>JARHVA010001903.1:2490000-2620000 GCA_037957365.1 Torreya grandis | reverse complement strand
TAAAAACATATAAATCATTAAAAAAACAAATAAACAATACAAACTATATAAATTAATAAAATTATAAAAACACCATCAATTTCAGATCAATTAATAAAATTATAAAAACACCATCATATAACTCAAATAACTTATAAATAAATCTTACATCATACATATAAATTAATAAAATTATAAAAATACCATAAAAACCATATAAATTAATAAAATTATAAAAATACCATAAAAACCATATAAATTAATAAAATTATAAAAACACCATATAATTTAAACAACTTATAATAAAATAAATCATACAAATTAACAAAACCATAAAAATACCCTAACAAATTAATAAGATTATAAAAACACCATCATATAACTCAAATAACTTATGAGTCTTACATAATACATATAAATTAATAAAATTATAAAAATACCATAAAAACCATATAAATTAATAAAATTATAAAAACACCATATAATTTAAACAACTTATAATAAAATAAATCATACAAATTAACAAAACCATAAAACTACCCTAACAAATTAATAAAATTATAAAAACACCATCATATAACTCAAATAATTTATGAATGAGTCTTACATAATAAAAAGATATAAATTAATAAAATTATAAAAATACCATAAAACCATATAAATTAATAAAATTATAAAAACATTATATAATTTAAACAAATAATAAAATAAATCTGACATAATAAATCATACAAATTAACAAACCCATATAAATTAATAAAATTATAAACGCCATATAATTTAAACAACTTATAATAAAATAAATCTTACATAATAAATCATACAAATTAACAAACCCATATAAATTAATAAAATTATAAACACCATATAATTTAAACAACTTATAATAAAATAAATCTTACATAATAAATCATACAAATTAACAAAACCATAAAAATACCATAACAAATTATCATAAAATAATAAATCATTCAAATTAATAAAAAATACTCCTAAAAAACTATAAAAAAAATAGTCTTAACAATTTGTCATAAAATGAATAATAAAATAAATCATGAAATAAATAATAATAATAAACTTAGATATCATATATATAATTACTCATTATAAATAATGAAAACAATTATCATACATAACATTACTCACCATAAATGATTAAAGAAACAATTATTACACATAATATTACTCAATATAAATGATATACAATATTTCACATAACAAATTATACAACATAACATAACTATAAAAATATACAAATAAAATATATAATTTATTAATAAACAAATAAATAATAAAAGCATATAAATTGTTAAAATTATAAAAACATGATACATATAATTACTCATAAATAACAAAAATAACTATCATACATAATATTACTCACCATAAATTATTTTTAAAAAAAAAACAATTATCATATATAATGTTACTCAATATATATGATAAACAATATCTCACATAATAAATCATACAAAATAACCAAACTATAAAAATATACAAATAAAATATATATTTTATTAATAAACAAATAAACAATAAAAGCCATATAAATAAAATAAAATTATAAAAACACCATTTAATTCAAACAACTTATAATAAAATAAATCTTACATAATAAAGCATACACATTAGCAAAACCATAAAAATATACTAACAAATTAATAAAACTATAAAAACACCATATAATTCAAACAACTTATAATAAAATAAATAACAAAACTATAAAAATATACAAATAAAATATATAATTTATTAATTAATAATCAAATAAACAATAAAAACATATAAATTAATAAAATTATAAAAAATACAATAAAATTATAAAAAATACAATAAAATTATAAAAACACTGTATGATTCAAACAATTTATCTTAAAATAATAAATCATTCAAATTAATAAAAATCTATAAAAAAAGTACTCTTAAAAAACTATAAAAAAATAGTCCTAACAATTTATCATAAAATGAATAATAAAATAAATCATGAAATAAATAATAATAAAAAAACCTAAATATCATATAAATTAATAAAATTATAAACACCATATAATTTAAACAACTTATAATACAATAAATCTTACATAATAAATCATACACATTAGCAAAACCATAAAAATATCCTAACAAAAATAATAAAACTATAAAAACACTATATAATTCAAACCACTTTTAATAAAATAATAGTTTAATAACAAATGAAATAAAAATCATAAATTTATTGCAATAATTCACTTATAAATGAATGAATTAAATTAAAAAGCATCTATATTATAAATGAATGAATTAAATTAAAAAACATCTAAATTATAATTTCAGTTCTAAAGTATAATAGTTTAATAATAAAGGAAATAAAAACCATAAAATTATCATGAATTAAGAAGCATCTAAATTGTAGTTTCATTTATCATGAATTAAAAAGCATCTAAAATGTCATTTCAGTTCTAAAGTATAATAGTTTAATAATAAAAGAAATAAAAATCATAAATATGCTTAAAATAAGCATTCACTTATAAATAAATGAATTAAGAAACATCTAAATTATAATTTCATTTAATTGTAAACTTAAATTAATAACTCAAACAGAGCTCTACAGATTTTAAATAAAATGAATATTATCCCACAAAATTTAACTAAATAAAACCTCTACATATACTAAAATATTGTTCGTATCATTCAAATTTATTAAACCAAACAAAGAACCACAAAATTTAACCTCTACATACTATGGCCGGTCAAAGTTGTCTGAAGGTTTGAGGCAAGTAGTATGGCCAGTCAAGGTTGTTCATCTGAAAGAACTGAAAGAAATGCTACATCAACCTGGACAGACAAAAAAAATAAATTGTTTGAAAAGGCCTTTATGTATCTATGACAAAGACACCCCTGACAAAATGTGGCTGCCATGATTGGCAGGAAATCGTTTTGAGTAAGTGAACAGACATTATGAGATTGTATTGTAAGACTTTAGATGTACCTATTCCCAGTTTCAAATCTTCACGCTATAGCAATGGGATGAGCTCTGGATGTAGTAATTCTGGCAGTTGGGGATCAAAAAACAATAAGTATTACTAATTGACATTAATTGGTGGAGTTTTAAAGTAAATAAATTGTCATTATACAAAATGAAATTACACATAAAATAGTCTGTGTAAATTGTTCATTATACAAAACAACACAAAACAGGGATCCGTGAAAACAAATAATGAATCAGCGAAAAATAAAAATTATCGTTATACAAACAAAAGAAGAAAAAAAATAATGAAAAAAAAACAGTAAATATACAATCACTACTTTCATAAATAATAAACAACTGTTCAAACATTAATATTAAAAACAAAAAAAAACAAAAACAAATCTAAAAGAAAAGGATTATAACAAACTCTATAAACATATATATATAACAAAGAAACATACCTTCGTACTGTCCATGGCTCTGCCATTTTCTAAAGACCACATTAGCCACTTGCAAGGCATCTATCTCAACAGGAAGGTCCGACGCCAAATAAGTGACCACTCATTTTGAAAGGTCCCCAGGAATCGATCCTTGCAAACAAAACAAAAACGTTTGTTCTACTACAACAAAAGATAATATAAAACCAGGAATCAATCCCTGCAAACAAAATGAAAATATTTGAAAGATAATATAAAACGAGAGAAAATGAAAAATAGAAATCCTTATAAAACCGCAAGACAAAAAACCGCTCGACGACAAAACCGCTCGACGCAGCCAAGGGTTTTGTAAAACCGCTCGACGCAGTCGAGGGTTTTCGAAAACCACTGGACGCAATCGAGGATTTTGGAAAACCGCTGGACGCAGCCGAGAGTTTTGGAAAACCGCTCGAGGCAGCCGAGGGTTTTGGTAAACCGCTCGACGCAGCCAAAGGTTTTAGAAAACCGCGCGACGCCGCCGACGGTTTTAGAAAATCGCGCGACACAGTCGAGGGTTTTAGAAAACCGCGTGACACAGTCAAAGGTTTTGGAAAACCGCGGTGAGGGTTTTGGTAAACCGCGGAAACAAAACAAAAGCGCAAATGAAATAATTGAGGGAAGTGCCATGATCCCTGGAAACAACAGAAAAATTGAAAAATAATGAAACCCTCATCAAAAAAGATAACACAAATTCAACATCAAATCGCTTATCCCTGCAAACAACCAAAAAAAATGAAACCCTACTTAAAAACATCAAATCGCTTATTCCTGCAAACAACCAAAAAAAAATGAAACCCTACTCAAAAAAAAAAAAACAAACAATTTAAATACCCATTTCATTATCCCTTCCCCCTTCCTGTTGAAGGAGATTCAACACCAAACCAAATCGCTTATCCGAAAGGACGCCATTATCCCTGCAAACAACGGAAGAAAAAATAATCAAAAGATTGAAAAACAAAGCAGGACGGCAAATGAAATGATTGACGGAAGTGTTTGCTTGTACTTATTTATAATGGGGTTGGGCCCCCTCAAACGGTCATACTGCTTTATGCTCCTCAAACGGTCACGCTGCTTTATGCTCAAACGGTCATGCTGCTTTTTTTTTTTTTGGCTTTTTCCCTTTTACCAACGTTCTACAACCATCGGTCGACACCCTTTTTAATACTTTCACATATTTTGCTTTTGAATGTTTCGTGTCAATAAAGTAATATTTAGATCGGTTGACAAACATAGTAAAGTGGGGGCCGTCCTTCTGTAAGTGCAGTGTATTTGTCCTTATATGGTTAACTTTCCCATATTTGTTCTAGAACCATCGGTTAACTTTTATGGTTCTCAATGCAAAGAAGAAAAAGAGTGAGCATGAAAACAACTATAAAATGAAATTAATGGTGAAAAGGACTACCCATGGATAATTTGAAGAGGTTTTAATGCAAAACTGGGCCCTTTTGAGAATAAAGGTAGAAAAAGAAAAGAAAGGAATAATGGATTTTTCCATAATTTATTGAAAAACTTGATTTGTGTAATATGAAAACTAAGCATGATTGGTTCACCTAGAGTAATAAAAGACAAGGTAGGGAGCTAATCTTAAGAGTGATTACATAGATTATTGATCACCAAAAAAGCAATGAAAAATAGTTTCATCCTCAAAATGAAAGTCTTGAGAGAGGCAAGGTCAGAACATTGCCCTGTAGCCTTATATCTATCTAAAAATGAACATTTAACTCAGGTGCCTTTTAGATTTGAGAAGATGTGGTAAGAAAATAATGGAATAAGCCTAGCTCTCTATATGAGATGAAGATGTATATTTTCCACAAGAAATTAAATGAACTTAAGTTAGCCCTGAAACACAGGAATGAGAACACATTTAAGAACATATTCCATCAAAAAATAGTCTTATAGAGAATATATGAAAAAAAATCAAGAAATGAGAATGGAAGGAATCACTGTGAATTATCTCCATAAGGAAGAAGAGGAAGTTATCAGAGCTTTGGATGAATTATACAAGAAATAAGAAATCTACTGGTGTTGGAAGTCTAAAATAAGATGGTTAAATTAAAGAGACAAGAATATTCTTCCACATCTCTTTTAAAATTAGAAGATATAAAACTTATATTATAAAATTAGAAACTACTGAGGGGGTCACAATCGAAGAGCCAAAAACAATCAAAGACCACTTGTTTAGCTTTTGGAAAAGAATGTATTGCCAAGACAAGCAAGAAAGTGAGGAGTAAGAGGAATTCTGGAATTAGATCCTACAACTGGGCACAAACTTAGACAATTAAATGATAATGAAGGACATTGAACTAGAAGAAGTGAAAAAGGTAATTTTTGAAATGGAACGTGACAGCGTTCCAAGACCTGATGGTTTTTCCACTTTTTTCTTCCCATATTTTTGGGAGCTTCTTAGGGAAGACATAAGAGGGGTGGTGCAGGAATCCAAGGACTCCTGAAGCATGATAAAATCCCTAAACACCACATTTATTTCTCTCATCCCAAAAAAGTCTGGCAACAAGTCACTTGAAGACTTCAGTCCTATCTCCCTCTACAACAAAATTTACAAGATCATTTCCAAGATTTTTACTTCTCAGCTTTAGTGTATCCTTCCAAAATTAATCTTAGAAGATCAACAAGTTTTGTCCATGGTAGACATATCTTAGATGGTATAGTTATAACACATGAGGTCATCCACTCCCTTCACACAAGTAAAAGGTAATGGATTTTTCTTAAATTGGATATATCCAAAGCCTTTGATAGGGTTGATTGGGCCTTTTCTTAAGGGTCCTTGAGAGATTTGGTTTTAGTTTGAATTAGAGAAAATGGATTAGAAGCTATTACTCTACCTCCATGTTCTTAGTCATGGTGAACGGATCCCCATAAGTTTTTTCCCATCCTCAAGGGTCCTTAGGCAAGGGGACCCTCTCGCATCTTACCTCTTCATTTTGATGGTTGAAACCTTGGGTAGGAAGTTAAAGTCCTTGAAGAGAAATAACAAGTTGGAAGGTCTACAAGCAATGATAGAAAGTGAAGGGCATACCCACCTCTAATTTACATATGATACTCTTCTCTTTGTGAATCCAACCATGTAAGAGGTCATTTCTATAATGGATGCTCTTTCCAAATATGATAAAGCATCAAGGCAAGTGATTAACAAAGAAAAATAAAAAATGTATTGTCGCAACATGTCCCCTAAACTACATGCTTCTCTTAATAAATTCTTAGGCTATAAAATTGTTCCTCTCCCATCTCGTTACCTGATATTTTTGCTCTTCTATGGAAAAGGGGGAAAGAAATTATGAGTGGAGATCATTAAAAAAATGAGAATAAAACTGAGTGGTTGGAAAGGAAAATACTTAACTCTTATGAGAAGGAAAATCCTTATCAAAATAGTACTTTAAGCTATTATCATTTACTAGATCTCTATGTTGAAGGTCCCTATAGAGGTACTAAACCAAATGAAAAGAATTTTTAGGAATTTTATCTAGTAAAGAAATGGGGAGAAAGATAAAATGTTTCTATTGGCCTGGGAAAATGTGAGTAAGACCAAAAGTCAGGGGGAGCAGGGATAAAAGCCCTGGATAAGCTTAATAGAGATTTTGTAGCCAAGCTAGTCTGAAGGTTGGGCAAGAGTCCAGGCATGAGTTGGAGTGAGGTGTTGATATTAAAGTACTTGGATAACAGAGACCCGACTAGAATTTTTGTAGTAGAGAATCTCCCTTTAGGCTTGATAATTTGGAATAGAATGAGGGAAGCTAAAATTTTAATTCTAAAAGACCTTTTCTATAATGTGAAAAATGTGGATTCAATAGACTTTTGGGAAGATAAATGGATTTATTCAAAGCCTTTATTCTTAGAGGTAGTCTCAAGGATATAAAAGATGATTGCATAAGGTAGTGGGGATCCAAAGTTAAATACTACTAGATATAAAATATTAAGGATGGGTTCAAGTAATTTATTTCGAAAACTATGCAGAATAGAGAGGGCATCTAAAGTGAAGGGAATAAGAAAATCAATGTCATGATAGAAGGTTTTAGAATCCCATGGAGTAAAAATTAGGATGATATCAACTGGAATAGAAAAGGGTCAAGAGTATATTCAGTTAGGGAAGGATATTACAAGAAACTAGATTTCCAATCAAACAATCTTGATTTAGTAGTTTGGAATGGAATCTAAAAATCTAAGGCCTAGCCAAAATCCAAATCCTTATTATGGCTAGAGACACACGAGAAAATTATTACAAGATAAATTTTGAAAAAAGGGGTTTTCCAAGGCCTTTCAAATATTGTATAATGTTATCATAAGGAATAAAATCTGGAACACCTCTTTCTCCACTGTTAATTCATGTCATGCTTATGGAATTCATTTTTAAGTAGTTTCAATCTATATTAGAGCTTAAACCAAAACCTCCTACGGTACCTCAAAGCCTAGTGCACCAGTAACAAGTTGAACATAATAAGAGATATATGGGAAATGGGCCCGAACATGTTAGTTTGGAATGTTTGGCTTGAAAGCAATGCCAAAATATTTGACCAAAAGCTCAAGAGCAAAACTATTGAGAGGATTTGGGCAGAACTATAAAATAATATCAAAAAAAATGTTGATACTGTAAACACTAGAAAACTGCACACTACGATCCTAGATGTTGTACAAGGCCTTAAATCACCCCTTCACCCCTTAGGGACCATACCACAATTTTTCAATCTCCAAACCTGAGTCATAATGGCTAAGTTTAGTTATTTTACCTTTGTCCTCTCAACTGTTGATGATCAACCCATAACCACCTTTGGTTAGCCTCAACCACTGATGGTTAACCTTAAAACTGCCTCAAGGGTTAACTCCCACTACAACTCCAACTTGATTTTTTATTTTTAGATGTTTGATCTATGTGCATAATCAATGCATGTTAGGATAATCTTAGATAGCTTTTTGAACCTGCTGTTTCACCACCCCCTTACTTATATATAAAGATAGGAGGAGGAGTTGAAAGAGGAGGAGATGATCACCACAGATCATAATTTTTTGTACAAATATTCTTGTGAAGGTACTCTTCTCACTCTTGGTGAATACAGGGAATATTTTAATGAGTATGATGGAGATCAGAAGTGTTTCAATTCATCAATCACAACCAAGACACTGACACTCTACCAAAATTACTTCAATCTCCATGATGAGTTTTTAACCACTCACTTCAACATTGTTCAGATCAACAACAACAAAGCTAGGTATATGTTCATATTGATTAGTTCCTTTATTTCTCTCCCAACCCACCTTCTAGAACCTCCCCATAAGCTCCCAATCAAACCTTATTTTACCTAGGCTAAATATGATAATAACAATCGATGATCACCTAATCATTGATAGTTTTCCCTTAATCACCAATGATCACCCAACCACTGATGGTTACCTAACCATCGATGGTATAACCTAAATGTCAATGGTCACTATGTGTTAATTCTTATAGCAAGGTGTTTGACCTATCAGACCATGACCCAATCCTACTTTCTAACTTTCTATCTTATTATAGAGGATTACCCTATTTTCTAAACCATATCTGATTTATCTAATATTAATATCTAATCAACTATTATTATGATTAGTCAAATTTATCTCTTTTCAAGCTCTTCTTGTATTTGATTTCAATAGTTTTTATTATTCATCAAAGTAATTTATCTTTTACTTTTAGAACTTAATTGTTTAAAAGTGTGGATTGACAGTCTCTTAAGAAGCATGTGCTTCTTGGATCTAGATTATGGTAGGCAATCTACCCAACTACCCAACTAATCAACCATTTCTTTAGTGCTTTCTTATCTACAGGTCATTCCTCCCTAGACAAAGAGGAGTCTCCGAAATCATCTGGATCAACGCATGCATAACATATCAAGTTTTTCTACCATACCATCTTTGAATTTCTTCTCTCTTTCTCCAAAGAAAATAAACAAAATTTTATTGAAACATTATAGTATTCTCGATGGGACTCTTGAGTCTCTTTTTGGGTCTATTGTTTACATCTAGGTGTTTTTCTTATTTCTTTATGCTCATATACTGAAATAAAAATTTTATTTTGGGCTTAAAATCAACTTGCATACATTGTTTTCTCGCATGTTTATCTCACATAGATTAATTAATGAAAGTAAATAAATTGTAGCTTCACTCTCGTCACACACACAAGACAAAAACACTTACACCTAATCAAACATCAAAACATTGATATAAGGCCCGACTAGGATTTCATCACCTGGCAGTCACTTTTCTTAGCTATCTTACTTGGATTTCACCATGAAAGGGAGAAATAACTCAGTTCATTGGTAGAGTATAATCTTTGACAATCGATATATCTCAACTAAGAACTTGACACCCTTATCATTATAGTGTGTGAAGTGAGGGGGTAGGCCACAATATCAAGCCACATATTGATTTCCAACATAGATCCCTTTGAGAGCATAAACTACCTGAAACCAACCATAAACTTCTTTTCTAGTACCCATTCGACAAACCAAAGTTGAGTCACACAATTATTAAAGCTTAAGGCATAAGCCACAAGAGAGACTAAAAAAACCTTAAGATTTAATGTGCTTTATTGTGTGTTTAGTTTCTTCAACTTTCTTATCTTCTCTTTGTTTGAGTTGTGAGATTACTTGTCTCTTCTGTTTTCCTTTATTTGCATGGTTTTAACTAGGCAAAAATTAAGAAACCAAAAAAATCAAGATCCACACCCTAATCATTCATCTTCCTCTCTTCATCCATGGAATACATCTGGGATGTAGAGAGTTCTCCCCATCCTTATAGAAGTGCTAGTTTCCCTAAGGTGTTTTCCCAAGGGGATACATAATTCATCACCTTTTTAGATAAAAATTTAGTATCCCTCTAACATTACCTCAATACCTTATCACATCATACACCTGCTTTAGTTTCACTTGTGGATCCACCTTATGGCATGACATCCCAATTTATGGGTGACACCTCTATTTCCACCATTTCTACCCAAGAATTATCCACCCAAGCATCTTCCTCTACCAATAATCCCTCTAATACCACTATCCAAAACCAACCTATCCAACCTACCAACACCCAAAAGCCCTCTACCCCAACCAACAATTCTTCTAGAATAGGAACAACCTAACCTTTAGCCACCTATACTCCACTTACCATTAGAGTACCCTCTACTAATGTCACTACCCTTCCTCTTGATGTCTCAAATCCTCTAACCACGACTCCATTCCAAAGCTTGGTGATGTCCATACCTTATACCCTTACACCTATTAGTACAAAAATTACCACCTATACCCTACATATTAACCTAACTATACCACCAACCCAACCTATGATAATCCCTTAATAGATGCCCATTGTACAAAATCTAAACTATATTCCTAAGCCATAAGGGTATGCACCTCTACCTTATACCCAAACACTAACATCCATATATCTGTATGTGGCATCATCCCAACCAACCATGTCCACATATCTATATGTGGTAACTTCTCAACCTCCTACCAACTATCAACATGTTCCACCATAGTAAAATGCACCTTACAACTTTGGAGGTGTACAAACACAAATTGATCTAGTAAAAATGATAATGGATAAAATGACTACTTTGGAATCATCCATTTTTGGTGCTCATAATCTTTAATCATATGACCTAATATATAATAAACCAATTCATCTATCTGTCCTCATTCAACCTTATCCTCTTCAATGGGAAATTTTGAAATTTTTCAAAATTTCAAAGCAAGGAAGACCCTCAACAACATCTAAGAGCATTTAGATATTCTTGCTATTTGATTTCTTATGATGATACTCTCCTTCTTCTCATTTTTCCCATGTCTCTATCAAGTTTGGCACTATATTGGTAAAATGATATTACTAAGCATTCCCTCTTTTATTTTTCCCAACTAGCTCAAACCTTCTTAGATCACTTTTTTATAAACATCTCTAAGAAGGTTTCCATCACCAATCTCTACTCCATTCAGTAATTTGATGATGACTTCATTGTTGATTTTGTAACCAGTTGGAGGAGTTTGGTAAATTAGCTCTATTTCTCTCTACCCCAAACCATGTTGATTAAGTTTTTAATTTCCAAACACATTTACTCTACTTTATGGGTTCAGAGCTTCAAGACGTTTGATGAGGCCTTTACCATTGCATGAAAACTAGAAAATATAGTCATTGATGAGGGGAAGTTAAAACTGAGGAACAATAAATCCACTTTCAAATCAAATAAGGCTTCCTCCTCCAAACCCAACAATCAATCCAACACTAACACAAAAAATAAGGGAACCACAAACATGATTGTCCTTAAAACTGCTCTTCTACCAGTTGTTAACCAACCTAGCTCTTTAATTTCCTCCAATCATAACACTGGGAACCAAAACTACAATAATCAAAAGCAATTTACTCTGCTAGGGGATTTATATGCCTCAATCTTGGAGAAGTTATTGAAATCAAATATCATACAACTTCCTTTGATCAAACATCCACAACAATTTGATTTCTCTCATCTTGTGCCTAGTTGGTATAAGGAGAACGAATTGTGTTCCTTCCACCATGTCATTAGACATGATGTTAGTAGGTGCAATACCTTCAATAACATCATCTAAACTCTCATAAAAAATAAGGAACTTATGTTTGATAACCCAAATTCACCCCCAAACCAATCACTTGACATATTTAGTTAACCATTTCCTAACCATGCTCTTTCTACAAATAATGAAAATGGCAAATCAAAATCCTCTTACAACCATGAGGCCCATACTGTCAATATGGTTTTTAATGAGCTCATTGCTAAAGAACCCATTACCCAAACCACTCATTTTTCCCCTTTACCTATTGAGGTAGTGAAATCTCTAACCTCTCCTTTGATATACACACTGGAGGAAGAAATCATTACCACTCTACCTTTCTCCTCCATCATAAAACAATCCATTTTTCCTTTAGAGAGCATTCCTAAGGAAGAAACCACCTTACCTAGACTTCCCACCAAGGAATCACCTTCTTGGATGTTGAAGCCTTTTTATGAGGAAAACGATGAGGTAATCACTCCCCTTTCTCAACATATGGCCTTATCCTTTGAGTCCACCATCAAAGGAACCAAACCTGTCTATAACCAAATAAGAGCCGTCTTTGTCAGAACAACCTACCATTTCCACTATCGAATCCACTACCATCACAACTAAACCATTAATAACTTCTACCAAGAAATCCATAGTCAAACCATTCTAACCAAACCTGCATAGAATAACCAAGTTACCTCTTACCATCTAGCCAAGCCCCTCAAAAGTCTTGGCATGCTTCCTAATAATAACCTTACTCACCCATTGATAAATTTGGATTTAAGCCCACCAAGCTCACCAAAAAAACCCCAAACTAAACCAATAGAGAGGGTAAAACCACCAAATATACCAAAAATAAAAACTTTTCCTCCTCTTTTCACTTTTTCTTTTATTTTTGGACCTCACCCCTCTACCTTAGTTAGGAAACCAACCATCCTAAATAAAACTCGAATCCAACCATGACTTTTAGTTACACCATCATTCCTATTTTCATCCTCACCTATTTTCAATAAACCATTTATAACCAAGACTCCTACCTCCAAGCAATCTACACTAAAATAGCTACCAATAACACTCCATTTAAAACTTCTACCATCAAGCCTACTTCTAAAAAGGCTTCCAACCCAACTACCAAAACCAATACCTCCACACCTTTTCCACCTTTGACCGAGTCTTATTCAACCATCCTGTAAAGGTTATTATAAGATTATTTCTTAACCTTGACACCTATCAAAATATTTGACCCACGTAATTCTAAATCATCTTGGTATAATTACAATCTAATATGTTTATACCATAGAACACCTGGGCATGATACTAAAAACTGTAAGGCTCTTTAAGTTTTAGTCTATCAGTTGTATGATCAAGATGAATTGTTGTCATATGAGAATCTCATGAGATCATCACCCATCCAAAAACTAAGATCCATCAACCAATACTTACTCCCCCACTATCACCTAAGACTGAGGAGAAACTGAAATAATCTTCTAGCCTAACTCTTTCCCAAATCCATACCATCCATGTGGTCACATGATCATAGGATCAATAAAAATATAAAAGAAAGGCAAAGGTTTCCATCCCATGGGCATACCCTTATTCTAAAATCTAGCCACATAACCAAATCCAAGCATCTTTACCTACATCTAAACCCAAAGTGTCCATCTTGGGTACCTCCCAATCCATCCCTTTTGAATCAATCTGAAGAGTAGTTCTAAAATAAATTCACCAAACACCAATGAAGATTAGTTTATATTTATTTATCACTACCTTGCCCCATCATCGCCAAGTAATGATAGAGGCCTTACAAAATGTTGGGTGAATATTTTGTCGTCAACTAACTGAGGACAAAATGGGTATATCAACCACAGCACAGGGAGATTTACGCAATGAAAAGTGTGGGTTTACTAGATCTAGACGAGGTAAATCTCTCTTCTCATCAAGGGGAGGTTCCCTATGAATATTTATATGCTATATGTATATATAATTAAGCAGAAAATAATACTTGGGGTGGTATAACAACATCCACCTCTCTTTTTTTAGAGGTGATGTTCAAGGAACAAGAGAGAGAAATCTTGGTCGTTGGCCAACAACATTCCTCTTATTTTAGGAATGGTATCTAGCGTAGAGAAAAAAATCACCTGAAGTAACAAAGTTCACAAGGAAATTCATGTAAGTACAAAGTCTTCTGTAGCCTCCTTCACCGATTCAAAACAAGCGTAACCATAGAGTGAAACAAAGCACAAAGTCTTCACCTGAAACTACAAAAGATAAAAGGATCACAAAGATAAAAGTAGCTCAAAGTCTCTCTTTTATCTTTTAGAAATGCCCTCAGATAATATTAACACACACACTTTTCTTATTAAATCAAATAAATAAGAGGTTATCAGGAAAGAGGACATAAGAACTATTTCCTAAATAACGCAGATAACTTCAACACAAAGTCTGAAATAAACCTGCTTCTCATTCATTCAACAAAATATGATTTACAAGTTGAGTAAAAATTCTTAAGAAGTGTCTCAATTCGGTAGAGTTTTTACTCTCAATTATCGGAGATCCATTTACAAAAGAGGTCTCCACTATATATAGGGAGAAACTTTCAAAATTAGAAAATATTAAAATATAAAAATATCTTAGTCAAAGATGACTCATCTTTGACTTTGAGATATTTTTCCAAATTTTTTACATGTAATTACACATTACAAAATTGTATGAAATTTTACATGACAAAAGTGCATGAGAAGAAGAAGAGAGAAGGAATGAATGGGTGGCAAAAATTGTCGCCCCTGCATATCAGAGAAGTTCTCGTTCATAGGCGGCAAAAATTACCGCCTGTGCACATCAAGGAGTAGGCGAACGTGTAAGGGCAGCAAAAAATTCCACTCTTGCACCTAGAGGAGAGGAAACAGTGATGCGAGGGTGGAAAAAATTTCTGCTCTTGCATGAAGGATGCAAGGGCAGAAAAAATTGCCGCTCTTGCATAGAAGATGTAAACAGTTGTCACGTTTTGCTGAGTCGTGACGTATTCCACTGCACTTTGTCTTTTTCAATCAGGCAATTTTCATAGGATTTTCTCTTCAGTCAGGCTTTTCCAGCTTTGTCTCTTCCTGCTACAATTTGAGCTATCGAGCTATCTTTCCAGTTAGTCGCTTGGTTCTTCCTTTGAGTTCTGCGCTTTATTTGAATTTCAATTGATATTCCCTTACCTTAAATTTGACGTCTATGGGGAAGTCATTGGTTGACTGTTGCTTGAACCATGTTGAACTTTGAACCTGCTGAACCACTGAAAGTTCATCAATTCATTGGTTCATTCTGTCTCTTTATTTTATCGCTTCTTGGTTCAATCACTTTTACGCTCCTTGGTTGAACCATCCATTGAACCACTTGTGTGCCACTTTTCCTTTGATTGAAGCCACTTTTGAGCTTTTGAACCATGTTGAACCATTGAACTTTGAACTCTTTTGGTTCAAAGTTCAATCGGTTCATTGGCTTATTCTGTGTCTCGCTCGAACATTGCTTCCTTTATCTTTCTAAGCTTTGGTTGAACATTTGAACCTTGAACCCGTTGAACCTTTTGGTTCAACGGTTTAATGGTTTATCCATTGAAGCCCCTTGAACCTTTCAATTAAATGAACCGATTGAACCAACTTTGGTTCAATGGTTCAACGGTTCATTCTTCATTATTTGGCTAAGCCTTTTTGTTCTTTTGCACCAAGCGCGTTGAACCAACTTGGTCATTGAACCCATTGAACCTTTGAACCAAAGTGGTTCAAATTTCAATGGTTCAAGCCTAATTCCTTTATCATTTGTTGATTTGAAATGCTTTTGATTAAATCGAGGCACTGAACCAATCTTGGAAACAACTGAGTGCTGGAAACTTGTTCTTTTGATTGAACTTGCCTGCAGAAGCTTTTTAACTGTATGCTTAGAAAAATTTTGAAAGGGGAAGAAAGGATTTTGATCTGTAGGTTGTCCCAAAAATGAGTGGCATTTTTTGGAGACAACACAAACCATAGAGGTCCAATCAGTAAACCTATAACTTCTAGCAGCCTTTATCAGAGCTCTTCAACTTTCCAACCTTATTACCTTTAAGGATTCAGCATTACCCTCTATCCATTTGGATGATCTAGATCCTCCTCTCTTCATTACCACATACATCAAACAAACCCACATCAAAAGGGTTATGATTTATGAAGGAGATAACATCAACATTATCTTCTCCCATACATATGACCAACTCAAATTACTAGAGAAAATTATGTCAGAAACATCAATAATACTTTGATAATTCAATGACACCATGACCATGAATTTAGGAACTATTGTCCCCCAAATTAGTTTAGTACCACACACACTTCCTGAACTCTTCTACATAGTAGAAGGAGAGTTCCAGTACAATGTTTTGCTAGGATTCCCTTGGATCTAATACATGGGTTGTGTGCCATCTACCCTACATTAATGCATCAAATTTGAGCACGAGGGCCATGTTATTACTATACAATCTGACCCAAGTCCTTTCACATCATTCAACATGATGTACTAGCCTAATGATGTTCTCCTTCCTTCATTTAACAAGCCTTCATCAACAAAATATGAAACCCCATCTTCTTTTACCAATAAAGCATCCACTAGTTCATCAGTTTCTTATACCTAAATCCCCACAATAAACCCCTTGAAATAAAAATTCTAGCATCTTTCACTTGGGGAGTATCACCTATTAACCCTTGACACTTTCCTTACTCCTCAAGAGTATAGTAATCTTGACCACCAACCTGATTAATATTCTAATGTGGGAAATATCATTCCTTTCACCCCCCCCCCAACTTATCAAACCAATTTCATTTATGGGGGACTTGATAAACCCATTGACACTTCTACCACCTCATTTTTACCTCAACTATTTACCTCTAGTTTCTCCTATTTGGATAAATCATAGTTTGTTAAGACAAACCTATAGAGGTGTGCTTGGAACATAGTTGATCTAGGTTAGTATGAACATAGACTGCATGAGTTGCTTCTAATCAAGACTTGAAAACCTCATGAATAACATGGCCTCAATTTCATGCCACCTAAAAAGCAAACCAACCCACCTCTCATCACCATTGTCGAGGAAGACATCCCATCCTCTTTAACCCCTTCTCTATCAAAATTTGAGGATTTTGATATCATCCCACCTAACTTTTTTCATTGATATGTTTAGCCTTAGACCCCTAACTTATCAAAAGGATGGGGAGATCATAGTCATTCGTCTAACTCATCTTAAGCTGGTAGAAGATGACTTTCCTACTATTAATATTGTTCAATGTCAAGATGATGATTCTATTCTCACTTGCCTTAGTGAAAAATATTCCTCTATGCACAAATCTCTCCCTCTTGAGTCTTCAACTATGTTGAATGAATCCACCATTGACTTCAACTAAAATACTCAGGATAACTTGTGCATTGTCAAAATTGGATAATCATTAGATTCCTCAAATAATCAAGACTTTGTTACCTTCCTTCAATACCAAATCATAACATTTGCTTGGTTTTATAACGACATACCCAAAATTGACCCTACCCTCACCACCCATAACATAATCACCAAACATGATGTTAAGATTATTCAGTAAAAGATTTGTTGAATGCACCCTCACATAGCCCTTATTGTTAAATAAGGATTTAACATCTCCTTTCTGTCAATTTCATCCAACCCATTAACTATCCTCAATGGGACTCAAATATTGTCCTTGTCACCAAAGCTATAGGGTGACTTCATATTTACGTGTATTTTTGTGACCTTAACCTTGCCTACCCAAAAGATGACTTTCCTTTGCCAAGTATTGACCAACTTTTTGATCTTATGAGTAGCCATGAGATGTTATCTCTTATGGATAGATAGATTCACAAGCTACAATCAAATTTGGATTACCCCTAAAGATCAGCATAAAATTGCCTTTATCACCCTTTGGGGGACTTTATGCTATAGAGTCACGCCTTTTGGTCTAAAGAATGTTGATATAACCTACCAATGCACTATGACCTATATCATCCATGACCTTATTCAAAAAATCCTAGAAGACTATGTTGATTACCTTCTTGGGAAATTTAAATATTAAAAATATCATTTAGTTATTCTTAAGATTATCTTTGAATGATTCATCCATTACCATGTCTACCTTAACCCTAAGAAGTGTATCTTTGGGGTCTTATCAGGCAAACTTCTTGGATTCATTATCTCTATTCACATAATTAAAGTCGATCCTGCCAAAGTCAAAGCAATTCTTGACATGCTTCCTCTTATCAACCTTAAGCAACTTTGTAACCTATAGGGGAAACTTCAATCCATCTGCCACTTCATCTCTCAATTATTTGATAGATGCCAACCCTTTTGCCATCTTCTAAAGGGCATATATTTTAAGTGAAGTAAATATTTCCAAAAGGTCTTTGACTCCCTCAAAGAGTACATCTTTCTCCACCCATTCTCATTCCTCCTATAAAGGATCAACCTTTTTACCTTTATATCTCTACCAGTGACCACTCTTTAGGCATAATGCTTACACATAATGATGATAAGAATAAAAAGTCATCCATATACTACATAAGTTGAATGATTATAGAATATGATATTTTATACACCCATATCATGAAACTTTACCTTGCCTTGGTTTTTATGGCCACTTTACTTTGGCATTATCTTCTCAACCATAAAACCTTTGTCATTACTGACATCGACTAACTCAAGTAAATGCATTCCAATCCATACCAGAATCAATGTATGGATAATTGGCTCATGATTTTAGCTGAGTTCGACCTTGAGTTCATACAATAAAAGTTAATTAAAAGGTAATTCATTGTCGACCAATTGGTTGAAGCTCCCCTAGTAGACAATCAACCTCCTCCCCTTGAGTTCTTTGATGAGTCTATTGTGACCCTTTCTCGAGAAGACTTCACTTATCAAGTAACCATGTTATTTGATGGATCAAAGTGTAAATGTGGTGTGAGATTTGGCATCATCCTTATCCCACTTCATGGTGAACCTCTTCCTTTATCGTTTAATATAAATTTTGAATATACCAACACTATGGCTGAGTATGCACCCTAGTTATAGGTCTTCAGACTGATTTATCCTTAGGAGTTGTGATATATGAATTTGGCTCAAGAGAGGATGGTTAGTATCATGTTAATACCAAAATGAAAACAAAATGAAAGAAACACACTAACTAACATAATATCTCTAGGCCTAGTCACTAGGGGGAGCTTAATGAGGAAAAACCATTTGAAAAAAAAACTAAAAATGGAAAAAAATGAGAGATATGAACATAAAACACAAATTTCTTACCAAATCCTTGATTGCTCCAAAAGGCTCCTTCTTTGGCTTGCTCAGCTTGTGCTTCAAGAGATATTCCTCAATAGAGTGTGGTTCCCTTCATCTCCTCTTGGCACCTTTGTCTTTGGCTTGGTTTGGCTCAATAATTTAGCATTATAACACTAAAATGCAATTATTTTGGAATGATTTAAGCATCATAACTTTTCACTATCCAAGCTTAAAATTATGGCTTTGAAACCTTCTATTTATAGATTTTGCAAATGACCAAAATCAATCTGAATTGTCCATCTCAAGATGACAATGTGTGGCTAAGGATTAATTTAATTTTGTAGGCCAAATTCAATAAATTTATTCATGAATATTTGGGATAGAGAAGCAATAAAGAGGCATGGAAGGTCTTAATGAGGCATGGGAGGGGTTAATCCTGGTATTTATGGCACTTATGGCTTGTAGATGCCACCCCATAAAATGATGTCACTTGATGATGTAGTTATTCACAATCAATTTCCAATAAGGAGTTATTCAACGATTTCCATGGAAAATTAACTTAAGCTCTTGATTTGGTTTAATTATCTTTAAACATGATTAGTCAACTTTGATGTAAATCTTGGCAATTGATGCACAAATTAATCAAATTAGTTAAAATTTCATATTCTTGGCTCAAAATTTGATTGAATTGGAATTAGAAGTCAATGTTAGATGTGTTGGATTTGTTATCCCATTTATGATGTTGACAACACAAAATAACAAAGGCACATGTCTCGTGTAATAAAATTGGTAGAAAAGAGCAATCCAGAGCACCCAAGTGCGAAAATGTCATTTTGACTCGAAATGATATGGTCAAAGTTAGTTGGCTCATAAAATACATTACCCCATTTAGGGATACATTGGCCAAAATCAACACTTGAATATGATATGTTCACATTATTTAGCATGTTTACGTGTTTTAAGGCCAAATTTTGCATTTTGGTATAAATTTGTCAAAACCCTTATTGAAGGTCATTGATGGCCACTTTTAGGTGTCTATAGTTTGTCCCTATTTGGGAAGGTGTTTCAAGCTATAGGCATGTTAACTTATTTTCAAAGAATAAAAGGGTCCTACATGCCTATAACTTAAAATGTAATGGATAAATTGTATGATGCCCCCTTGAGGGAATGGTTGGCACAAGGAAGGGTGGAAAATGGTCCCTCAAAAGAAAGAAGTGAGATGAGGGGACCAAAAAAAAGAAGATAATGGGGTGAGAACACAATGATTGTGAAAAAGCAGTCAAAATAACTGAGAATGTAAGTAGGATAGTGTATAATGATTTGCTTGTAGGTGGTTATAATCATTGGACCTCGATAGTGGTAACATGGCATGAAAACACAATGATTTTCCCAAAGGTGGCTATAATTATTGAGAAGATGGAGCTTCCCTAGTTAGTACAAACAAACAAGATAACAACATGCCCTTGTTTGGACAGATAAAAGTAAATTTGTGAGAGCACAATGATTCCAAAGGCGGTTATAATCATTGATAAATGTAGGTGGGATGGTGTACAATGATTTTCCCATAGGTAGTTATAATCATTAGACCTTGATTATGGTAAACATGATTTATTTGGCCGATGATGATGATAACCTAACTCAAAGAATAAAGATGAATTGGGACAAACTACTAGTAGGGAGATGCTTGTCTAAACTAACAAAGGTTAAAATTATTTCATTGTTTAATTACTTTGTTTTGGATATGATTGGGATGTCGATGTCGAAGAGATGTCGATGACATCATTGCTAAAAAGACTTCCTAAAGATGATTTTTTTATAGCATATGTCAGTAGGCATCATGGTATAACATCATGAGGATTTGGCTGAAATATGCATAAAGATTGACTCACAAGATCCAATATTCAAAGGAAAACAATGCACCAATGATAGAAACCATGATGTTAATATAGATGTATGAACATGGATGGATTCAAATGTAAGTGTGCACAAGGAATCACTCAATAAATTTTTATAAATTGAATCAAGTCAACATTACTCAAAGCAAACAAATAGGCACTCAAAGAAAGAAATAAACAAATAAATAAAAGTTAATCTTAAGGTTAGTAAAAATAAAGTGAGTTAAACCAAACAAATATTGCCCCTATAAAATAGGAAAAAATTAAATAAATAAACATAATAGAGGAATAGAGGAATAGGAATGGGGTGGTTGAGTCATTTCTATATGCACTACACTACCTACATAGTTCTATGGATTGACATCCAACAAAAACTTCAAGCCAAATGTAGTTCTCCTAGGAAATAGGAAGAAAATGATAACTGATGAAAGCAAACATAATGGATGCAATAGAAGAATATGATTAGTCTTATAAAATGACAAGTGTGTGGGATAAAAAGGCCAAAAAATATGAGGAAACTAAGGAACAAGTGATTTGGTTGTGACTTAGTAAGGGTTCCAAAAATACTTAAGGTAAAGAAGTGGTCAATCTTTTTGGTTTTTTATAAATGATTTTACAAGTGTTTTTAGAATTTTCCATGAATCTCAACTCAAGCGAGAATGAAAAGATACTAAAATGGTCCAACATCACAAAATGGGTAGAGTTTGGCTTAGGTTGCTCATAAAATGATGAGAATATGGCTTACGTTGCTCACAAAATGTTGAGAGCATGGCTTAGGTTGAATCAAACACAACCCACATAGTCCCTAAATGGACTTAATTCATATTATTTCTACCTTCAACAGAGGAATTATACTATTGCAACAACCAATTCAAATAAAATAGGCACATTTGGTATAAAGACACAATACAACATAAGAAATGACAAGTTGGTATGTCAAGGTATGATAAACAATTGTTGTCCCTAGTTTTCCCATAGGAGGTTATAAATAGGATATAACGGCTTAGATCAATGATACTAATTTTCCCATAGGTGGTTATAATTAGTAGTAAAACCAATCATAAGAAAGGACCAAGAAATGAAGGATGCAACTACTGAAACCTCTATCATATTGTTCTAAAATACTGTCTCCGTCTAGAATTTCTTCAAAAAACTATGGAAACTAATCGAATTCTTGGTGATGAAAATGTGAAACTAATGAGGAACCAAGGTCAAATAGGCTACATAGATATAGTTGAAAACATGCTTGGTTGATATAATGGAATGGTAGAACATATAAGTGAATGTTAAAATGATAGGATGGTAAGATGGTAGAATGGTAAAAAGAAGAATAGTAATAATATGATACAACTTGAAATGGTCCTTATAGACAATACACCGTGTTACTCAGGCATAGTAGCACTTGAGGTGAATAATGTTCATAGGCTCAAAAATTTCTTCTCCATCTGGTGTGATGAGTTTGTATGCTCCTACCCTATAATTTGTAGTAATGATGGAAAGACCTATCTAGTTTGATTTAAACTTACCTTTATACTTCTTCTCAACCTTGGTATTCTTTTGGTTTTCTTTAAAGACAAGATCACCAAGTTTAAATGTTCTATATTTCACATGATAATTTTAATGGCCTCTGAGTTAGTTATGGCACACCTGAACATTATGGAAAGTGGTTGTGCATTTTTCATCAAGTAGGTCTAGTTCTTGTAGGCAAGCTCCTCGATAGGCATGGTCATCTAGGATGTTCTTGAAAGAGATGCATAATGAAGGTAAATTTACCTTAATAGAAAGTATCATTTTAGTACCATAAACAAGAGAATAAGGAGTGGCTCCTATGAGTGTATGGCGATTGGTATAGTATGCCCAAAGGGTGTAGAATATTTGAAGTTGTTAATCATGACTAGCATCATTGATAATATTTTTGAGAATGCTAATAATTATTTTGTTTGATGCTTCGACCTAACCATTACCTTGAGGGTAATATGTCGTATAGAAATGTTGTGTGATGTTATATTTGGAGCATAACTTTTTGACATATTTATTTTTGAATGATCCTCCATTATCAGAGAAAATGTTGGAAGGAATACCATAGTGTCAAATGAGATGGTCAAAAATGAACTTAGAAATTTGTTTTTTAGTCACGTGAGGGGTATAGCTTTGACACACTTAATGAAATATTCAGTGGTGGTAAGGATATGTTTATGGCCATCAGATGAGATAGGATTGATCATCCAAATGAGATTGTGGCCCCATGTAGCAAATGGACATGGTGTCAACATTAGTTTCAGAGTATTGTCCAAAGCATGAATCATATTAGCATGCCATTGACATTTTTTGCATTTTTTCACATATGCAGCTACATCTGGATCTATTGTCAACCAATAATAACTAGTATATACAAGATTTTTGGACTAAATTGCCCCACTAGTGTGGGATCCATGTACTCCATGTAATTCTCATAATACTAGTGTAGATTCTACTAAAGTGAGACAACGAAGCAAAGTTCCATCAAAACTATGGTGATAAAGGATAATTGATTGTGCTTGCTATTGTAGAATATTACTCATCATATTTTGGTGATGAGTAGGATTCAACCATTTTTGTTATTGAGGTACGACATTGGTTATTGGCTGGCTACCTAATCTTATTGATTGAGCACTTGAAGAAGTAGGTGGTTGAGGATTAGTGGTAGTATTCGGTTGAGATTGGGATGTAGAAACTCCCACTCTTGGATTTGTAGAACCACTCATGGTGTTAACTAAAGGTACACTTGTTTGTGAACTAGTTATTTGTGTATTTACACCACCTTGGTTTGGATTGGACATTGCTTGTGCATTATCCACTATGTTTTACTCAATATTCTATGTAGAAATAATAGACACTTCCTCAATAATTGGCATATAGAACAAGTTGTTGACTAAAGTGTTTTACATGAATGGGTCTACACCTTGATTATCTTGACCAATCAATTATATCAAAACTCCTATTGAAGGAACTAAATTAATGAGAGGCCTATTTGACATGATCATTTGAATAAAATCACATGTTAGTTCAAGTAGGTTTGATATGTTATCTATATCTATATGAAGTGATGCTCCATGAGGTCCTTTCCTTTTAGAAGCATATTAGGGTCCTGATATGCCATTTATACTATATCTAAAGGATTGTTATAAGAAGCCTATTTACTATACAATAAGATATGAGGCATTCTTACTAGACTTGGAAAATTTTCATGGGATAAGTTTATCAAAAACTTATCTCCTACTTCTCTATCTCTAACCAAAATCTCATCTTTGTTCTCTAATAAATGATGCTCAAACAACTATGGATCATATGTGAAAGGTGCATTAATAGAGTATGGTTGTTGGGGAAATGGTTCCTCAATTGTAAGTACCATAGATAGGTATTAATTAGTTTACTCTTGATCTTGATCTAAATATGGTGGCATGTTAACCAAGTAAAGAGCCAATGGGTCTTGGATTTATGCCCCCATTTGAGCATTTTAAGATGGATAGGGCTCTGTCTCATAATCAACATTATTTGCATAGGGGTCTTAAACCATTTCTTATTATGCAGTGATATTAATAAATATCAGATTGTACATGAGGCCACTATAAGCTTAGTAATACATGTTGGGATCCATAGTAAATGTTTTGCAACAAAAAGGGAATATAGTTCTACAAACTCTAAAAGGGTAATGTCTAAAAAGATGTTCAAACTTGGTATAGTCTAGTCAAAAGGATGGATATGTGTATCCAAAAAGTTTTATGAAAATATTTGTGATAAAATAAGATAGTGTTAAGTATCTAATGTCACACATCTCACACAAAAAATATCAAGTAGAAGGACTGAAAATTGAAATGTCAAACTCTAAGGTCAAATTATTTCAAATCAATTTAATCTAGGAAAAACAAAAGTTGCTAGATCTTTTGGCCAAATGAAATGTCAAAATCTAGGCTCAAACAAGGCATACAATGAGACTTTTGGTCAAACAATGTCAAAATTTAGACTTTTAAACAAAGATGAGATTTTTAATCTAACAAATCTGAAACACTTATAACAAAAACTACGAATTTAACTATTGGACATGAACTCGATCAATTAAGTATTGTTGTCATTTGGATATGCACAATTTTAATTCATGGAAAAATATCTCCTCATCCAAGTGGCACAATGGAATCACCTCTAGGTTTATGGGCAGCCTAAGGAATGAGGTGAATCTCTAGATAAGGCTAGCTCCCTTGATGTACCACTTCGGATTACAAATAATACTAAACTTGGGTGGTGAAAAGGGAGAGAGATAACTAAAATAAAACTAAATTAAAGGAGGATATACACTAAATTTAATAATGACATCCAACCATATTCATATTACACATGAGAATAAGAGACTAACTCAACAAACACTTCTCCAATCTACAATTTCTCACATCAGTGTTACATTATGGGGTTATGGATGAATGTACAATGCTAGGAGGAATAGATAAGATGATTTGAATGACACTAATTAAAATAATAAATCACTCAATCCTTGAAATATCCTAAAACACTTCACATGCCCTGCAAGAAGAAGCTTTCCAACTACAAATAGGATGCAAGAATGAAACAACATGCTAAGGGATCCATAGTCTTCACTTATGTAAAATCAAATATTAAAGTAAAACACACTAAGTAATGTGATGGAAGAGGTAAAAATAAATATTCTTATTGGTCTATAGTATACAAATGAGAAGGGCTTTTTCATACTCAGGTGGAGTATAGGATACAATGGCTAAAATGGCTAGTTCTTATAGAACTTGAGAGAGAAAGAGGAGAAAAGAGAAGTCCAAAGGACATAATGACACATGTCAAGTTGAGATAATTAGTTGTATATTGGAGGAGGATATGGGATGAACCATGTAATTTTTGTAATCCCAAGTGTCCATACAAGTCATAAACCTAATGAAAAGTGGCAAAAAACTCCTTATTTTGGCTAGAAAAAAATACCTTCATGATTTCCTTTGTTTGAACATCCCATAACTAATTAATACTTGGTAAAATGATCTAGATTAAGGGTAAGGCCATCATATATGCCCATTCATGTATTGGTTGTAGTCCTGGTCATCTAGAATCATTTTGAAAGGAGCAATCATCATATATTATTTAGAAAACTGCTCTTCCATGCACCCTACACACTTGGCCTCAAAATTGGAATTAATTTTCCATTAAAATCCATGGGAGGATTGAATGAAAAGTTTAAATACATTATATGGCCTTAGAATTATTAGGGACACCTAAAAAATCCATCCACTTGAAGTTCTCACGCTTCTCACCCTTGTGTCCATTATGCTAGTTTTGAATGACTGAGTTGAAGTAGTTTGTTTGCACACTTATAAGTGTTTGATTGGAATAAAATGTACATATGTAGTTATTAAAATAATTTATATTCATATAAAACTTGATTTCAGCTCTTTAAATATCCTAGAACCTATAAAACATAAAAAATGGTTAAAAGTACCTTGTTTTGCATGTTGTCCATACAAGTCTATACAACTAATCATGTGGAGTATATTTAGTGAGTCATTTCCAATTTAAAATAGGTTTAATGTTCAAAATATACCATTAAATCATCTTTACAACTCCATTTCTCCAAATTGGTCACTAAGAAGGGGTTGTAAGGGTTTTAGGCAGTTTTTAATCTTAAGGTTGGTACCCATGCCTCAATAAGCTTTACTGCAATTCTAGCAGTGTAGGGTACCCTGTTGAATTCCACTCTTTCCTATTTTATTTTTCATGTTTAAATATATGTCATTGAACTTTTTACACCTCTAATTAAGGTTAAATCAACCTTTGGTTCACCTTTTCTATCATTCTTCCCAAGAATGTAGGGTTTATGTATAGGGAAAGTGCCCTCTGTCTACGACAAAATAGAAGGAACTTCCCATATTTTTATCTAAAAAATAAACATTGGAGTAGCTTATATATTTATTATATATGCCACCTAAAAAATTATATCCTTTGATGACATCATCTGACCCTTCAAACTTTGAAAACACAAAATAGACTTAGTGAAAGAGACTCTCAACAGGGTTTAGGACTATAGGCTATATGATATAGGATTTTTTAGTATCTTATTTGCTTATTCCTAAATAATTTGAGTCCCAAGAAATAAATTTTAATATGAAAATAGTATTCCCATTCTCTCTCACCATTCTAATCTAATGTATACCTTTCCATACATTAAACTTCTCAAGGTTGAGTGCCACTTAAACTAGCTATGCTTTTTACAATAATGACTTTTAGGTTATCTTGCATGAGTTAGGCACTAAATAGTGTCTAAAAACCCATTTAGAGTTTTATGGAGTCACTTTATATCTTATTATATCCATTTAACACTTTACTTGAGCTTAGACTACCATTTTGAAACGTAGTCCTGCTCATTGTCCTACTACCATTAGCTGACGCATTGCTCTTCTTAAAGACCCTACCTGTAGTTATTTAATTATGTATTATACTTTTTAAACCTTTCATAGTCTTCCTCTAAGATATTCACATCATGAAATTACTTCAATCGCCTTGGGTTCCTCAAAACATTGCCAAAACACCAAAACTAACCTACTGACTGTATACCCTACCTGACTATGTTGCACAATGACTTTCATGCCATAATTTAAAACAAGCTCATGTCATTTAGGTATGTGGCACTTAGATTATTGAAAAAAAAATCTTTCCCTTTTTGTAACCACTACATCCATCACTTTCTCAGTGTAGTGCGATGTCTGATTATGCACAAACATTCTAGGATTAGCCTGAACACTAAGAGATGGTTTAACCACTCAAACCTCTAATACCAGTGGGGTGATCCTAGTTTATATACCCCCCCCCCCCCCCACACACACACACATTGATAAGGGTTTAAGATAATTTTTTAAGGTGAATTATTGGGTCAAGGCTTCCCTATAGAACTCGTGAGAGGTGATGAAATCCCCTTCACAAGCCAAGATACAATGAAAATAAATGACTAAGTGAAAGAGATTTAAAGGTTGATTCTAGGCCACTCAAGCAATGCAGGTCCTTTAGGAGAGCCATCAAAATTTCTCTTTCATGCCTTTTACTAAGGTACTTTGCAATAAATATGACACTTTTGATCCCAAAATTTCTCTAAAAGGGATAGATGGGAGAGCATACACGCATGATCTTTATTTTTACCAAATAAAACTAATTGAGCTAAGGTTTATTGAATACAAAATTAGAAATGTGTTCAATTTTAAGCCACCAATTAAAATTTGTGGTGATTTTATTCTCCCCCCTTGGCCTTAAGTTGTAAACTTTGAAAATGAAACAACAAAACTTAATCAATAAAACACCTTAAAAAGTTTCATTAACCACCAAAGGAAAGATTTTTTATTCTTTTTAAACATTCCAAAAGAAGATTAAAAAGGCATAATTAAGTGTGTTTCATTTTTATTCAAATGGTACTTAAAATAAAAATGTCATCACTTCCTTTATCTTTGAATATATTTATCAAATGAGATAAACAACTTTCTATAAAAATATTAGACTTTCTTACCAAATCCTTGATTTCTCTAAAAGGCTCCTCCTTTGGCTTGCTCGACTTGTGCTTTAAGAGATCTTTTTCAATGGAGTGTGGATACCTTCATCTCCTCTTGGCACCTTTGGCTTTGGCTTGGCTTGGCTCAATAATTTGACATTATAACACTAAAATGCAATGATTTTGGAATGATTTAAGAATTATAACTTTTCACTGTCTAAGACTAAAATTATGGCTTTGAAACCTTCTAGTTATAGATTTTACAAATGACCATAATCAATCTGAACTGTCGATCTCAAGATGAAGATGTGTGGCTAAGGATTAATTCAATTTTGGAGGCCAAATTCAATAAATGCATTCATAAATAATTGGGATATATAAGAAATAAAGAAGCATGGAAGGTCTTAATGAGGTGTGAGAGGGGTTAATATTGATATTTGTGGCACTTATGGCTTGTGGATGCCACCCCATAGAATGTTATCACTTGATGAAGCAGTTATTCACAATCAATTTCCAATAAAGATTTATTCAACAAGTTCCATGAAAAATTAACTTAAGCTCTTGGGTTGGTTTAATTATCCTTAAACATGATTAGTAAATTTTGATACAAATATTGATAATTGGTTTATAAATTAATCAAATTGGTCAAAATGTCATATTATTGACTCAAAATTTTATTGGATTGAAATTGGAAGTTGATGTTGGATGTGTTGGATTTGTTATAACATTTCGGATGTTGCCAATACAAAATAGCAAAGGCACATGTCTCATGTAATAAAATTGGTAGAAAAGAGCAATACAGTGCACCTAGGTGCAAAAATGTCATTTTGACTCAAAATAATTTGATCAAAGTTATATGGCTTATAAAATGCATTGCCTCATTTAGAAATACATTGCCCAAAATCGTCACTTGAATATAATAGGTTCACATCATTTAGCATGTTTTAATGTTTTTAGGCCAAATTATGTATTTTGGTATAAATTGGTCAAAAGCCTAATTGAAGGTTATTGGTGGCTAATTTTAGGTTTCTACAAGATTTAGAACAATTAACATATTTGGTGAATCCCAAATCATGGTCAATCAAATTAATGGCTCCTATCAATATAAGAATGATGTTTTACAATAGTACAAATAACTAGTGGATGTGTTATTGATGTCATTTGATCATTAATTTATCCAAGCTACCCAATGATTTATGAACAATTTTATTGATACAATGGCTTCTCTCACTTCCCAGATCCCATCTTCACCTTCTAACTCTAAACTATTTCTCATTATCCATCAACTTACCACACCTTATATCAAATTAGACTCTCCTACTATCTTCAATATGGAGGATACCCAACTCAATCTTTGGTTTAAGTAGATCTTTGACTATCTCACCCTTACCATCATTCCTTCTAGTCTTTTTAGGAATGCTCAAAGATCATTTATTTAGATCACCTCACATTATACCATATTGGGGAGAATTTTTTATAAACATGGCTTTGATAGTCTCCTCTTTCATTGCCTACATAGTCATGAAGCATGTCAGGCTATCAGGGAAATGTATGGTGGAATTTATAGACACTTTAGTGGTCTAGCTATCACTAAATGTACTCTTCACCTTGGCTACTACTGGCCTACTTTTAACTAGGATTATTGTGATTATGTGAAAAAGTGTGTTAAATGTAAACATCATGCCAATTTACGTCATACACCTAGCCATAGTCTCCAAGTATCGAAAGATTTTTGGCTCTTCTCACAATGGGGTTTGGATCTTATTAGAGAAATCAACCCTCATTCTTCATAGTGACATCATTCTATCATCACTACAATGGACTATTTCACCAAGTGGGTAGTGACTACCCGTCTCATTTCAACTAAGGCCAAAAATATCATCGACTTTATTAACCACAACATCATCTATCATTTTGTTGTTCCACACAAAATAATCATTAATAATGGTAAATATTTTAAAAACAAGAAATTCTAAGCTATTTTTGATGCATTTGGTATCAAGTTAAGTTTCTCTTCACCTTATCATTTACAAGTAAATGTATATGTGAAAGCCTCTAATAAAAATCTTAATAACATGTTAACTAAAATAATTAATGCTTTTGGTTAAGATTGACATCTACACATCCCCTTCACCTTATGGGCATATCATACTAGCATTTGAAACCCTATGAGTGATACCCCATTCTATGTTGTGTTTGGAGTGGACTTTATCTTGCCTCTCAAATTATAAATTCCCTCTCTTCACATACCCTACAAGATATCATTTATGAGGGTGATTATTGTCAAGAACATATAACCCAACTTAAGCTGCTTGATGAATAATGTTTAACCACACTTACCCATATTCATGTCTATCAAGAGTGAATCAAGCATGCTTATAACAAACAACTTAGAGTATGAGAATTCAATATCAGAGATCTCATCCTAAAGGAAAATTAACATGTCACCAATATGGAAAAAAAGAAGTAAGGCAAGTTTACTTTCAATTAGGTTAGACCTTATATCATAATTCATAAGTATAAATTAGAAGCCTACTGATTATCATCTCTTGAAGGGAACCTAAAAATTGAGCCCCTTAATGCTTTGCATCAACATCTTTTTTTGGTTGGAAAAGATCAAACTCACATTTTGTTTAACTTTAGCTCATCCCTTATTTTCAATCTACCTTCATCTCCTTATTTTTAAGGATAGCTAATTAAAGCTAAATCATGTGATTATCTATCACAACCTTAGCCTAATCTTGAACATGCATACCATGACTCTACCCATGGCATGATTATCATTGTACTTTCTACCTTTTAATGTATGGATCCCCATGATCATTGTCACTTAAACTTATTTTCCCATCATCAACCTTATTGTGATTTAGCTCTAAATTTATAAAGGTGAACCTTTAAGCTTATATAAGGAAGTATATGTCATCAAGAACAACAAAAACAAGGAAACAAAAAAAGGAGAAAAGAAAATCATGGGTCATTTCTAGCATTCAGAGACTATTCACTTGAAGGACAACTACTAAAACATATCAAAATTGCTCAATATAAGGTAGACTACTCCTTTGAAGGATAACTATCAAAATCCTTAAATAAATCTCACAAAATTATACCACTCCGTTGAAGGATGGCTAAGTGAAGCATTTTTTAGAGCATAAAAATTTCTTGGAAGCTTCCCACATTGATCAGCTTCCTTGCCCCTCTAAGAAATAACAAAATATCAAAAGACCTATTATCAAAATTAGAAAAGGCAAAAATAATTTAGATGTCATAATCAGATTTTATAAGTAGACTTCCCACATCAATCAGTCTACACTTTATATGACATGGACTTGTTTATACTGGCTCTTTGTCAACCTATAGAAGAGGCATGCTAATCTCACCATTAGATTCCATCATCATCCATATCCCTTTTAGACCCTCTATAAATAAGAGATTTTGAGCTTACTTACACTATATGAGCAATAAATTGTTTAAATAACTAACAAATGCCAGTATGAAGTATTTAAAGGACTTATGTTTGTAAGTTGATCATACTTCCAATTATTTTAGTCCTTGACAAAGAAGAAGCATCATGCCTTCTTATTCTCTTATCTAATTTTTGATACATTCATTACGATGTTTGCCTCTTTCTTATCCTATTTTTCTCACATTTAGTTTTGTTATCTAACTTACTTTATGTGTCTTAAGGTTTATCCACCTTCATCTAATCATATGCAGTTCATAAAAAAATAGTTAAAAATGAATTGTGTGTGCCTTATTTATATGTTTTTAATCAAAAGAACATCTTAGCCATCATAACCAATCATAAAAACATATAATCATCACAACATTACCTTTTTTTCCATCATAAATCAATAAGTCATCACATGTCTATTTGTACAATCTACCTCAACATTTATATACTCAAAATAATATCATCATATCATAATCATCTCATCTAAATAACCAAAAACACTAACTAATCATGAAGCATCTATCACATCTACAACTATTCGATCATACATCATCCATATATGCTATCCATAAAATGCCTATCTAGGTAAGAAAGCAAGGATTCATTAATACAAAACATCCACATGTCCAACAAAACATCTCATCATAACAAACATCATCATATAATAACCTCATAGACATAATCATCAATATCATATCAACATCATAACATCATAATCATCCTACCATCTATCACATCTATAGAAATATGATCCATAAACTATAACCATGCCATGACTATCAGCTACATAATCAATAAGAAACACCAATAAACCATAACCATATCATGAACATCATCATCAATAACTATGACAATAATTATAAACATCATAATTGTCATCATACCATAAACAAAACATCCATCAACTATCAACATCATCATTAACATAAATTAAATAGCCACATCATCACATGGCTAGCTAGGTGAGTACACATAAACCATAAACATCATAATCATCATAAAACCACATCATAAATAAACAACATACCATTTATAACCATCAACACGAACCATTAACCAAGGTCACATCTATATATCATGAAATCATAATTAAAATAATGATCATATATACAATAATGTACATGTCTCTTAATAGATATATACATCTCACTACATTGGCTCATACTCAAGTACTAAAATCATATAGTGCATCAAACATATAATGTCTCATAACAGTATAAGACCTTGGAGACCTGGAACCTACCCACTTATTGAGCCTACAGATGCAACCCATTGACCTAGTGTCACATTGTTGGCCCTTCCATCAATCCTTGCTTTATACTCACCCTATCTAGGCTTATTTAGGATATGTGTAAAATTTAAGGCCTCATAATACCTTAACTCCTTGACTATGAGCACGTACTTTTCATAGAGATAGTGCTTGGTGGTTTTGTATGTGTCAGTGGTCGCCCTCCTACTTATCTAATAGAGTCTTTCTCTTATATAACTATGACTAGCTGAGGTCTATCTTGATCCCTCTCTCTAGTAAGAGTGGCCACCTAGCCCTATGTTTCATCCCCCTCCTAGGTGACTGCTACTAAGGATGTTTGTGCCATGGTTATTTCCACCCATGCCTAGTCATTCTCACTAATCAATGCCTATTTATTTAGGCCATCTTCATCTCTATGATCACCACCCCCACTTCTACTTCCACCATAATTTTCTATTGGCCATCATCACTTCCAAAAATTATTTCATTATAGTGTGCTTATAACCACATAAGGTACTCATTAGTAACAATTGCATCATCAATGTCAGCCCTTATCAATAGTTCTTTATGAACAATAAACATGTCTTCTAGATCTAGTACAGGTAGTGGGAACTTTATGTCCTCCTACTTATATCTCAAAAACTCACTTGGGATATCTTGGATGAGTTTGAACTACCTCCTCACCCTATCAAATGAGATAAACTCAACCTCATGGTCTCACCTCCTAAAAATCCACTGATATCTTTGCAATGATAATGTTTGTCTGACATAGCTCTCCTATACTATAAATATAACAATAAGTATCAAATCACATCTCCCATAGCTAGTGCCTCTAGTCATACTTTATACCAGTCTAGGTCTCACGCTCCTCCTACTAGTATTGTGAGAGTGTAATCACCTCTCCACCTCATATAACCCACTTTGAATTCCATCTATGCAAAACCATACCATGACACTCTAGCTGGTTGGAACACCCTAATATGCTCATAAGCTCAGTAATTTAGCATGAAACTAATGTTGATCCCATATCTCCTATGGGCATGGTATCCCCATATCTCCTAATAAATATGAGATAATAGGATAGGTAGCCATGCAAATATTGTCCTATCGAGCCACATGTCAACAAGTATCCCCAATAACAAGTATAAAAATCTCTCACTACTCAAATTCTATAGTGCATAACATGTAACAACTATCATCATCATCATCATCATCATCATCATCATCATCATCATCATCATCATGATGAATAGTCATCTACAATCCTTATCTTGATTATACAAAGGTGTGTAGTGAAATCCTCTTGAATGCTAACTTGAAAGCATGAGGTCCTCTTTGTATAGGTGATCCATTTGCTCATCTATCTTATCATTGTTGATATGGTATATCAACTCACCCTATATAGGTAACTACATTATCTGGTGGATGTCCTTTGACAAAATGGTGATCTCGTCCATTATAAGTGAGAATGTGTTAGTAGTAGGGTCCCAACTCTTGATGAGTACCACTAATATAGCTACATCTTGAAGCACATGTTGTTATTACCTCATACCTTTGAGGCCCATATTCATCATGTGATCCCAATCTGCATCCATTATGCCTCAATATACCTTATCAAGGATTTAAGGCACCTAGTCTTTCATCCACAACTACTCCCTTTCTTGCAAGGTTTGATACAAGTACCTTAGTTCACCTAATATCAACATATTTGGGCTACAAATTCTACATATCATCCTTACCACCTAATTTAACCTCTTCACATTGTAACCTTTACCTAAGTTGACATGCACCTAAGGCCTATCTTCAACTACTCCTATCATATCTTCACCTACACTCTCAACCCATACTTGTAATCATTACCTTTACCTAAAAAACCTTAAATTAAGCCTTTTAACTTAACTTTACCCTATTTTAAAAACTTTTCATAACTATTGACATTTAGGGGTCAACTGACGATGGTTTCTTTTAGAACCGTCACCAGTCAACCATCAACCATCAATGATCGACACTTTGACCATTTTATGGTTATTGTGTGATGACCATCAGTGAGGCTACCCTACTCCTAACCTATAAAACCTTCAAAATAATCAATCAAAAACATAATAAGCCACTAAAAACTACCTTAAACACCTCACCTATCTTACCTTTTCTTCCCCCCTCTACCAATTTCACATAAATTACCCAAACCCCCAATATCAAACCCTAACCCTAACCTTAGGTCTAATCCACCCACACTTACTCAACCAAACAACAAATTCATAAAACAAAAACAAATTTAATTACACAACCTACCTCATTCCTTAACTACTATTGTGGAGGATCTCTGAGAACTATCACTACCTAACCTCGTGCTCTTCTTTATCTTCATTGCATCCTAATTAATTTATCCTCTACTTTGGTTCAAAGGTCAACTCTCAATAATTCCCTCACTCCACACTATTGCTCAACTTACTACCTCTCAGTTATTATCACTTTTCTCACTAGAGCCACAATGTAGTCACCATAGGTTTGTAAATGAGAAAATATAATGCTCATTCAACCTTTTATAGTCACCCATTTAGGATTGATATAATACCATCGATGGTCAAGAGGTGAATGTCAGTGATCAACCCTAAGCATCGATGGTTGACCTCCTTAAAATTTTCCAACTACCCTAACTCATCATTTCAAACCATGATCAAATTATTTTTGCCCACTCACACCCTTACCATTACCAAATCATACCATTGGAGATCACATTCTATGCCAACTAAATAACTAACCATATAACCTCAACATTGGTCATTTCAGCCCTAATTTTTCATGTTTTGTGATGAACTTGCCTGGGTATTTTTAACTACATAGACTAAATTGCCATGCTAAACTTTTTAAAATTTCATTACCTTTTATGCACCAACTATTTATGTCTTCTGAAGATCACTTCTTAACTTGGATACATGTGAATACACTAACCTTGCCAAGGGGACTTGTGTTTATAAATACAACTTAATCACCATGCCTAAATATGGTCACTTGGTCCATTTATCATGTTAGGTTATGGAGCTAAAAGCTTCAACTGTTGCAGACATGGAGGAGGTTGTTGAGTTCTAGGGATACCGGCGTCGGTAGTGGGACCGACGTCGGTCATCTACAATGTAGAAGGGAAACCGACATCGGTCACCTCTAGGCAGACAGGGACCGATGTCGGTCACCTGTGGCAATTCCAGAACTATTCATTGCACTGATAGTTAGTTCATTAAACCGAGTGTTTGCATGTTAAGGGCTAATTATAGTCTCAAGCTACATGTCTAATTATTATAAATTAAGAGTCTAAGTTATTGTTTAAGTCTGGGATCTATTTATAGACCCATTGGCATGTATTGTAATTAGTGCAAATAGAGGAAGGCAAGGAAGATCCTTCCAAGTGTAAGATCATTTGAGTTGCAGGTTGTTGCAAGCTCATGGGAAAAGATCTACATGGTAAGTAAGATCACTTTGAGATCTACTTGAAGTACTTTGAGTACTTGTGTACTGGTAGGGTTATTACTGACTGGTTGAAGAGGTGAACACCAATTCTGTGTGTGAGTTGTGTGTTGGGACCGTTTTTGGTAGGAGAGTGAACTCTTGAAGAAAATTACTATTTACACTTGAGGTGTGGGAAGCTTCTGAGAGGTGTGGAGAAGAAGTGGCATCTTATTTATCGTATTTTCTTTCTGAATGAGTATTAAGACAAGATTTTGTATTGTCTCTCATATTCTGTGCTATTTGTGAATTCTAGTTACTTGTTCATACTGGTATAATTACGTGTTTAGTTGTTAATACAAGGTAATCATATATACTCTTATTGGTGGAGTAGGATCCTAACAGTTGGTATTAGAGCCAGGTTTGGTTACTAATAGGTTGTATCAGATCTAGTTAGTGTGTGTTGATTACAGGTTACTCACAGCGGTTTCTGTTTGAGTGGGAGTATAGCAATGGCAAAAGAATGTAAGCTATAAATGGAGAAGTTTAATGGAAAGAACTATCAATTATGGAGGATGCAGATTGAAGATTATCTGTATCAGAAATATTTGTACTTACCATTGGGTGGGGTTGATTGCAAGCCCCGGGATATGAAGGATGAAGAATGGGAGGTTCTTGATCGGAAGGCTCTGGGATCTATAAGGTTGAGTCTTGCATCGTCTGTGATTTCCAACTTATCACAAGTTAAGACAACGGTAGAGTTGATAGAATCTTTGGCAAATTTATATGAAAAACCCTCAGCTTCAAATAAGGTAATTCTTATGAAGCAATTATTTAATTTGCAAATGTTGGAAGGTGGATCTGTACATAGTCATCTTAGTGATTTCCATGGTTTGGTAAACCAGTTAAATTCAGTCAATATGGTTTTTGATGATGAAATTAAGGCTCTCTTAATCTTATGCTCATTACCTAAAAGTTGGGAGAATTTGGTAATGGCAGTTAGCAATACTGCGTCTGCTTCAAAAATCTTAAAAGTGGATGATGTTGTGAGTGTAATCTTGAATGAAGAGATTCACAGGAAAAGCACAGGTGAATCATCAGGGAATGCTTTGAGTGTTGAAGGTAGGGGAAGGCAAAGAGAGAAGATAGAGCATGGGAGATCAAGGTCCAAGATAGGCAGGAGATCCAAGTCCAGGTATGGCAGAATAACCTGCTATAAATGTGGAAAGCAAGGGCACTTAAAGAGAGATTACAGGTCAGTTGAAGATTAGCATGAAGGACATGAAGAAGCAGATGTTGCGGATTATGTTGCACATGATGCTCTAGTATGTTCCTTAGATAGAGTAGAATCTTGGGTTTTAGATTATGGTGTGTCTTTCCATGCATCCCCAAATAGGGAATTTTTTCATGAATATGTCTAGGGAGACTTTGGAGAAATTTGTTTAGGGGATGGTAAGCCTTGTCAAATATTTGGAAAAGGGAAAGTGAAACTGAAATTGCAGATAGGTAACACATGGGTGTTGAAGGAGGTCATGCATATCCTAGTTCTGAAGCAGAGTTTGATTTTTGTTGGAAAGTTGGGTGATGAGGGTTGCATAGTAACTCTCACAACAGACTTTTGGAAAGTTTCCAAGGGTGCACTTGTTGTAGCAAGAGGTAAGAAAGTAGGTACGCTTTATCTATCTACTTGTATTACTGATTCTCTTTCTGAGTTATCTACTTTAGCTGTAGATTCGAAGATGTGGCTTAATAGGCTTGGTCACATGAATAAGAAGGAGATGCATGTTCTTGAGTCAAAGGATATGCTTTCAGATTTGAAAATCATGAATCAAGATTTTTGTATGCAGAAGAAGAAGGTAATATTCCTTGAGAAATCTGATGTTCATGATAAGAACAAGAAAGCCTTGGTTTTTAAGGAGAAGATGATGGACAGAGATCAGTCAAAGGGGCTGAAGAATTTTGAGCATAGCAAGGGTGATTTGGACAAGGGTTTGATCCAAAAGGAGCTCATGGGTAAAGGTCATCACTCACAACTAAAACATAGAGACCGACGTAAGTTAGAAAACTGATGTCAACATCCAGACAAGAACTGACATCAGCTATGTGTAGCCCAACGTCAGTGACTCCAGATAGATAAACACCTACGTCAGCTAGGGGAATCGATGTCGGTGATGAGGTAGTCGCATGGAACTGACTTCGATCGGGTGTAGACTGAGATGTGATCAACATCGGTCACTGAGACAGATTTTGGGCGGACATCAAGCTGTCAAGGAGTCTCAAGCGCCCATATGGAGGACTTAAAGGGTAAGTAACCCTCAAATTCATCATTTCCCTTCTTTACACTACTTGTTGCTCACTGATAGTAAAGAACTAGGAAGTTATTAAAGAAGCAGAGCAGGTAGATCTAGGAAATAGTGGGAGCTTGGCATGGGTGAAGGATGTGATTCTTTGGAGGAGAACCAAACTAGAGTTTTTGGTGGAGTTGCCAGCTGGAAGAAAGCACTGAGAGATGAATGGATTTTCAAGATAAAGAAGAGCAGAAATGGACATGTGAGATGGAAGGCCAGGGTATATGGTCTTGAATAAGCTACAGGACAATGGAGGTTTGACCATTCTGTTTCACTTTACTAGGTTGGATAATATTAGCTACATTATCTTATTACTATATTGTGTGCTTGTTGCAGGGTTACACTTACAGGGAGTTATTGAACTAAAGGTAAAGCTAGTTCAGAAGTATGTCATGAGGAATCTAGGAGCAGCAAGATTCTTTGGCATGAGTGTGTTCTAGGGACATGGAAGGTCACAGGTTGACTTTATTTCAAGATGATTGTGTGAGACTAGTTAGCACGCCGATGGTTGGACAGTTTTATGAATAGTGTCTTGATTCACATAATGAGGTTGAGTACATGTGTACTAAACTTGAGTTTTCCCAGGCAGTGGGAGCTGTCAGAGAGTTTGGAGCCAATCTAAGAAAGAAGCACTGGAGGGTAGTTCAGTGGAGTCTCAGGTATCTAAGAGGGACCAGCAGTAGGTCGACATGCTATGTAGGGTCAAGTTCTTTTCTACATGGTTAGTAGATGCGGATGTGGCAGGTGATTTGGATGACAGGAGGTGCACCACATGATTTGTGGTGGTTGGTCTTTAAGAGTGATCTTGAAGAGGGATACAAAGCCAAGGGAACAAACTAGATGATGTATAGGTACAAGTACAGTTACAGCTGTTTATCTCCAAGTGGGAGATTGTTAGGTTGTGGAGCTAAAAGCTTCAACTGTTACAGACATGGAGGAGGTTGTTGAGTTTTAGGGATATCAACATTGATAGTGGGATTGACATTGGTCATCTACAGTGTAGAAGGGCAACTGACATCGGCAGGAGGTCAGCCAACGTCGGTCACCTCCAGGCAGACAGGGACCGACGTCAGTCGCCTGTGGCTATTCCAAAACTATTCATTGCACGAATAGTTAGTTTGTTGAACCAAGTGTTTGCATGTTAAGGGCTAATTATAGTCTCGAGTTTTGTGTCTAATTATTGTAAATTAAGACTCTAAGTTATTGTTTAAGTCTGGGATCTATTTATAGACCCATTGGCATGTATTGTAATTAGTGCAAATAGAGGAAGGCAAGGAAGATCCTTCCAAGTGTAAGATCATTTGAGTTGCATGTTGTTGCAAGCTCATGGGAGAAGATCTACATGGTAAGTAAGATCACTTTGAGATATACTTGAAGTACTTTGTGTACTTTTATACTGGCAGGGTTATTACTGACTGGTTGAAGAGGTGAACACCAATTCTATGTGTGAGTTGTGTGTTGGGACTATTTTTGGTAAGAGAGTGAACTCTTGAAGAAAATTACTATTTACACTTGAGGTGTGGGAAGCTTCTGAGAGGTGTGGAGAAGAAGTGGCATCTTCTTTATTGTATTTTCTCTCTGAGTGAGTATTAATACAAGATTGTGTATTGTCTCTCATATTCTGTGCTATTTGTGAATTCTAGTTACTTGTTCATTCTGGTATAATTTCGTGTTTAGTTGCTAATACAAGGTAATCATATATACTCTTATTGGTGGAGTAGGATCCTAACATATCACTTGTTCTTCTAGTACTTGACCTTATTTTAATAACTACCTCAATTATGACATCTTAGTCTATGCACGATCTATGCTATCATACTTAGTCACATTTTATGCACATATTTACACATAAATGCATAACTTTATCACCCTCTTAACAACTTATCAATCCCATACCTAGTTTTATTTTACCTCATCACTTTACGATTTGAGGGGGAACACCTCCTCCCATACTCAAGGTAGTTGCACCTTTGAGCCACTATCTATTTTTTATTTAGTAGCTTACTGAAACAAAATGCATAATAAAAAGGGGGAAATATAGACACTATAAAATTACACACTATAATCCTAGATGACATACCAATCTTTAGATCACCCCTTGCCCCCCTAAGGACCATAGTAAAACCTTTCAAACAACCAACCTAAGTCACAATGGCTCAGTTTAGTCATTTTACCTTTGTCCTATAAATTATTGATTGTGGACCCATAACTGTTGATGGTTAGCCTCGATCACAAACGATTAACCTTTAACCACCTCAAAGGTTAATTACCACTATAACTGCAGCTTGGTTTTTTATTTTTAGTTATTTGATCCATGTGCATAATCAATGTGTGTTAGGCTAATCTTAATTAGTTTGTTAAACCTATTATTTGAAACTAATGTTTCACCACTCCCTTCCTTATATATAAGGAGAGGAAGAAGAGGTGAAAGAGGAAGACATGATCAGTAGAAATCACAATTTCTTGTGCAAAGCTTCATATGCAAGTGTTCTTCTCACTTTTGGTGAATATAGAGAAGCTTTCAATGAGAATGATAAAGATCATAAGTGCTACAATTCATCAATCTCATCCAAGACACCGATACTCTGTCATAATTATTCTAGGATCTACAATAAGTTTTTATCCCCTTACCTCAACATTATTTAGATCAATGAAAATAAAGCTAAGTATCTATTCTCAGTTATTAGTTCTTTTATTTCTCTCTCAACCCACCTTCCAGAACTTCCCCACAAGCTCCCAACTAAACTTTCTTTTACCCAAGCCAAATCTGAAAGTAACCATCAATAGTCACCTAAATGTCAATGGTTTGCCCCTAACCACCAATGGTCACCCAACTATCGATGGTCACCTAACCACCAATAGTCTTACCCAACCACTGACATTCATTATGTGTCAATTCCAATAGCAAGTTGATTTAACCTATCAGACCCTAGCAAAATCCCACTTTTTGAATTTTTTTCTTATCACAAAGGATTACCCTATTATTTGAACCATGTTTGATTTATCTAGCATTAATATCTAATCATTTATCATGACAATTAGTCAAATTCATATATTTTAAAGAACTTATTGTATTTGATTTTAGTAGCTTCTATTATTCATGCAAGTAATTTATCTTTCATTTTTAAAACTTAATTATTTAATAGTGTGGATTGACAACCTCCTAATAAGTGTGTGCTTCTTGGATCTATCTTACGCTAGGCAATCCACCCAACTAATCAACCATTTATTTAGTTATTTCTTATTTTTAGGTCATTCCTCCCTAGATAAAGAGGAGTATCTACAATCATCTAGATCAATGTGTGCATAACATATCAGGTTTTTCTAACATACCCTCTTTTAGTTTCTTCTCTCTTTCTCTTAAGAAAATAAGCAAAATTTTATTGAAACATATATCTCCTGTCAAGGGAAAAATATAGAAGCAAGTCTAGAGAAGTTAAAAATATTAAAAAATTGAGAAGGTGTTAAAGTAACACATGATACATTAATACTGAGTGGAAAACAAGTTAAGATTACTCTAAGGAAAAAAGTGAAATAGATCCCTCTTGAAAGAGGTTGGTGCAAATTAAAAATTTATGGCACCTCTAAAGGAAACCTTAGAGACTAAAGAGCAGGAGTGGTCATTAGAGATCATTCAGGGCAACTAGTAGTGTACAAGCTTCTCTACATGGTAAATAACTCAAATAACATTACAAAATTGGAAGGGTTAATTACCAAGTTCAAATTGGCCATCAAAGCAAATATTAAAAAAATAATTGTGGAAGGGGTTTCATTTTTTATTATATGCTCTTTTAGAAGAAGTGAAGTAGCAAACTAGAGAATCAAAATAATTATATACTAAGTGAGTAATCTATGTCCTTTATTCAAAGAACTCCAAGAATACCATGTTTTAAGAGAAAGTAATAACATCACTGAATGGATGGAAAATTTGGGCATGAAAGCAAAAATGATAATAAATATTGAGAGGATGAGAGAGGTCCATAAGATTCCAAAAATCGCTGATTTGGTTTCTATTATAATTTTGGAGTGCTCCTCCAAATAAGACAAATAAAACATAGAGTCTTCATTTTGAATGTCTTTTTTAGAAACTCAAATGATAAAACTTTTTTGAAACAACACAATCCTGACATGAAATAACATCTACCTATATAAGGTTGTTATAAAACATTACAGTGATACCTAGATGAAACTAGGAAAGGAAAGATGCCAAATGATAACCAAGAAAATAGGAAAAAGCTACCCATCCTTGTCACTCAACTCTCATGGTTGTGTAAGAATATTAAGGGAAAAGGCAGTGACGTGAAGAACAGTGGGAAAATGTAGGGATATTTCAATCTTGAATAGGAATTTTTTTCATTAGACTTCCCTTAAATGGTAATTAACAATGATGGCATAATTTTGATGATATTTTATCATATCGGGTGTTGTGTTGCCCATATATAACACAATGTCTAGTATCTTTACAAGCATATTAGTCTTTGGTATAGTTTGGATGACCCTATGGCTACTTAGTAAAATAAACATGTCACTTATTCAATTTATACACTATGCATTATCCATCTCAATTCTAGTATTAGAGTGTATCAAATATCTTACAAAACTAGTAGATGAAAATCTAGCTAAAGGAGGAAGGTATAGTGTAGATTGACCTCACTATTCTATGGCTAGTAATGAAGAGCATAGGAGAAGTAGTACATTAAATGAAGAGACCAAATCCAACCTCAATCAAGGTAGAAATGAGAAAGTTCATGCCTCAAAACATAATAATGGGCAAGGAAGAAACACATCCAAGTCCATCCATGACCACTCTGAAGATGATCAAAAGTGAAAGAGGTTTCACACCACCTACCAAGGAGGTAAAAAATGGATTCAAAGGGAGAATGAGGAATGAATATCCTTGGAAAGGATCAAATGATTTATATCCAAGAGAAATAACAAGAAAGATAGGATCCCAAAAAGTGAAAGGCATCCCGTGAGGAGGAATGCCCATTAAAAAAGAAAATGCATGTGGATAATGGCAAGGCATTGAAGATTGGTGAAATAGAGGGCGATTCTCATCCTCAAAGGAATAGTTTAAACAATACCAACCAAGATAAGTTATGAGATAAAGGCAATAATATTAAAAAAATCAATGATACTTTGATGAGTATCAATAATCTTCTTCTAAAATAAAATAATGAAAACTTGGAGCACCAAAAAGAAATAGGGATGGTGATTAAACACTTTCGAGAATTTTGCATAGCTCATTATAACATGACTGAAGCTATGAATGACAACCTATTACATCTCAAAAAATATCATTGAGGTAATTATAAATGAATCAAAGCTCCATACATAGATATTATAAATTATTAGAATCAATACAGATGAGATAAAACCTTTACAGAGTGGGCTGGAAAAGATTGTGGGGGAAACTACAAGTATCAAAGTCCATCTTCATCACTAGAATTGTGTCAAAGGATGTAGAGGTCAACCTAAACCATTAGAGGTAGATGTTGAAGTAGTGTAAGAAGACCAAGTCTAACTATCTACTTGCATGATTGGTTTATGGTATATAGGAATAAGACATAGTGGCTCATCATTTGAGTTCTCTGTAAAGGTTATAGAGTATCGATGTACTAGTTGTATGGTTTTGTATTACAATATTTTCAATTAAATAAAAGTTTTATTTATCAAAAATATTATTTCAACATATATAAAAGGTAATTGAATAAATTAATAGATCCATAATTAACAAAAGTGAACTCCATGAATTTCATACCCCATGATCACGCCACATGCAGAAAGAGGATAATATATCGTATAAAAACTAAATTTGATGCCCATCACCATGTTAAAAATTAAAAGAACTAAAACATCATAGAGATGAATAAAGATAACAATACAAAGATTTTTCAAATATGAATTCAAAAAAATTGAGTTCATTGTGCACTTTTGAGTTCAAATGTGAATTAAAATCAGTATGTAAAGATCAATAAGAAATAACATAGTTCACAGATGGCTTCCATTTCACAATGAGAACTAAAGTAAACACATGAGGCATTTAAAGAGGAATAAATCATGTATCATAGGAAAGAATAAATGGTAAAAATCCATATTTAATTCATAGTAGTCTCAAATTAATTCACATTGACTAAGATTTTGAATTGTAAAGTAGTTCACAAGAGAGAATGAGGAAGATATTAATGTTTTCACAGTGGAAACTAAGATGAGAATTAGAAAATTTTAAATAATTCATAAATTATGGAACCTTTTAAAAATTAAACCCAAATATATAAATCCATGAATCCATGCAGTTGACCAGTCCACCTTAAAGTAAGATCCATTTCATGACTTTGTGACCACTAAAAAGCTACCATGTATCTTTTGTGTTGACCCAAAAAAAATTGAACTGTATTTTGACCATGTAAACCCCATCAACAAATGGTGTATGAAAGGACCCCACTTGTCCATTTGTGATCACATTTTTTTTTAAAATTATGCACATATTATTTAACTAGGGATGCAACCACATATTATTTGTTATTTATATGTGTGATCACTTTTACTCATGGTGTCAAGTGGAAAATCATGGACCAATATGGAGAATAAAGTAAATAATATATGTTAAAAGGTTAATAAATTTTAATTTTGGCCACTCTAAATATGTGGCTGAGTGACCATCAGATGATTGTCACATGTCTCTTTCTGGGCCATCGATTTAATTTAAAGATAATAATACTTAATATATTTTTTAATATCAGTTAAATCTAATTGAGGCCACTTTGATAACAGGTAAAGGCAGATTCAAGTGAGGTTTATAGAAGTAAAGATGAAAACTAATCATTCCACATAACACACAATGAACTTCACATCAAATAAGATTCCATCTGTGAACATGTGACTAATGAGCCATTATCGCCTTTCAAATTCTCATTTGATGCAATAAAGGTTAAAGGGATCTTGAAAAAATTAACACAAAATGAGACTATGTTGAAAGAAATTCAATTAGGAGCTACCACCTATAGCATTCCACATGGCCAGGTAATTTAATTTAATTTAGATATTAATGTCTATATGAGGCCAAGAATGGCCTATGGGACTAAAGTACACAATACATGAATCCAGTACAATAAAGGAGTGCCAAAAACATCTCCAAAAGATAATAAGAGAAACAAAATTAATTCAAGAAACAACTATTATACTATTTAAGGTCCCTCTATATTCAAACAAGTAAAATGTGCATTGCCTTAAAGATCTTTACCAAGTTGTATGGGCATGTAATCTTTTGAGATTCCTTAAGTCCATTACTTGGAAGTAAGACTAATATCCCTGAAATTGCCTGTGTGAAGACATCAATTTGAATGTTTTTTGCTGAAGTTAAAGTGTTTCACAAATAAATAAAGTTATGCATTTTTGGTCCTCATACTAAATGAAGCTCCTCAAGGATCCATGGGAATATCTAAAAATATAGTTCTTTATGTAATTCAAATTCATTATTAGAGAGTGCTTTGGTGACAATCATATAAGTTATTCTTAGATCTTTTCCTACCCTTTGTTGCATAGACATTTGTAACCAAGATTACATAAATTGAAAGACTTGGAAAAATTCAACAAAAGCTTAGTTTTCATTCTAATACCTTTGTAATGGCTCGACATCTATCACTAGATGAAGGATAATTTGAAATTTGACCCTCGGTTATTAAATAATTTTTGTACAAAACAAATGTAACTATCCTTGTGCTACAAAATATATAACTAACAATAAAATAGAAGATGCTTCATGCATTTTCACCAATATAGATCCACTTTTTATACAAAGTTAATGCAATTAGTTTTTTGAGCATTATTATTTTTTTTAAGTCTAAGAAATTAGTTTTTGATTACTGTGCATTCATTGAAAACTATTTGATTTCTTTAATAGATGTCAAGAATTGTTATATGAATATTATGTATTTACTATTTTTCTATTTTTAAAATAAAAGTATAACTTTATATTAAAATAAAAATAAAGAAAAAATTGCACCAGACCTCTATGGAAGGCAAAACAGTAGGATCAGAATAAGGACCACAGTGCAGTGAGAATTATAAATGGAGGATCTTTTGAGCACAAGATAAATTTGATAGTCAACCCTGCTTGCCATTTATTTTTCTATGTTGGCTATTCATTGAACATTGCCCTTAAAAATCTAGGAAATAAACATCAACATATTAAATATAGATTTACAAAAAACTAAATAGATATGTTCATAACCCTTATAAAATTTGATAACCCACAAAATTCTTCTTATTTCATTTGATATAATACACTTAAAAAGCTAGGAAACATTCATATGACCATCAAATTTAACCCACTTATGTGACGATTGTTCAAAAAAGTATAACACAACTAAAATTCCCAATTGTATTCAAATTATTATCCAATAATAGGTAACTAAAAAGAAACATAAAATAGTCCCCAATAACCCATCCAAAACACATTGTAAAAATAATATTATATAAACCATATTTATGTGGGAATGCATCAGCCTAATTTTTTACTAGTATAACACATCCTTGATGCTTTTGAGACCTAATAACTAGGGAAATTCCCACTACCATTTCCTTTAAGTGTTTTTAATAAATCTTAGAGGACATTAGGGACATCTTAGATGTCCTAGACGTCCTCTATGGCAATCCTAATTAAACTATAATAATCTGAACTTTTAAAAAATATTATTAAGATCCATATGAGGGCATATCCTTTCTCTTTAATTATATGTAATAATGAAAATATTGTAGACTATTATTCTATATAGAACTTTATGAAAATCAAGCACAAAAGCATTTTAATTGGTGGAATCAAACCATTTCATTGGTTCGAGCCACTTATAAATTATTCTGGAAGGGCTTGGTGGCATTCATTTTACGCTTCTAACTATAGTGATAAGTGAAGGAAACATTGTATTTGAGTTATTTATGCTAGTTTGATAGAAAATCCTATCCATATTGTGAGTACATTGTAATTGTTTCTCTTAGTTATCACATTTATATATTGACCAATTAATTGCAACTGAATCTAACCGCCATTATTTATAAGATAATAGATATCATGAGCTCACTAAAATCACTAATATTCAACTAAAAATCAAATTTATCTTTTGGTAGTATTATATGTTCTTATTTTTATCATTTCTTCTTGATTTTAAACAATAAATAATGTTTAGTATATAGATATTTAAGTAAACATGTTTTGCTACTCAATATCTATTTAGAGCCCTATAGTTTATTTGTTCTTAAAGTAATGAAATTGGAATATGTTTTTACACCACTTACATGATACTTATGTTTTGAATATTATTACTAAAGTGTTTTCCACCAATCCTAACTAAAATATGTTACTACTTGGGTATCAAAACTAAAACCATATTTTTAAGCCTCTTTCTAGATAGGGGGTTACAAGCTAGAAGCACTTTGTGCTATATTGATAAGTATTGAACATGTATCATGACACATGAAATGAGATGTAATTATGTTGTGACATATGAAAGTTTATTGATACTATGAACATAGAATGATTAAGGAAGATGAGGAACTATGATAATTAATATGGGAATCTATATAAGTTTAAAGGACTATGAAAAACTATCAAAGGGGTCAGATGGAATTATTGTTCCACCCTATTCTGTACACTAAACCTTTTAATATGTATTATGCATAAAAATTGGAGAGCAAAAAACATAAACCATTACATTTGAAAGATATATTTATTGTTAACCCAACAAAGATTATGACTACACTTCTGAAGGCACCTTTTTCAAAGAGAAATTTTAATCTGATTGCCATTTTTATTTGCATGTGATATCCCCATAGTTTTCATTTTTTTTCAGTCCGATGTAGGTCTAACACAAACCATCACTACAGTTTATCCATGTACTATTGTATGGATGCATTTTTTTAATATTGTTTTAGACCTTTTTAGACATTTCAGACTTTTTACCTTTTAGGTTGGTTCCTCTGCTCCCTTCCATCTCCAATGGATGTGCACAAATGGTTAAATTATTTTTATTTATTTTAGATTTTTTGATTTTTCTAGATTTATGATGGATGATCTGGATATAAGTGATTTCTTGCAAACAATATATGCTGAGGTCGAATGGATTGTATGTAATTTTATCTATTACCCTTGATGGTGAATTGTTTAGTTCAATTCTTGTTTTTTGATGCTATTAGTTGTTACGTTGATTATTTTAGGACAAATAAATCAATAGTCAATCCTCACTACAGGTATGTCGTAACTTCATATTATTTAATAGATTCATTAGAGATCATAAGAGGGTTTTAGATGGTACATCCACTAATGGGGGTGGGATTTTCACTTGGTTGTGACAACCACTCTGTGGCCGACAATATCTCATTATGGATTCTCACTGGGTGTTTGATTATTTTTAAAATATATATGTAGACAAGGGGACAACATAGGTACTTTTCATGATTCTCCTTATATTGGCCAAGCAAAAATTAATGTTCTTTTTACATTTGTATTATACTCAATATTTATTAACTTTTCATCCACTTTGTGATTTGTTATGTCATGTTTAATATTATAATGGGAGGGGGTGGAGTGGAGCCAAGGAGATGAGGATGTTCATGAACAATGTTGTGTTCCAAGATGTATGAGAATCATTAGTCGTAATTAAACTTTGTTCATTCATTTTGTTCATATATGCTTATTTTTGCATGCTTATAATACAGAATAATAAACCACTTTTGACACACCTTATGATTTTATATATTATTTGTTTATATTTTAGTTAGAGCGGATGAAGTAGGGCCATGATGAAGAAAGCAATAATGACATGCATAATGACTTTGTCTGCATAAATGTGAGTATTGTTTGTTCTTATTTTTCTTTCCTTCATCATGCTTATAATTTTTTTTTTGTATATGTTTAGATTGACATATATATGTCAAACATTATAATGGGATGAGTTGGAGTCAAAGAAGCATGATGAGAATGTCGATGATGGCGATAGTGACTAGCTTCTAGATGCTTCTTAATTTGATGTGGAGGAGGAATCAAAACATGTTAGAAAATTTTCTTATCTTCGAGGACATTTTATTTAGTTTTTATATGTATGCTTATAACCTAAAATGGATTCTTTATTGAATAATAATTTGTTGGTAAATATAGGATTATGGAGATGTGTACTATAAAGTGAGATTTTATTTATTAATTATTTCAGCCATGAAACATGTGATGATGTTGGCCATCCTTTTTGGTTACTAGGTAGAATTAACACTCACTATTTAAAGATTCTATTGTTCCCAAAATCTGTCACTTGTTTTTGGGGACAACATATCAACTATTTTGGTCCTGCAGGCCAAAATTATCTCTTCCTTTTTAGAAAAATGTTCTGAGCACTCAAGTTCTTCACTTATTCAATCATTTTCAGCTAAAAAACTCGTAGATTCAATAGACAGGCTTTCACAAAGAAAGGTTCGCAACACTTAGGCATTTTCAAAAAGTTACAAGGATGGTTCAATGCTAAATTTCAATCAAAAGGTCCATCGACAGGCTTCAAAGAATTGGAATGAATCATTGAACCAATGAACCATTGAACCTTGAAAGGTTCAAAGTGGTTCAAAGGTTCAAAAGAGTTAAGCACTTCAAAAAATTCAAATAAGTCCAACCGCTTTAAAGAGTTCAATGGGTTCAATAACTTCAATGGGCTTCAAAGAGTTAGAATGAACCATTGAACCATAGAACCATTGAACTCCACTTCAATGAGTTTAATTGGTTTAACGAGTTCAAATGGTTAAAAAGAGTTTAATAATATGGAATGAATTGTCAAACCATTGAACCATTGAACCTTTGAACTTAGAAAGGTTCAATGTGGTTCAATGGTTCAAAGGGGTTCAACGGTTCAATAAGTTCAAAGGGTTCAAAGTTCAAAGTTTGAGAAAATGGTTCAAGTGAAAGATTTGAAAATATGTTTCAAGTGGAAGATTCCAGAAGAATAGTTCACCCAAATGGTTCAAATGATTGGTTTAATGATAAGTTGAACTTGTAAGAAGACTAAGTGAGCGTGGCTCTTTGCAAAGATTTGAAATGTCGACCATTGAACCACTTTGAACCATTGAACCATTAAATTGATACACTCTGAAAGGTTCAAAGGTTTAAGGTTCAAGGTTCAAAGTGGTTCAAGTGACCAAGTGACCAGTGATGTCCCCATGGACATCAAATTTAGGGTAATGAAATATCCATTGATCTTTAAATATGGCTTAGACCCTGAGAACAATCTCAATGAACAACCAAAGAAAGAGTCAAAGGAGCCAACAGAAAGCAAGAAGATAGCCTGAGAGATCAGATCACCATGAAGAGACAAAATGCATTAAAGAAAGGGGAAATGATGTAGATAATTTAGAAATATCTATAGGGGATTTATTCTAGTAGGTGGAACAGTCCACCAAGTGGACATCAGAGGATGGGAGTATTCAATGGCGTGACTTATTTTTTCCCATTTAAGTAAAAGTGAATGGACAACTGTGTAAGCATCATAAAGAGGACTAGGCAGACCATGTTTTAGAGGAGACATTTGAGATGATTAGAATGCTAGAGTATAGGCCAAAAAACTGCTCCAGCATGGCCCCTTCATAGAATTTCCAAATTCCTTCAATGCATTCAATACAGCATGGGCCATTTTCATGAAAACAAGTGCCAAGTCTTTCTTTGAGTGATATATATTGTAATCTCTCATTTTGGAGAAGGGGGATCTCTTAGTTATTAGAATCAAAACTCTACCCAAATTGAAAGGCATTTTTGAGACTTTGAGCTCAGACTGTTAATCATATTTTGTCAAGTGAATGAGAAAGAAAGTGACCTTTCAAACTTTGTGTTAAAATAGCTTATGTTATCTAGGAAATTGTTCTTATGTATTTTTCCTAAATATAGTCTTGTCCATTTAATCAAATAAGTAGAACTAGTGGAAATAACCTGGAAGGTGTCCTGAAGCTGACTGTGAGAGACTTTGTGCTGCCACAAATTGTCTTTAGTCTATGTGTTTTCTGTTTCAATATAAAGGATATTGGAAAGAATTTAAGCTCCCATTATCCTTTGTAATCTTTTATTTTGTTGTAGTTGAGGTGGAAAATTTTTGCTACACTTCATTCTACTGTGTTGCTCTGTCTTGATTAGCTAGAGAAGTAATGAAATACTTTCTACTTTCGTGAGTTTCTTGTTGTTATAGTTACTACCCAAGAAGTCTTCCTTTAGTTTTTTAAACATCATTTCTGAAAGAAGAGAAATTCTTTCATAATTACCTAAGATTTCTCCTTGTTCTTGTGAACATCATCTCTGAAAAAAGAGAGATGGATGGTGTTATCCCACCCCTAAGTGTATTTTTAGCTTATATTAGTTATAGTAGTTTATAGGGAACCTCCCCTTGATGAGAGGAGAGATTTATCTCATTTTGCTATGGTAAATCTACACTTTTTGTCATATAAATCTCCTTATGCTGAGGTTGATATACCTATTTTTCCATCAGCTAGCTGGTGACAAAATATTCATCCAACATTTTTTAGTGACTCTGTTGGGGAAGAATGAGAAGTTTGAGTTCTTTCCATTTCCACTTTCATCCCTCTCGCTCCACACCAATAGTTTTTGGTGACTCTGCTGGGGAAGAATGAGTAGTTTCAATTCCTTTCCATTTCCATTTTACACTTTGGAAAATCCACGGTATACACAAAGCCAGAGAGCTCAAGGTATTGTTGAACCTGTATTCGAGCTTGTGCAGCAAAAATATTTTGATCTTTCCCCTCCACAAACTCACCTTTAGCAAACTAGGAGTTTTCCTCCTACCAACGTTAGGTCACAAATAATAGGCAAAGCTTCTCTTTCCTCTACTAGCAGAGCTTTGTCTATACATACTCTACCTAAATTTGTTATCCCTCCCTTCAATCATCATATCATGGCAGCCCAAGGCCCCTAGGGTAACACCTTTGGTCCTCTGAATCTAACTCCACCCTTACATGAACTACCCTATAGTTCAAGGAAGAATTTCCATAAATTCTATGGTGATGAGAGAGTTCATCTTGATGAACATATTACAGCCTTATGCATAGCCTGTGGTGTGATAGGCGTGGAGTATGAGGACATAGCAGTCAGGTTGTTTATAGAAACATTACAAGGTGATGTTGCAGACTGATTTATCATCTACACGCTCAGACTGTGACTAATTAGAACACCCTCAAAGCCAAGTTCAAAGCAAGGTTCAAGCCTGTAGAAGATGCGCATGCCTGATTGGCTCAGCTCACACAAATGAAGAAAGAGCCTCATGAACCTCTGAGAGAATTCATAGCTAAGTTTGACAAGCTGAGGAATAAGATTCCTACAATTTCTCAGCCAACACCTAAGAATCTCAAATCCTTCTTCATCAATTCTCAGCTTCTTGAAGTGAGTTTTTTGTTGAGGTAGGCTAGCTATGTAGACCTTACTATAGCTCAGATTTTGGCCACTGAAGTTGAAGATGATCTTATCTTGGTAGGAAAGATAAGAAGAGATCCTAATAGAAATAAATCTTCTTCATCTTCTGAATATTCTTCTTCAGGCACCACTGATCCTATGGTGCAAAAGCTGGAAAATGAGTTGTTAGCTCTCAAAAATTAAATGGCATAAAGGATGTTTACTCCTCTTTAGTACTGATATTTACCAAGAAGGACATTTCCCAACTAGTCATACCAAGGCAACACTACTAGGAATCAAGGGCAACCAAATCATCTTCCTCCCCCACTAGAGAAGCTTGCCATTGAAGTAGCTCCAGCTAAGTCAGTAGTTGGATGTCTTGAAATTGAATCTAATTTATCTTTCCAACTTGAGTTAAACTAAGAAGATGATGCTATTCTCTTCATAGAGGGAGAAGAAGAATTAGCTGGCGACTCCAACATTAGTTTTTTGAATTACCAAGAAGAAGCTAGAAGCAAGTCAGAAGTGCTTGATGGATCATACACTATATTGACCAGGTCCCAAAACAAGTCAGATCGACAAGATAATAAGGGAAAAATAGGTGAAGGATCTCAACCATCAATTTCAATTGCTAAGCAAGGGACCACTCTGCCTTTTCAATCAAAGGACCTGGTGATCACTAAAAAAGTAAATACCTAAAATATATTCCTGTCCCTTTTGCTAAAAATTCTTAGACCAGTACCACACCCCAAAAAACTAGGAGGAACTTCCTTCCTCTATTCCTATTCCATTTTAGTCATTTGATATAATTGACCATACTAAGAACAAAATTCAAATGACTGAGTTTGAATATTTAAAAGCCAACCCTGAACAGTTGGATAGGTTGGTTGAATGTGTGAAGAATAAAGCCACCCCTGTAGAACCATATATTCCAAAAGTGACTCCCACATCCACCCCAAATAACCTTGTCATTACTCCTCCTACTGCCCTTGGGAAAATATAACCTTTCTATGTTTCCCTGTTGATATACAGACATAAATTAAGCAACTACATAATCAACTCAGGAGCTTCTAACAATGTCATGCCTGCCAAAGTGGTAGACTCTCTCAACCTTACATTGACTAAAACTTTTGGGAGATGTTTCTCCATGGAAAACAAACAAGTGCCTCTATTGGGTCAGATCAAAGATGCCTAGTTTGCATTTGTGATATTTCTAGAAAAGAGGATTAAAATGATAGTCCTGGTGGCTGACATTCTAGCCTCCTATGGCATTCTTCTTGTATGAAATTTCTGCAAGGATGTTGGTGGTGAATTAAGCATGGACCTATCTGAGGTGAGAATACTTGTCAAAGGCATCATGCAGAGACTGCTCCTTAAGAAGGAGTCAAAGTACATTATCACCCAAACATTATCCCCTAAATCTCAAATTCTATTTGAATCTTCAGGACTGGGTAACTACTTCTTGTCTATAGAGGATGTTCATGTGTCATTTGATGAAATTACTATAGGTGACAATCCAAAAATTAATTCAAACAAGATAATAAAAGAATTGATAGAGCATAGTGCAGGTGCAAAAGGATCTCCCCTGCCCATTATGGATCAAGTCCTGTAGACAGTGACTGGTTCAAAGATGTTATCAATGTTAGATGGTTTCTTAGGGTACAATCAAGTGGAAGTCGATGAAGCAGACCAACATAAGACCGCCTTCACTACACCTTGGGGCACTTTTGCCTATCGAAGGATGCCTTTTAGTTTGATCAGTGCCAGTACCAGCTTTCAGAGAGTAATGGATCTTACTTTTAGGAATGAAATGGGGAAGTTTATTATGGTATATATTAATGACTTGACCATCTTTATCAAACATCATCCTGATCATGTGCATCATTTGTAACAAGCGCTGGAACGATGTCAATAGAATGGCATTTCTCTAAATCCTAAGAAGTCAATTTTTGGGGTTATAAAAGGGAAACTTCTCGATCACATTGTATCTTGAGAAGGCATAAAAATTGACTCAGATAGAGTCAAATCCATCCAAGAGCTTACTCTGTCTGAGAGCAAGACTACAATTCACTCTTTCTTCGAAAAGGTGAATTTTTTACAAAGGTTCATTCCTGAATTAATAGAAAAGATTCGCCACATTATCAATATGATGAAAGAAAAAGCTACTTTCCATTGAATTGAAGAAGGCAAGTCAACATTTCAAGACATCAAGAAAGCTATCGCTCATGCCCCGATCCTAGTTTGCCTAGATTATACTAAAAACTTCATAATGTATAACTATGATTCTAAACACACACTTTCAGCCATTCTAGTTCAGCAGAATAAAGAAGGTGTGGAATCTCCTATCTCATTCATGAGTTGTCCTCTCAAAGATCATGAAATAAAATACTCAAATATGGAGAAGCATGCTTACGTAGTGGTTAAGGTGATAAAACACTTCCATTTTTACATCCTGAACTCACACACTGTTGCGTTGGTCCCTGATACAATGGTAAAGTCCATTTTAACTCAACAAGAGTTTGGTACCAAAAATGGAAATTGGATTTCCAAAATCTAGGAGTTTGATCTTGTTATCAAACTTACCAATCTTGTGCAAGGAAGAGGCCTCTACCAATTAATTATTGATAACATACCAGAGGAAACAGAGCATGAGGAAACATTCAAGACATGCCTATAGTTCTATTTGTCACTACTACAGATGATTGGTATTCCAATATCACTCATTTCCTTACCTATGGTGAGTGTCTTTTCCACCTATCTCATAAAGAAAGGAGAACTGTTAAATTTAAGGCTGCTAACTATGTCTTGTGGGAAAATAGTTTGTATAAGAGGAGCCTTGATGGGGCATTCCTTCGTTGTGTGGACAAAGTGCAACAGTCTAAACTTTTAGAGTCTTTCCATAATCTATCCTGTGGAGGACATTTTTTTGCACCTGTGACTGCTCATAAGATTTTGTGAGCTAGGTATTATTGGCCTACTATGTTTCAAAATGTATACAAATGGGTATGTAGATGCAAACTATGTAAACATTTTGTTGGAAAACCCAAATTAGCTGCATTACCTCTCAAGCCAATAGTAATTGAAGAGTCATTTCAACAGTGGGGTATTGATTTCATTGGTGTTGTAAACCTATCTTCAAGTGCTGGATATGATTATGTTCTTACAGCCATAGACTACTTTACCAAGTGGGTGGAAGCCATCCCAACTAAGCATGCTACTTCAGAAGTGGTATTTAATTTTCTCAAAGAAAATATTATCTCTCACTTTGGAGTGCCAACTAAGATTATAACAAATAATGCTGCTTGTTTTACTTCTCAAGAGTTTTCTAAGTTTTGCAACAATTATGGGATTATCCTCTCCCACTCTTCTAACTATTATCTATAAGGAAATGGTCAAGCAGAATCAAGCAACAAAAACTTGGTGACCATTATCAGGATGCTGGTAGATGACAATTAGAGAACTTGGCATAAAGCATTGTTTGATGCTTTATGGGTAGAGAAGATTAAACCCAAGAGGGTAATAGGTATGTCACCATTTCAACTCCTGTATGGTTTGAATGCAGAGATACCAATCACCCTAGAATTACCAGCATTGAAGTTGGTGAAGGCAGTCAAAGATCAAACCTTTGAAGATTCATTGATAAGAGTATCATGTGCTTGACTGAACTAGAAGAGCAGCAAATTATGGTAGTTGATCGTATTACTGTGATCAAAGTCTAGTAAAGAGGCTCTTTGACCAGAAAGTAAGGATTCATGATTTCCAGATTAGAGATCAAGTATTATTATGGGATAAGAGGAGATAACTAAAAGGAATGCATGGAAAATTTGATTCCTTATAGAGAGGTCCATTTGCTATTCATCGACTCAATGGTGAAAATAGTTTCCTGCTGAATTATCAGGATGACATGCCTTTTTCACTGCCTCATAGTGGGTAGCATCTGAATCACTTCAATCTTTGAAGTATTAGATAAGATCAATTGTACATTTGTATAGTCTTTGTTTATTTTGTATTATTCATTTCATTGCTTTTGGCATCTTTTTATTTTTGGGTGGCATGACTCCATATCCCAATGGCATACATGAAGGCACTAAAGAGTCTGGATTATACTCCCCTCGATCATTTTTACAATCAATGGAAGTTCCTCAATTGGAGCCAACTATTGTTCCCAAAATCTGTCACTTGTTTTTGGGGAAAACATATTAACTATTTTGGTCTTGCAGGGAAAAATTATCTCTTCCCTTTTTCAAAAAATGTTCTGAGCACTCAAGTTTTTCACTTATTCAAATATTTTCAGCTAAGAAACTCATAGGTTTAATGGACAGGCTTTCATAAAGAAAGGTTCGCAACACTTAGTCATTTTCAAAAAGTTACAAGGATGATTTAATGTTGAGGTTCAATCAAAAGGTCCATTGATAGGCTTCAAAGAATTGGAATGAATCATTAAACCAATGAACCATTGAACCATTGAACCCCAAAAGGTTCAAAGTGGTTCAAAGGTTCAAAAGAGTTAAGCACTTCAAAGAGTTTAAAGAAGTTCAACCACTTTAAAGAGTTCAATAGGTTTAAAGACTTTGACGGGCTTCAAAGAGTTAGAATGAACCATTGAACCATTGAACCATCGAACTCTGCTTCAACGAGTTCAATTGTTGAACCATTGAACCATTGAACCTTTGAACTTAGAAAGGTTCAAAGGGGTTTAATGGTTCAACCAGTTCAAAGGGTTTAAAGTTCAAAGTTTGAGAGAATGGTTCAAGCAGAAGATTCTAGAACATGTTTCGAGTGGAAGATTCTAGAAGAATAGTTCACCTAGATGGTTCAAATGATTGGTTCAATGATAAGTTTAACTTGTAAGAAGACTGAGTGTGGCTCTTTGCAAAGCTTTGAACCACCAACCATAAAACCACTTTGAACCATTGAACCATTGAATCGATGCACTATGAAAGGTTCAAAGGTTCAAGGTTCAAGGGTAAAAGTGGTTCAACCAACCAAGTGACCAGTGATGTCCCCGTGGACATCAAATTTAGGGTAATGAAATATCCATTGATTTTCAAATATGGTATGGACCCTGAGAACAAACTCAACAAATAGCCAAAGAAAGAGCCGAAGGAGCCAGCAAAAAGAGAGAAGATAGCCTGAGATCTCAGATCACCAAGAAGAGACAAAATGCATTAAATAAAGGGGAAATGATGTAGATAATTCAAAAATATCTGTAGGGGAGTTATTCCAGTAGGTGGAACAGTCCACCAAGTGACATAAGAGGACACGAGTATTCAATGGTGCGGCCTTTTTTTCCCCCTTTGAGTAAAGGTGAATGGATAGTTGTGTAAGCATCATAAAAAGGACAAGACAACCCATGTTGTAGAGGAGACATTTGAGATGATTAGAATGCTAGAGTCTAGGCTAAAAAACTGCTCCAGCATGGCCCCTTCATAGAATTTCCAAATGCCTTTAATGCATTCAATACAGCTTGGTCCATTTTCATGAAAAGAAGTGCCAAGTCTTTCTTTGAGTGCTATATGTTGTAATCTCTCATTTTGGAGAAGGGGGATCTCTCAGTTATCAGAAGTAAAACTCTACCCAAATTGAAATGCATTCTTGAGACTTTGAGCTCAGACTGTTAATCATATTTTGTCAAGTGAATGACAAAGCAAGTGACCTTTCAGACTTTGTGTTAAAATAGCTTGTGTTATCTAAGAAATTATTCTTATGTCTTTTTCCTAAATACAGTCTTGTCCATTTAATCAAATAATCATAACTAGTGGAAATAACCTAGAAGGTGTCCTGAAGCCGACTGTGGGAGACTTTGTGCTGCCACAAATTGTCTTTAGTCTGTGTGTTTTTTGTTTCATTGTAAAGGATATTGGGAAGACTTTGAACTCCCATTATCCTTCGTAATCTTTTATTTTGTTGTAGTTGAGGTGGAGACTTTTTTATACATTTCATTCTATTGTGTTGACGCGTCCTCATTAGTGAGAGAAGCAACGAAAGACTTTGTGCTTTCATGGGTTTCTTGTGGTTACAGTTACTACTTAGGAAGTATTCCTTTAGTTTTTTGAACATCATTTCTGAAAGAAGACAAATGCTTTCATCATTACCTAGGATTTCTCCTTGTTCTTGTGAACATCATCTCTGAAAAAAGAGAGATGGATAGTGTTATCCCACCCCTGAGTGTATTTTTAGCTTATATTAGTTATAGTAGTTTACAGGGAACCTCCCCTACCTTATAGGGAACCTCCCCTTGATGAGAGGATAAATTTATCTCATTTTGCTATGGTAAACCTACACTTTTTGCCGTATAAATCTCCTTATGCTGAGGTTGATATACCTATTTTTTCATCAGTTAGCTGGTGACAAAATTTTCACCCAATAGATTCATCATTGACAACCCATTCCAAGGAGACCCCTAAGGCATGATGGTAATGGGAAAAAGAAGATGAGGGGAAGACCATACACAAAAGGAAAAATAAAATGTAGGCCAATAGACCAAGTCTTACAAAAATAGAGCTTCAATAAAAGATATTTGATATAAAGATTGTGGATGGTGAGGGAGAATGTCTCTCAATCATTTGATCTTAATGAGATAACATTGAAGGCTATCAATAACTAGATGATTACATATGATTAAAGTGAAAATTTAAAATGGAGAAAGTAAGCCTGTATAAGGAGAATAAGCTACTATTGAGAAATGGAGTTTGAAAAATAATGAGTGGAATAAGGCCAAGGTGTAGGCAACAATGGACACCAAGTCAGATGGAATTTGTTGAATGGTTTACATGAAGTAAAATTTAAGTTAATTTTAAGTTTCAAAATATTAAGTCTAATATTTTTTATAGGAAGTTGCTTGTCTCATTTGATAAATAGCTTCAAAGATAAAGGAAGTGATGACATTTTTATTGTAGGTACCATTTGAATAAAAATGAAATACACTTAATTAGGCCTTTTTAACCTTCTTTTGGGATGTTTAAAAAGAATAAAAAATATTTCCATTGGTGGTTAATGAAACTTTTTAGGGTGTTTTATTGATTAAGTTTTGTTGTCTCCTTTTCAAAGTTTACAACTTAAGGCCAAGGGGGGAAAATAAAATCACCACACATTTTGATTGGTGATTTAAAATTTAACACATTTCTAATTTTGTATTCAATAAACCTTAGCTTAATTAGTTTTATTTGGTAAAAAGAAATATCATGCGTGTATGCTCTCCCATCTATCCTCTTTAGAGAAATTTTGGGATCAAAAGTGTCATATTTATTGCAAAGTGCCTTAGTAAAAGGCATGAAAGAGAAATTTTGAAGGCTCTCCTAAAGGACCTGCATGGTTTGAGTGGCCTAGAAGCAACCTTTAAATCTCTTTCACTTAGTCATTCATTTTCATTGTATCTTAGCTTGTGAGGGGTATTTCATCAGCGCTCACGAGTTATATAGGGAAGCCTTGACCCAATAATTCACCTTCAAAAATTGTCTTAAAACCTTATCCATGGGTGGGGGTGGGTATATAAATTGGAATCACCCCACTGGGATTAGAGGTTTGAGTGGTTAAACCACCTGTTAGTATTGGGGCTAAGCCTAAAATGTTTGTACATAATTAAACATTGCACTACATTGAGCAAGTGATGGATGTAGTGGTTACAAAAAGGGAAATAATTTTTTTAAATAATATGAGTGATATATACCTAAATTACATGATCTTATTTAAAATTATGGCATGAAAGTCATTGTGCAACATAGTCAGGTAGGGTATACAGTCAATAGGTTAGTTTTGGTGTTTTAGCAATGTTTTGAGGAACCCAAGGTGATTGAAGTAATTTAATCATGTGAAGATCTTAGAGGAATATTATGAAAGGTTTAAAAATTAAAATACATAATTAGACACCTATAGGTAGGGTCTCTTAGAAGAGCAACACAGTCAGCTGATAGTAGCAGGACAATGACCACGACTAAGTTTCAAAATGGTAGTCTAAGCTTAAGTAAAGTGTTAAATGGAAATAATAAGATAAAAAGTGACTCCATAAAACTATCAATGGGTTTTTAGACACTATTCCATGCCTAACTCATGCAAGATAACTTACAGGTCATTGTTGTAAAAGGCATAGTCAGTTTAAGTCTCACTCAACCTTGAGAAGTTTAATGTATGGAAAGGTATACAGTAGATTGGAATGGTGAGAGAGAATGGGAATACTCTTTTCATATTAAAATTTATCTCATGGGACCCTCATGAGTTAGGAATAAGCAAATAAGGGAATAAAAAATACTATATCATATAGCCTACAGTCTTAAACCCTGTTGAGAGTCTCTTTCACTAAGTCTATTTTGGGTTTTCAAAGTTTGAAGGGTCATATGATGTCATCAAAGGATATAATTTTTTAGGGTGAATATATAATACCTATATAAGCTACTCCAATGGTTATTTGGTAGATAAAAATATGGGAAGTTCCTTCTATTTTGTCTTAGACAGAGGGCACTTTCCCTATACATAACCCTACATTCTTGGGAAGAATGATAGAAAAGGTGAACCAAAGGTTGATTTAACATTAATTATAGTGTAAAAAGTTCAATGACATATATTTAAACATGATAAATAAATTAGGAAAGAGTGGAATTCAACAGGGTGCCCTACACTGCTAGAATTGTAGTAAAGCATATTGAGGCATGGTTATGCCTAAAGGCCAAACAAGACATTACTTTCAATTTTACCATGAGAGTAGATTTATAGTGGATTGAAACATGTATATGGGATAATTTTGGATGTGTTTAAGCTTGTGAAATATAGGGAAAAAATAAACTCATTTTAGGCTTGAAGATGCAGACAATCCTACTAGACATGACTAGGCCTAAAAGGCAAATGGGAGTCCAAATTCACTTGCAGACTTTGGTGAGATTTAAAAAATATTGGGACATGATTTTGAGGACATGTAAAGCATGTTAAATCCATTACATTGTATAAAAAACATTAAGAAGGCCATTTTGGACCCATATATAACTCAGACATGCAGGAAAATAGAAAAAGAGCTTGATAGGTTAGGTTTAATCACTCATATATTTCATGATTATTTTCATGGGAGTCTAAATAGATTTTATAAGGGTCTCTAAATACCATTTTTTTAATTTTTTTTTGAAGGTTAGATGTCAGATCTTTATGAACCAATCTTAAGATTAAAAACTGCCTAAAACCCTTACAATCCCTTCCTAGTGACCAAATTGGAGAAATGGAGTTGGAAAGATGATTTAATAGAATATTTGGACCATTAAACCTATTTTAACTTGTAAATGACTCACTCAATCTACTCCACATGACTAGTTGTATAGACTTGTATGGACAACATGCAAAACATGGTACTTTTAACCATTTTTTGTGTTTTATAGGTTCTAGGAGATTTAAAGAGCTGAAATCAAGTTTGGGAGGAATATAAAGGATTTTAATAACTCCCTATGTACATTTTACTCCAATCAAAAACTTATAAGTTTGAAAATAAACTACTTCAACTCAGTCATTCAAAACTGGCGTAATGGACACAAGGGTGAGAAGGGTGAGAACTTCAAGTGGATGGATTTGTAAAGTGTCCTTAATGATTCTAAGGCCATGAAATGTATTAAAACTTGTAAAACACTCCCTCCCATGGATTTTAATGGAAAATTAATGCCAATTTTGATGCCAAGTGTGTAGGGTGCATGGAAGAGCAGTTTTCTAAATAGCATATGATGATTGCTCCTTTACAAATGATTCTAGATGACCAAGACTACAACCAATACATGAAGAGGCATCTATGATGGCCTTACCCTTCATATTAATAATTTTATCTAGTCTTAATTAGTTATGGGATTTTCAAACAGAGGAAATCATGAAGGTAGTTTTTCCTAGCCAAAATAAGGAGTTTTTTGCCACTTTACATGAGGTTTATGACTTGTATGGACACTTGGGATTCCAAAAATTTCAGGTTCATCTCATATCCTCCTCCCATATACAATTAACTACTCTTGTCAGCGTGACAAGCATCATTGTGACCTTTGGACTTCTCTTTCCTCCTCTCTCTCTCAAGTTCTATAAGAACTAGCCATTTTAGCCATTGTATTCTATACTCCACCTGAGTATGGCAAAGCCCTTCTCATCTATATACTATATACAAATAATACTATTTATTTTTACATCTTCCATCACATTAATTAGTGTGTTTTAATTTAATGTTTAATTTTACATAAGTGAAGACTATGGATCCTTTAGCATGTTGTTTCATTCTTGCATCCTATTTGTAGTTGGAAAGCTTCTTCGTGTAGGGCATGTGAAGTATTTTAGGATATTTCAAGGATTTAGTGATTTAGTATTTTCATTAGTGTCATTAAATTCCTCTTATCTAGTCCTTCTAGCATTGTGCATTCATCCATAACCCCATAATGTAACACTGATTTGAGAAATTGTAGATTGGAGAAGTGTTTGTTGAGTTAGTCTCTTATTCTCATGTGTAATATGAATATGTTTTGATGTCATTAGTAAATTTAGTGTATCACCTCCTTTAAGTTAGTTTGATTTTATTTATTTCTCTCCCTTTTCACCACCCAAGTTTAGTATTAGTTATAATCTGAAGTGGTACATCAAGGGAGCTAGCCCTATCTAGAGATTCACCTCATTCCTTAGGCTGTCCATAAGCCTAGAGGTGATTCTATTGTGCCACTTGGATGAGGAGAGATTTTTCCTTCCCTTAAAATGGTGCATATCCAAGTGAAAACAATACTTAATTGATCGAGTTCATGTCCAATAGTCAAATGCATATTTTTTGTTATAAGTGTTTTAGATTTGTTAGATTAAAAATCTCATCTTTGTTTAAAAGTCTAAATTTTGACATTGTTTGACCAAAATTCTCATTGTATGCCTTTTTTGAGCCTAGATTTTGACATTTCATTTGGCCAAAATACCTAGCAACTTTCATTTTTCTTAGATTAAATTGATTTGAAATAATTTGACCTTAGAGTTTGACATTTCAATTTTCAGTCCATCTACTTGATATTTTTTGTGTGAGATGTGTGACATTAGATACTTAACACTATCTTATTTTATCACAAATATTTTCATAAACCTTTTTGGATACACATATCTATCCTTTTTACTAGACTAGACCAAGTTTGAACATCTTTTTAGACATTACCTTTTTAGAGTTTGTAGAACTATATTCCCTTTTTGTTGCAAAACATTTACTATATATCCCAGCATGTATTACTAATCTCATAGTGGCCTCATGTAAAATATGATATTTAGTAATATCACTGCATAAGAAGAAATGGTTCAAGATCCCTATGCAGATAATGTTGATTATGAGATAGAGCCCTATCCATCTTAAAATGCTCAAATGGGGGCATAAATCCAAGACCCATTGGATCATTATTTAGTTAACACACCACCATATTTAGATCAAGATCAAGAGTAAACTAATTAATACCTATCTATGGTACCTACAATTGAGGAACCATTTCCCCAACAACCATACTCTATTAATGCACCTTTCACATATGATCCATATTTGTCTGAGCATCATTTATTATAGAACAAAGGTGAGATTTTGGTTAGAGATATATAAGTAGGGGATAAGTTTTTGATAAATGTATCCCATGAAAATTTTCCAAGTCTAGTAAGAATGCCTCATAACATATTGTATAGTCAATAGGCTTCTTATAACAATGCTTTAGATATAGTCTAAAGAGCGTATTAGGACCCTGATATGCTTCTCAAAGGAAAGGACCTCATGGAGCATCACTTCATATAGATACAGATAACATATCAAACCTACTCTAACTAACATGTGATTTTATTCAAATGATCTCGTCAAATAGGCCTCTCATTGATTTAGTTCCTTCAATAGGAGTTTTAATATAATTGATTGGTCAAGATAATCAAGGTGTAGACCCATTCGTGTAAAACACTTCAGTCAACAACTTGTTCTATATGCCAATTATTAAGTGTCTATTATTTCTACATATAATATTGAGCAAAACATAATGGATAATGCATAAGCAATGTCCAATCCAAACCAAGGTGGTGTAAGTACACAAATAACTAGTTCACAAATAAGTATACCTTTAGTTAACACCATGAGTGGTTCTACAAATCCAAGAGTGGGAGTTTTTACATCCCAACCTCACCCAAATACTACCACTAATCCTCAACCACCTACTTCTTCAAGTGCTCAATCAATAAGATTAGGTAGCCAGCCAATAACCATTGTCGTACCTTAGTAACAAAAAAGGTTGAATCCTACTCATCACAAAAATATGATGAGTAATATTATGCAACAACAAGCACAATCAAGTATCCTAATGCAATAGAGGTTGAACACATTTCCACCTTGATAGGGGACAACTAATGTTCCACCTCACCAGGTAGCAATGAACATATCTCTTCTTTCATAGACTAATATATCAATTCAAAGGCAAACAATGTTTAATCAATAACATATTCATATTGGTCAGTAATAGTTACCAAATATCTAACACGCATCTATTTCCCAATAGGGATTCATGTAGTAAATTTTTTTTAATGTTCCTCAAGTACCTTATAGGTAGCAATTGTGTCTAGTGTAGAATGTACCACAGGTCTAGAGGCAAGGTCTTGGCTCACAAGTTCCCACTCAACAACAAAGTTTGCTTAGTCAGCAGTGAGTTCATATTCAACCATAGTAGGTAAAATAGAGGTATATCCCTCCATCCTAACCCTAAAATCCTCAAAATTAAAACTTTATGACCAACCCTGACTAGAATATCACACAACCAAGCACGTAATTTCAACATGGACATTCTAATCCACATATGTATATTCCAAGTTTGTTTCTAAACTAATCCAGCATAACGTAATAACTACCCCAATTATACGTCAGTTAAAGTGCTCCATTTATGACTTCCCAATCATCTACCCAAGCCAATATCACCATGAGTTTCTTAAAGTAAGAGTTACAATAGATGAAAGATGAAATTGACACCATCCAAGCTAGGAAATAGGTTAAAAAGTTCAAATTAGATGATGTGTGTTCCTATCCTTTTAATATGGAGCACTTAAAAATTCCATTTCGTCTAGGATATGAACCTTAAAAATTTGATAAATACAAAGGGAAAGGTGACCCCAAAGCACATTTTATGGAGTTCTTTATCGTATGCTAGCCAATGGTATATAGCGATATATACCTTTTGTTGTTGTTTCCAAGAAGCTTGGTTGGACAAGACTTAAAGTGGTTCTTAAAATTTCCTAAGAATTCCATCACAAATTTTGATGATCTTTCGAAAAAAAAATTTTAGAACTTTTACTACAATCTTGAACATGATATCTCACTAGTTGATTTAACCTCCAATCAGACACTTGAGATTTATCAAAACCCATTTCCACAAGATAACCAATAATAACAACAACAATAATAGAAAAATTGGCTAGTGCAACAATAAAATCAATAGTATCAATAATAAAGGTTGAACCAATAAAATCAATAGCAGAACCAACAATGCCAAAATAATAGATAGAACCAAGGTCAAAATGGCAGCAACTAATAGACCTATCATGTAGTTGCACATGACTAAAATAGTGTTATAGGCCATATTGTAGGAAGTCACATTAATACCATTTCCATTAATCCTAGACCAAATACCAATCAATATAGACTTTTGCTAAACAATTCCACTCATCCAATTACACGGATAATCTTTCCTTGACCTAGGACTGCATATAGGCAAATTAGCAAGCATAGATTAATCATTTTGGATCTAATAATGATAACTAATCATTACCTCATGACCATGTACAAGTTCATTAGCAACTGACACTTGTCCTATGTAGTCCCACACCATCACCATCATTTTTTATGAATCATGGTCTTGTATTTAATCTTAATCATGCAATCACAACTTAGAAGTCAAATATTACCATCCAAGGTCCATATCCATCTACCACTTCATCCATAATCCAACCAGCCATTCAACCTTAGAATCAACCATTGAACATTGTCTAAGAAAATAAGTTTGATATTGTGGAACAATTATAGAAAATAGAAACACAAATATCCATCTTATATTTATTGTGAACATCATCAATCCACAATTTTTTTTGAATGAGTTCCTCATCCAATCCACTATTTCCAATGACATATCCCCTGACCAATTTTAAGCTTTAGGTTGACATCTATCTCTAGCACAACAAGTCACATTCAACCAAAGCAATATGTCATCCCTCGGCTCACTCCATAATAATCCATTATACATATAAGTTTTTATAAAAAGGCACAAAGTGAAACATGTCCTTATAAACAATGGATTAGGCCTCAACATAGTGTTTCTAAAGCTCATCAAGCTTCTTGGGTACATAATGGTGGATTTTCAAGTAGAAATGATAACCATCAAAGCCTATGACAATCAAGAGAGAGAATCATAAGGCACCATTAGTCTACCAGTTATCATTAGGCCTTTGACCCATGATACACTTTGCCATGTGTTTGATCTTGACTTGTCATACAATATGCTCCTAGAAAGACCTTTGTTACATGGCAGTCCCATCAACATTGTAATGATGTATCAGGTTCCCCCACTTAGGAATAAAGGCAAATATTTTAGGAGATTTGCATCCATATGAACACTGCAAACATCTTAAAGCCAAATTTTAGAGCTATAAATACCAATATAGCATGAATCTAATTTTTAATCAAGATAAGGGAAAGGTCATACTTCTTGATTTACCAAAAGACAACTCCATTGATCCCAATTCCCTATATTCACTTTCACACATACCACCTCCTGAAGCTTCCAATAATTACACGATCTTGCCTAATGACCTATGAGAGTATTTAACACATGATACTTTTCATATTGCAAACCTTCCTTAGAACACCAATTCTTTTGGAAGACCTAAAGCTACACCACACATACACTGAAAAAGAAAGGGAAAAGGCCAAAATCATAAACCAAAACTAGTCATGTTCATACCATTTTCTAACCTAAAATGCAACCCTCTTGAAGGGGATGAATCATGGTTGTATAATGATAAGTTGGTCGATTGTTATAAGAGCTCCACGTATTCCATTCCCAATCGGATCATGGAACATTAAGATTATGAAGGAACAAGCATCAAACTAAATCAACAAGGAGGCATTGAGCTAATTTTTATGACCAAGTGTAAGGAGCTTATAGACTTGGATTTAAACCACTTGGGGGCGACCCCACATATCTTATTTGAGTTAATTCACCAATGACTATTGACGATGATGCCAATAATAAAATAGAGTTTGATCATAGCCTTTTTGATGACCTAGCTGAGACCAACCTATTTGATAATAATGTCATTTTTACCCTTAGCCTAGTCATTCATAATAACCCATTTCCATTATACTATCCCCAACTGATAGATTGGGACCAACAAGAATCTAGTTTTCCAATTGATGAGTTTTAGAATGATGAGGCATTCTATGATTTTCTAGGCTTTAGAGATAACATTCCATTGGGAGACCATAAATCAAGGTTTTCAATTACACTGGATCCTAAAACCTATTTTGGAGAGTGGTTGAACACCCTTAGCCAAAAATAAATAAATAAAACATTGAGGTCTCAAAGTGAAAACCTCTTTGAGGCACTTTTTGACTAGGGAAAAAGTAAGGATAAAGGCTAGTCTAGTGGTGAAAACCTATTTTAGGCACCATTATATGGATATGTTAAACCTTATACATGTATAGACTAGGAGACCACCAATGATAAACTTATCTAAAAGTTTGATTTTAGATTGAAGAGCATTAATATTTTGAGCAAATTATAAAAGAGACAAATAATAATGAATTTCACTATGGGTCTGAGTGTAGCATTGAAAAATGTCAAACCTTTGGTCACATCATTTAAGAAACTGATGGTGATGAACTAGGTTATGGGTTTGAGTTCAATTTCAGACAACATCAAATTTTTGATCAAATCTTTCAATAATTTTTGACTATTTTTGTCAGATGGCCAAATCTGCCATTAAGGGATTCAAATTCATTATGCCTTAGAGAACTAGAAGACCCAGTCCTAGTAGAAGACACTGATATAGCCCAATAGTTCAATTATTTTCCTACTATCTTAGAATATGGTTCAACCCTTCTAGTCAAGGATACACTAGGGGTGAACATTGAGACTCCATTGAACCCAAAGTAGATAAAATTGGGCATATCCCTCACTTGGGAAGAATATGAAGTCTTTACAGATCTATTAAAAGAGTTTGTAGATATCTTTGCATGGGCTTATTCTAACATGCCAATTTTAGATCTTGCCTTGGTTTTACACCTTGTGGAAAATCCTAATGCCAAATTGGTAAATCAAAATTTGTGCAAGATGCATCCTCGCATAGCTATGTTACTAAATAAAGAGTTAGAAAAACTCTTAGAAGTACGATGTATTCGATCCATCGACTACTTAGAGTGGATATCTAATGTTGTGCTTGTTAGCAAAAACCCTGAAGGAATCAAAATCTATATTGATTTCCATGATATAAACAAAGCTTTCCCTAAGGATACTTCTTGTTGCCAAATATTTACATGATCATCGACTCTAAAGCAGGTTATGAAATGCTTTCATTAATGGATGGATTCTTTGATTATAACCAAATCAGAATAGCACTAGAAGACCAACAAAAGACAACATTCACCACTCCATGGGGAATATTATACTATTAAGTTATACCATTTCATCTTAATAACAGAGGGGCCACCTATCAAAGAGCCATGATCATCATATTTCATGATATGATGCACGATATTGTTAAAGACTATGTCGATGACATACTAGGCAAATAAAAAATTAGGGCTGGCCATCTAATAGTGTTACATAGATTCTTTGAAAGACTATGTGAGTACAAAGTCAAAATTAATCCAAAAAAATGTGTATTTGGAGTAACATCAAGAAAATTACTTGGATTCATCATGTTTCGTAAGGGCATTGTAGTTGATTCAACTAAAATCCAATCTATAACATAAATGCCATCACCAATAAATTTGAAGTAGCTCTATAGTTTATAGGTTAAGATCCAGTCAATTAGATGTTTCATAACTCAGTTAGCATATAAGTGCCACCCTTTCATACATCCTCTAAAGAAGGGATTCACATTCCATTGGGATAATCACTACCAGAAAACTTTTCAATAGCTATAATATTACCTAGCAAAACCACCTATTTTAATGCCTGCTATGTCGAGAAAGCCATTTTTGTTGTATATATTAGCTATAGATAATGACTTAGGGGCACTTCTAGCTCAATATGATGATAATATAAAAGAGTATGTAGTATACTATTAAGTTCATACAGCATATAAACATAATTATATGCCCATTAAAAAAAAACTTATTTTTCCATAGTCTTCACAACTCAGAAACTACGCCATTGCATGTTAAACAATGAGACCATGGTCATTTCAAAAGTAGATCTGATCAAGTATCTACTATCAAAAAGAACTTTATAAGGAAAAATGGCCAAGTGTATCATGCTTCTTAGTGAGTTTAACATAGATTATGTAAATTAGAAGTCAATCAAGGGGCAAATCCTTACAAGTCAGCTTGTTGAAGCACCCCTTCCAAACTCAGAGCCACTCACATTCTAATTCCCTAAGAATCCATAATGACCATCATTAAACACCTCTTGAGGAGCAGCCCTAGAAGCTATATTTTGATGGATAATTTAATGTACATGGATTGGGGCATGCCTTTTATTATTACACCACATGGAGATTCAATCACTGAATCTTTTAGAATTAGCTTTCCTTGTACCAACAACATAGTCAACTATGAAACACTTGTTGTAAGACTTCAACAAGTTGTAAAATGGAACATATCTCATCTAAAGGTTTATGGTCATTCTTATTTAATCATCAATCAAGTCATAGATCATTTCCAGACCAAAGATGACAAGTTGGTTCTATATAAAGCTAAGGTTGACACTCTAAAATAGCAGATTGTAGACATCTAATTTTGAGCATATCTCAAGCGATAGTAATAGAATGATGGATGTCATGACTACTATCAGCTCCCTAATTCAAAAAATAGATAAGGCTAGAGAGTATCAATTCCTCATCAATAATTTTTTCACACTAGCTCATGAGCCTTCAACCACTGTAATGATTTATGATATTATTAGTCCTAATTTTATCTAGTATTCAGACCTTTATAACTACCTCTATGACCAGGTTATGCCACCTAACTAATCCAAAAAACAATTCAAAGGCTTTATTCATCACTCCACTCATTATACCTTACTTGGATCAAGCCTTTATCACCATAGTTTTGATGGAACTTTGATTCGTTGTCTCACTTCAGTAGAATCTACACTAATATTATGAGAATTACATGGAGTACGTGGATCCCACACTAGTGGGGCAATTTAGTCCAAAAATCTTGTATATACTAGTTATTATTGGTTGACAATAGATCCAAATGTAGCGGCATATGTGAAAAAATTCAAAAAAAGTCAATGGCATGCTAATATGATTCATGCTTTGGACAAGACTCTAAAACTAATGTTGACACCATGGCCATTTGCTACATGGGGCCACAATCTCATTGGGAAGATCAATCCTATCTCATCTGATGGCCATAAACATATCCTTACCACCACTGAATATTTCATTAAGTGTGTCGAAGCTATACCCCTCACGTGACTAAAAAAAAAATTTCTAATTTCATTTTTGACCATCTCATTTGACACTATGGTATTCCTTCCAACATTTTCTCTGATAAAGGAGGATCATTCAAAAATAAATATGTCAAAAAGTTATGCTCCAAATATAACATCACACAACATTTCTCTATGACATATTACCCTCAAGGTAATGGTTAGGTCGAAGCATCAAACAAAATAATTATTAACATTCTCAAAAATATTATCAATGATGCTAGTTATGATTAACAACTTCAAATATTCTACACCCTTTGGGCATACTATACCAATCACCATACACTCATAGGAGCCACTCCTTATTCTCTTGTTTATGGTACTAAAACCATACTTTCTATTAAGGTCAATTTACCTTCATTATGCATCTCTTTCAAGAACATCCTGGATGACCATGCCTATCGAGGAGCTTGCCTACGAGAACTAGACCTACTTGATGGAAAATGCACAACCACGCTCCATAATGTTCAGGTGTGTCAGAACTTACTCAGAGGCCATTACAATTAGCTTGTGAAATATAGAACATTTAAACTTGGTGACCTTGTCTTTAAAGAAAACCAAAAGAATATCGAGGCTGAGAAGAAGTATAAAGGTAAGTTTAAATCAAACTAGATAGGTCTTTCCATCATTACTACAGATTATAGGGTAGGAGCATACAAAATCATCACACCAAATGGAGAACTTTTTGATCCTACGAACATTATTCACCTCAAGCACTACTATGCTTGAGTAACATGATGTATTGTCTATAAGGACCATTTTAAGTTATATCATATTAGTACTATTCTTATTTTTACCGTTCTGCCATCTTACCATCCTATCATTTTAACATTCACTTATATGTTCTACCATTCCATTCTATCGACCAATAAAGTTTTGAAATATTTCTACGTAGCCTATTTAACCTTGGTTCCTTATTAATTTCACATTTTCATCACCAAGAATTCGATCAGTTTCCATAAATTTTTCAAGAAATTCTAGACAGAGACAATATTTTAGAATAATATGATAGAGGTTTCAGTAGTTGCATCCTTCATTTTTTGGTCTTTTATTATCATTGTTCTTATTACTAATTTTAATCACCTATGGGAAAATTAGTATCATTGATCTAAGCCGTTATATCCTATTTATAACCTCTTATGGGAAAACTAGGGACAACAATTGTTTATCATACCTTGACATACCAACTTGTCATTTCTTATGTTGTATTGTGCCTTTATACTAATTGTGCCTATTTTATTTGAATAGGTTTTTGCACTAGTCTAATTCCTCTACTGAAGGTAGAAATACTATGAATTAAGGCCATTTAGGGACTATGTGGGTCGTGTTTGATTCAACCTAAGCCATGTTCTCAACATTTTGTGAGCAACCTAAGCCATATTCTCATCATTTTATGAGCAACCTAAGCCAAGCTCTACCCATTTTTTTGATCTTGGACCATTTTAGTATCTTGTCATTCTTGCTTGAGTTGAGATTCTTGAAAAATTCTAAAAACACTTGTAAAACCATTTATAAAAAACCAAAAAGATTGACCACTTCTTTGCCTTAAGGATTTTGGGAACCCTTACTAAGTCACAACCAAATCACTTGTTCCTTAGTTTCCTCATCTTTTTTGGCCTTTTTATCCCACACACTTGTCATTTTATAAGACAATTCATATTATTCTATTGTATCCATTATGTTTGTTTTCATCAGTTATCATTTTCTTCATGTTTCCTAGGAGAACTACATTTGGCTTAAAGTTTTTTTTGGATGTCAATCCATAGAATTATGTAGGCAGTGTCCACTTGCCAAGTTCATATAGAAATGACTCAACCACCCCATTCCTATTCCTCTATTCCTCCATTATGTTTATTTATTAAGTTTTTGCCTATTTTCTAGGGGCAATGTTTGTTTGGTTTAGCTCACGTTATTTTTACTAACCTTAGGATTAAGTTTTATTTATTTGTTTATTTCTTTGTTTGAGTGGCTATTTTTTTACTTTCAGTAATGTTTCCTTGATTCAATTTATAAAAATTTATTGAGTGATTCCTTGTACACACTTACATTTGAATCTATCCATGTTCATACGTCTATATTATCATCATGGTTTCTATCATTGGTGTGTTATTTTCCTTTGAATATTGGATCTTGTGAGTCAATCTTTATGTATATTTCATCCAAATCCTCATGATGTTATACCATGATGCCTACTGACATATGCTATAAAAAAAATCATCTTTAGGAAGTCTTTTTTAGCAATGATGTCATTGATATCTCTTTGACATCGACATCCCAATCATATTCAAAACAAAGTAATTAAACAATGAAATAATTTCAACCTTTGTTAGTTCAGACAAGCATCTCCCTACTAGTAGTTTGTCCTAATTCATCTTTATTCTTTGAGTTAGGTTATCATCATCATCGGCCAAATCAATCATGTTTACCATAATCAAGGTCCAATGATTATAACTACCTATGGAAAATTCATTGTACACCATCCCACCTACATTTATCAATGATTACAACCACCTTTGGAATCATTGTGTTCTCATAAATTTACTTTTATCTGCCTAAACAAGGGCATGTTATTATCTTTTTTGTTTGTCCTAACTAGGGAAGCTGCATCTTCTCAATAATTATAACCACCTTTGGGGAAATCATTGTGTTTTCATGCCATGTTACCACTATTGAGGTCCATTATCTTCTTTTTTTGGGTCCCCTCATCTCACTTCTTTCTTTTGAGGGACCATTTGCCACCCTTCCTTGTGCTAACCATTCCCTCAAGGGGGCATTATACAATTTATCCATTGCATTTTAAGTTATAGGCATATAGGACCTTTTCATTCTTTGAAAATAAGTTAATGTGCCTATATCTTGAAACACCTTCCCAAATAGGGGCAAACTATAGACACTGAAAAGTGGCCATCAATGACCTTCAATCAGGGTTTTGACCAATTTATACCAAAATGCAAAATTTGGCCTAAAAACACTTAAACATGCTAAATAATGTGAACCTATTATATTCAAGTGTTGATTTTGGCCAATGTATCCCTAAATAGAGTAATGTATTTTATGAGCCAACTAACTTTGACCATATCATTTCGAGTCAAAATGACATTTTTGCACTTGGGTGCTTTGGATTGCTCTTTTCTACCAATTTTATTGCATGAGACATGTGCCTTTGTTATTTTGTGTTGTCAACATATTAAATGGGATAACAAATCCAACACATCTAACATTGACTTCTAATTCTAATTCAAAAAAATTTTGAGCCAATAATATGACATTTTAACTAATTTGATTAATTTGTGCATCAATTGCCAAGATTTACATCAAAGTTAACTAATCATGTTTCAAGATAATTAAACCAAATCAAGAGCTTAAGTTAATTTTCCATGGAACTCATTGAATAAATCTTTATTGGAAATTGATTGTGAATAACTGCATCATCAAGTGACATCATTTTATGTGGTGGCACCTACAAGCGATAAGTGCCACATATATCAGGATTAACCCCTCCCATGGCTCATTAAGACCTTCCATGCCTCTTTATTGCTTCTCTATCCCAAATATTCATGAAAAAATTTATTGAATTTGGCCTACAAAATTAAATTAATCCTTAGCCAAACATCATCATCTTGAGATGGACAGTTCAGATTAATTTTGGTCATTCGCAAAATCTATAAATAAAAGGTTTCAAAGCCATAATTTTAAGCTTGGATATTGACAAGTTGTGATGCTTAAATAATTCCAAAATCATTTCACTTTAGTGTTATAATGCTAAATTATTGAGCCAAACCAATCCAAAGACAAAGGTGCCAAGAGGAGATGAAGGGAACCACACTCTATTGAGGAATATGTCTTGAAGCACAAGCTGAGCAAGCCAAAGAAGGAGCCTTTTGGAGCAATCAAAGATTTAGTAGGAAATTGTGTTTTATGTTCATGTCTCTCATTTTTTTCCATTTTTAGTTGTTTTTTCAAATGGTTTTTCCTCATTAAGCTCCCCCTAGTGATTAGGCCTAGAGATGTTATGCTAGTTAGTGTGTTTCTTTCATTTATTTTTCATTTTGGTACTAACATGATACTAACCATCCTCTCTTGAGTCAAATTCATATATCACAACTCCTAAGGCTAAATCAGTCTGAAGACCTATAACTAGGGCTACATACTTAGCCATAGTATTGGTATATTCAAAATTTAGATTGAACAATAAAGAAAGAGGTTCACCATGAAGTGGGATAAGGATGATGCCAGCTCTCACACCACATTTACACTTTGATCCATCGAATAACATGGTTACTTGATAGGTGAAGTCTACTCGAGAAAGGTTCACAATGGACTCATCAAAGAACTCAAGGGGAGGAGGTTGATTGTCTACTAGGGGAACTTCAACCAATTGGTCGACAATGACTTGCCTTTTTATTAACTTTTACTATATGAACTCAAGGTCAAACTCAACTAAAATCATGAGCCACTTAGCCATACATTGATTTTGGTATGGATTGGAATGCATGTACTTGAGTCAGTAATGACAAAGGTTTTATGGTTGAGAAGATAATGCTAAAGTAAAGTGGCCACAAAAACTAGGGCAAGGTAAAGTTTCTCGATATGGGTGTGTTGGGTGAATATTTTGTCGACTAGCTAACTGGTGACCAAAATAGTTCCTATCACCATAGCATAGGGAGATGGGTCATCCTGGTGTGCAGGTTTACTACATCAACAGGGGACAAATCTCTCCTCTCATCAAGAGGAGGTTCCCTATAGATACGTAGGAGCTATATACAATATAAATAAGCAAAAAATAAGACATGGGGGTAGAATAAACCATCCATCTCTCTTCTTTTAGAGATGATGCTCACAAACAGAGGAAAAAATCTTGGTGAAAACATTGAAGGCACTTCTCTTCTTTTAGAAGTGTTCTTGTAGGAAACAACAGGATTTCTTTCAAGTAAGATAAGAAACTAGTAACAAAAGGGCACAGTAACAATAGGATGAAATAGAATGCAAAGTTTCCAACTCAACTTCCCAAAGAGTGAGATACGAAGAACAATGGGGGCATAAAGTCATACCAAGTTCCTTTACATAAAAATGGAAAAGAAAAACACACACTAAAGACAACTATGACAGTGTAAAGTCTAAAATAAGTTGGCGTCAGGACACCTTCCTTATCGCCTCCACTAGTTCTACTTGTTAAATCAAATAAACAAGAATGCTTTCAGAAGATAGACATAAGAACAATATCCTAAAGTAGCACAAGCTATCATAGCACAAAGTCCACAAGTAACTTGCTTTCTCATTCAATCAAATAAATATGAACTACAATCTAAGCTCAAAGTCTCAGTAATGCCTTTCGATTTGGGTAGAGTTTTACTTTTGGTAAGGGGAAGATCTCCTTAAAAAAATAAAAGAGATTACAATATATAGTGCTCCAAGAAAGACTGGGGCACTTGTTTTCATGAAAAAGGCCCATGCTGAATTGAGTGCCTTCAATGCACCTTTAGTTTTGTCTGGAGGGACAATGCTGAGAATAGTGCATTGATATAACTATGGCATTTCCATTCCTCTAATATGTCTCTTCTTAGTATGGACCATCTAGTCCTTTTCCTGATGTCTACGCAGCAATCCAATTAACCATTACTTCATGGAGGAAAAATAGGCTTGCGTCCTTGATTTGGTGCACTCAGACGTCTACTTGATCACTATTTCACCTACTAGAAATCACTCTTTTGAAGATATTTCTGGTCCTTTGGTATTGCTCCTCTCTTCACTGCTTAAGCATTTCTTTGCTCTCTATAGCCCTTCTTGTCTAAGTCTTTAGGGGGGTCCTTTCTGCGTCTTTGACAAGTGGAAAGTTCCAATGTTATGAAACTCATCAAAAACGTACGAAAAATAAGATCCATGACACGTCTTGCCCAAGCAACTTCAAAAGGGGAACATGGATGCAAACACTTGTCACATTCCGCTAAGTCATAACAAGACACATGACATATTCTTCTTAACTTATAGAAGCTTTAGAAACCTTTCGGGGTCTTAAGGAAGATGACATGTGGCATCTTCCACTCTGCTTTATAATGGACACATGGCAGCTTCTACTGCACTTTGTCTTTTTCCATCCGACATTTTTTCTGCGGGCTTTTCTCTTCAGTCGGGCTTTTCCTTCACTTTCTTCAGGCTCTCTTCTTGAGTGAATTCCTTCAGACAAAATATATGAAGGATTTTTGCCTTAGTCAATTTCTCACAAAAAATACTTTTGAAAGAATTCTAACGGCTCTTTCACTTAATAATTTCCTTCAGACAAAAAGTCTGAAGGAAATGTTCCCTGTCAGCCTTTGAACAAATCCAAAGGAATTCTATTTTTTTGGTTAGTCGCTTGGTTCTTCCTTTAAGTTCTATGCTTTATTTGAATTTCAATGGATATCCCCTTAATTTAAATTTGACGTCCATGGGGCTGTTAATGGTTGCTAGCTGCTTGAACCATGTTGAACCTTAAACCTTTGAACCTGTTGAAAGTACATTGGTTCATTGATTCATTCTGTCTCTTTTGTTCCATCACTTCCTGGTTCAATCGCTTTCCCACTCCTTGGTTGCACCATCCATTGAACCATCTATTTTCCACTCCTTTCCTTGACTGCGGCCACCTTTGAACTGCTTGAACTCATGAACCATTAAACTTTGAACTCTTTCGGTTCAAGGTTCAATGGTTCATTGGTTCATCCTTTGTCCGTCACTTGTTCTTTCTAAGCTCTTTGATCTTCATCGCACTGGTTGAACCTTTGAAACTTTTGGTTCAAGGTTCAATGGTTTAATCGATTCATTCTTTTTTATTTGGCCAAGTCCTTTTGATCTTTTTGAACAAAATGCATTGAACCATATGGCCATTGATCCTATTGAAATTGCCTAAGTGCTGAGAGCTTGCTTCTTTCCTGCAGAGTCCATAGAAATCAACCTATGAAGTCTGTAGTTTTCTCTAAGTTTTCTCTCAAGCCTTAAGAGAGTCTATAGAAATGAGCCTATGGAGTCCATAGTTTTAACCCTGCAGAGTCCATAGATTTCTTCCTGTAGACTCCATAGATTCAAGCCTGTAGAGTCTATAGATTCAAGCCTGCAAAGTCCGTAGATTTTTGAGAAATCTTTGAAAAATGAAGAACCTGAATGCTCAAAAAAAAATTTGAAAGGGGAAGAGAGGATTTTGGTTTGTAGGACCAAAACAGTTCATATGTTGTTCCAAAAATGAGTGACATTTTTGGGGACCAATAGCTGGCTCCAGTTGGGGAACTTCCTTCAGGTGAAAACTTGAAACACAACTGAGGGGAGTAGAAAATAGAATCTCTAGTGGCTTGAAATGTGCCATTGGGCTACGGATTCATGCTACCCAAAAATAAAGGCTCCAAAAATGAAAATGAAAATGAAAAGAACAAAATAGAACTAAAGACTATACAAATATACATATGTACAGGTGAACTTATCTGATACTTCAAGAATTGAAGTACTTTAGACACTGCTCCTTGTGAGGCAAAGGAAAGGGGATGCCATCCTGATAAACTAGCAAACAACCATTCTGTCCCCAAAAATGGTGATGGGTGAATGGAGCTCTCCACCAAGAAACCAATTTTCTACATCTTCCTCTTGGCTCTTTCTTCTTCTTGCCCCATAGCGGGACGTGGTCTTCAATTTGAAAACCATAACTCCTTGCTCTCTTGGTGAAGGGCTCCTTTTTTTGATTTTGGAATACAATAGTATGGTCCACCACCATAGGTTGTTGTTCTACTAGTTCAGTCTAGCACATATTTTGATTGTCAGCATTAGACCCCTGACAAACCATCAGCTCATCATCTACTTTGGTGTGAAGGAGTTCGATCTCTTCATCCTGAGTAGTCTTCAATCTGAGTAATAGAGATCTGCATCTAGCATGAGTGGAAGAATTGCTACCATTATATTCTAGGATCTAAGCATCATCAAAAGATGATCTTCTATCAGATTTCTCTTCATAAGAGATGGAAGATCCTTCTTGATTTGTAATATGCCCTACCAATTTTTTTGATGCCTTGTTTGGATGAAATAATGGATTTCCAAATACAAGACTTTCATTAGCTGGGACATGAGCGTCTTCTATGGTCAAGAAGTAATTACCCCTACCTAAAGGCTCAAATAGAATTTGAGCAGTAGGGGCTGTCATTTGGGTAACCACAATCTTTTCCTCAGACAAGTCCGTACTTGGTTCTCCACCAATGTTTAATTGCTCAAGATTAGCTTGCAGGGATTCAAACTTAGTCATTTGCATTTTGGATTTTTTGACATGATCAATTATATCAAATGATTGAAATGGACTTGGAAGAGGGGATGGGAATTCATCCTTTTGGTTTTTGGGAGGGGGAGGACTGGTCTGTGAATTTTAAGTAGAAGGTGCATAAATGTTTGATGTACTTACTTTTTTGGAAATCACTAGGTCCTTTAACTGGAAAGGAAGAGGGGTTCTCTACTTAGCAATTGAAATTGATGGTTGGGGTTACTCCTCTATCTTCTCTTTGTCAGCCTGTTGGGTTGACTGATTCTCAGACCTGGTGTATACTGTGTATGATCCTTCGACTGTTTCACCTTCACTTCTGGGTTCATCTTAGAAATTTAGGAAACCAATGTGGGAGTCACCAGCTGATTCTTCTAGATCTTCCCTAAAGAGATCTGTGCCATTTTATTGCTTGAACTCAGGTTGGAAATAGGAAACATGTTCTATTTCTAGATATCCAACTACTGAGTTGGTTGGAGGTGCTTCAAGGGCAAGGTTCCTCTGTGGGGGAGGAAGATGATTTTGTTGCCCTTGACTTCTGGTAATTTTGCCTTGATATGGTTGATTAGGGAATGTCCTCATTGGTATATCTTTATATAAAGGAGTAGAAGACATAACTTGTGCCATTTGCCTTTTCAAGGCTAGTAATTCATTTGCCAGCTTTTGTACCATTGGGTCAGTGATGACTGTGGGTGAGTATTCAGAAGATGAAGAGGGTTTGCCTCTATTTGGGTCTCTTCTTATCTTTCTTGCCAAGATAAGGTCATTTTATAGATTAGTAGCCAAGTCTTGAGTAGCCTCAAGGTCTATGTGTCTAGCCCATCTCAACAGAAAACTCACTTTAGGCAGCTGTGAGTTGATGAAGAAGCATTTGAGGTTTTGAGGTGTCAGCTAGGTGACCATGGGAATCTTGTGCCTCAGCTTGTTGAACCTAGCAATAAAATCCCTCATAGGCTCATGAGGCTCTTTCTTCATCTGAGTGAGCTGGGCCAGCAAGACATGTGCATCCTTTGCAGTCTTGAACATGGCTTCAAACTTGGCTTTGAGTTTATCCCAATCAGTCACTGATCCAGCTTGCAGATGGTAGAACTAGTCTACAGTAGCACCTTGTAGGGTCTCAATAAAAATCTTGATTGCCACGTCTTCAAATTCCACCCCTATAACACCACAGGCTATGCTGAAGGTTATAATGTGTTCATCAGGGTGAACTATCCCATCACTAAATAATTTGGGGAAATTCTTTCTTTAACAACATGGGAGTTCATGCAGAGGTGGAGTCAAATTAAGTGGGCCAAGAGAGTTACCCCAAGGGCCTTGAACTGCCATGATTTAATTATGTAAAATAGGGATAAAAAATTTGGGTGGAGTGGCCAGATTATGAATCAAAAATGGAAAATGACTAGCCCTTCTTCAGCTTGAGGCTTGAGGCTTCAAACTATGCACTCTTTCCCAGCAGCTCTGGTTTTGCAGACCAGATAAAATAATAGAGGTGGAGGAAGATGGTAAGGCTATAATGATAATGGGTAAGACATGGAATGGAGTCGCCAGAGTCTATATAATGGATAAGGGAAGGAATTGCTTCAATCTAAAACTTGAGGCTTCAGATTGCACATTCATCCCCAGCAGAGTCGGCAAAAATTATTGGGTGAATATTTTGTCAACCAACTAACTGGTGCCCAAAATAGTTCCTATCAGCATAGCATAGGGAGACGGGTCGTCTTGGTGTGCAAGTTTACTACATCAACAGGGGACAAATATCTCTTTTCATCAAGGGGAGGTTCCCTATAGATACCTAGGAGCTATATACAATATAAATAAGTAGAAAATAACACATGGGGGTAGAATAAACCATCCATCTCTCTTATTTAAGAGATGATGCTCACAAACAGAGGAGAAAATCTTGGTGGAAACAGTGAAGGCACTTCTCTTCTTTTAGAAGTGTTCTTATAGGAAATAGCAGGAGTTATTTCAGGTAAGATAAGAAACTAGTAACAAAAGGGTGCAATAACAACAAGATGAAACAGAATGCAAAGTTTCCACCTCAACTACCCAAAGAGTGAGATACAAATAACAATGGGGGCATAAAGTCATCCCAAGGTCTTTTACACAAAAATGGAAAAGAAAAACACACACTGAAGACAAGTATGACAGCACAAAGTTTGAAAGTAGTTAGCTTTAGGACACCTTTCTTATCACCTCCACTAGTTCTACTTGTTAATCAAATAAACAAGAATGCTTTCAAAAGACAGACATAAGAACAATCTCCTAAAGTAGCACAAGCTATCACAACACAAAGTTTGCAAGTAACTTGATTTCTCATTCAATCAAATAAATATGAACTACAATCTAATCTCAAAGTCTCAGTAATGCCTTTTAATTTGGGTAGAGTTTTGATTTTGGTAAGGAGAAGATCTCCTTAAAACAATAAAAGAGATTACAGTATATAGCACTCTAAGAAAGACTTATGCGCATGTTTTCATGAAAAAGGCCCATGCTGATTGAATACCTTCAATGCACCTTCAGTTCTGTCTGGAGGGACCATGCTGAGAACAATACATTGTGATAACTATGGCGTGTCCATTCCTCTAATTTGTCTCTTCTTAGTATGGACTATCTGGTCCTTTTTCTGATGTCTGCACAGCAGTCTAATTCACCATTACTTCATGGAGGAAAAATAGGCTTGCATCCTTGATTTGGTGCGCTCAGAAGTCTACTTGATCCACTGTTTCACCTACTAGAAATAGCTCTTTTGAAGATATTTCTGGTCCTTTAGTCTCGATCCTCTCTTCACTACTTAAGCGCTTCTTTGCTCTCTATAGCCCTTCTTGTCTAAGTCTTTGGGGGGGTCCTTTCTGCATCTTTGATAAGTGGCAAGTTTCATTGTTATGAAACTCATCTAAAACTTATAGAAAATGGGATCCACGACACATCTTTCCTGAGAAACTTCAAAAGGGTAACACAAATGCAAACACTTATCACATTTTGCTGAGTCATAATAGGACACGTGACATATTCTGCTTAACTTATTGAAGATTTAGAAACCTTTGGGGGTCCTGCAGAAGATGACACGTGGCAGCTTCTACTACACTTTGTCTTTTTCCATCTGACATTTTTTCTACGAGCTTTTCTCTTCAGTCGGGCTTTTCTTTCACTTTCTTCGAGCTCTCTTCCCGGGTGAATTCCTTCGGACAAAAAGTTTGAAGGATTTTCTCCTTAGTCAATTTCCCACAGAAAATACTTTTGAAAGAATTCTAACGTCTCTTTCACTTAATAATTTCCTTCAGACAAAAATTCCAAAGGAAATATTCCCGTCGGCCTTTGAACAAATCCAAAGGAATTCTATCTTTTCGATCAGTCACTTGGTTCTTCCTTTAAGTTTTACACGTTATTTGAATTTCAACAGATATTCCCTTACTTTAAATTTTATGTCCGCAGGGCTGTCAATGGTCACTAGTGGCTTGAACCATGTTGAACCTTAAAACTTTTAACCCACTAAAAGTACATTAGTTCATTGGTTCATTGGTTCATTCTATCTCTTTTGTTCCATCGCTTCCTGGTTCAATCGCTTTCCCACTCCTTGGTTGAACCATCCGTTGAACCATTTGTTTGTCGCTCCTTTACTTGACTAAGGCTGCCTTTGAACTGCTTGAACCCATGAACCATTAAACTTTGAACTCTTTCAGTTCAAGGTTCAACGGTTCATTGATTCATCCTTTTTCCATCACTTGTTCTTTCTAAGCTTTTTGATCTTCATCACACTGGTTAAACCTTTGAACCTATGAACTCGTTGAACCTTTTGGTTCAAGGTTAAACAGTTCAATCGATTCATTCTTTTTTATTAGGCCAAGTCCTTTTGATCTTTTTGAACAAAATGCTTTGAACCATATGGCCGTTGAACCTATTGAAATTGCCTAAGTGCTGAGAGCTTGCTTCTTTCCTGCAGAGTCCATAGAAATCAACCTCTGAAGTCCATAGTTTTCTCTAAGTTTTCTCTCGAGCCTTGAGAGAGTCAATAGAAATGAGTCTATGGAGTCTGTAGTTTTAAGCTTGCAAAGTCCATAGATTTCTTCCTACAGAGTCTGTAGATTCAAGCATGTAGAGTCCATAGATTCAAGCATGTAGAGTCTGTAGATTTTTGAGAAAGCTTTGAAAAATGAAGAACCTGAATGCTCAGAACAATTTTTGAAAGGGGAAGAGAGGATTTTGGTCTATAGGGCCAAAATAGTTCATATGTTGTTCCAAAAATGAGTGATATTTTTGGGGACCAACAGGGTGTATCAAATCTCATATTCTATAAGAATTTGACTTATGTAGTAGATGGATGAATTTTTATTCTTATCATCATTGTATGCAAGCATTATGCCTAAAGAGTGGTCAGTGGTAGAGATATAAAGGTAAAAAGGTTGATCCTTTTTAGGTGGAATGAGAATGGGTGGAGAAAGAAGGTACTCTTTGAGTGAGTCAAAGACCTTTTGGAAATATTTATTTCACTTAAAAGATATGCCCTTTAGAAGGTGGTGAAAGGGTTGGCATCTATTGAATAATTGAGAGATGAAGTGGCAGATGGATTGAAGTTTCCCCTATAGGTTACAAAGTTGCTTAAGGTTGATAAGAGGAAGCATGTCAAGAATTGCTTTGACTTTGGCGGGATCGACTTTAATTATGTGAATAGAGACAGTGAATCCAAGAAGCTTGCTTGATAAGACCCCAAAGATACACTTCTTGGGGTTAAGGTAGACATGGTAATGGATGAATCATTCAAAGATAATATTAAGAAATGATATTTTTAATATTTAAATTTCCCAAGAAGGTAATCAACATAGTCTTTTAGGATTTTTTGAATAAGGTCATGGATGATATAGGTCATAGTGCATTGGTAGGTTATATCAATATTCTTTAGACTAAAAGGCATGATTCTATAGCAGAATGTCCCCCAAGGGGTGATAAAGGTAGTTTTATGTTGATCTTTAGGGTCAATCCAAATTTGATTGTAGCTTGTGAATTTATCCATAATAGATAGCATCTCATGGCTAGTATAAGATCAAAAATTTGGTCAATACTTGGCAAAGGAAAGTCATCCTTTGGGCAAGCAAGGTTAAGGTCACAAAAATACACGTAAATACGAAGTCACCCTATAGCTTTGGTGATAAAGACAATATTTGAGTCCCATTGAGGATAGTTAATGGGTTGGATGAAATTGACAGAAAGGAGATGTTAAATATTTATTTAACAAAAGGGGCTATGTGAGGGTGCATTCAATAAAGCTTTTAATTAATAAGCTTAACATCATGTTTGGTGACTATGTTATGGGTGGTGAGGGTAGGGTAAATTTTGGGTATGTCGTTATAAAACCAAGCAAATGTTATGCTTTGGTATTGAAGGAAGGTATCAAAGTTTTGATTATTTGAGGAATCTAGTGATTATCTAATTTTGATAATGCACAAGTTATCCTGAGTATTTCAGTTGAAGTCCATGGTAGATTCATTCAACATAGTTGAAGACTCAAGAGGGAGAGATTTGTGCATAAAGGAATCTTTTGCACTGAGGCAGGTGAGAATAGAATCATCATCTTGACATTAAACAATATTAATGGTAGGAAAGTCATCTTCTACCAGCTTAGGATGAGTTAGAGGAATGACTATGATCTCCCCATCCTTTTGATAAGTTATGGTTCTGAGGCTAAACATGTCAGCAAAAAAAGTTAGGTGGGATGATATCAAAATCCCCACATTCTGATAGAGAAGGGGTTAACGAGGATGAGATGTCCTCCTCGACAATGGTGATGAGAGGTGGGTTGGTTTGCTTTTTAGGTGGCATGAAATTGAGGCCATGCTTTTGATGAGGTTTTCAAGTGTTGATTAGAAGCAACTCATGCAGTCTATGTTCATACTAACCTAGATCAACTCTGTTCTAAGCACACCTATATAGGTATGTCTTAACAAACTATGATTTTTCCAAATAGGAGAAACTAGAGGTGAATATTTGAGGTAAAAAGGAGGTGGTAGAAGTGCCAATGGGTTTATAAAGTCCCCTATAAATGAAATCAGTTTGATAAGTTGGGGGGGTAAAAGGAATGATATTTCCCACATTAGAATCTTAACCTGGTTGGTGGTCAAGATTAATATACTCTTGAGGAGTAGGGAAAGTGTCGAGGGTTAATAAGTGATACTCCCCAAGTGAGACATTCTAGAATGTTGATTATAAGGGGTTTATTGTGGGGATTTAGGTATAAGAAACTGATGAACTAGTGGATGCTTTATTGGTAAAAGAAGATGGGGTTTCATATTTTGTTGATGAAGGCTTGTTAAATAAAGGAAGGAGAACATCATTAGGCTAGGACATCATGTTGAATGATGTGAAATGACTTGGGTCAGATTGTATAGTAATAACTTGACCCTCGTGCTCAGATTTGATGCATTAATGTAGGGTAGATGGCACACAACCCATGTATTAGATCCAAGGGAATCCTAGCAAAACATTGTACTAAAACTCTCCTTCTACTATGTATAAGAGTTCAGGAAGCGTGTGTGGTACTAAATGAATGTGGGGGACAATAGGTCCTAAAGTCATGGTCATGGTGTCATTGATTGATCAGAGTATTATTGATGTTTCTAACATAATTTTCTCTAGTAATTTGAGTTGGTCATATGTATGGGAGAAGATAATGTTGATGTTATCTCCTCCATAAATCATAACCATTTTGATATGGGTTTGTTTGATTTATGTGGTAATGAAGAGAGGAGGATCTAGATCATCCAAATGGATAGAGGGTAATGTTGAATCCTTAAAGATAATAAGGTTGGAAAGTTGAAGAGCTCTGACAAAGGCTGTTAGAAGTTATAGGTCTATTGATTAGACCTCTATGGTTTATAAGGCTTCTATCATTGCTTGGAGATGATGGGACAAGGTAGTGATAAATTAATATAAACTAAACTTCATTTGTGTTTGGTGAATTTGTTTTAGAACTACTCTTCAGATTGATTCAAAAGGGATGGATTGGGAGGTACCCAAGATGGACACTTTGGGTTTAGATGTAGGTAAAGATGTTTGGATTTGGTTATGTGGCTAGATTGTAGAATAAGGGTATGCCCATGGGATGGAAACCTTTGCCTTTCTTTTATATTTTTATTGATCTTATGATCATGTGACCACATGGATGGTATGGATTTGGGAAAGAGTCAGGCTAGAATATTATTTCAGTTTCTCGTCACTCTTAGGTGAGAGTGGGGAAGCAAGTAAGTATTGGTTGATGGATCTTAGTTTTTGGATGGGTGATGATATCATGAGATTCTCATATGCCAAAAATTCATCTTGATCATACAACTGATAGACTAAAACTTAAAGAGCCTTACAATTTTTAGTATCATGCTCAGGTGTTCTATGGTATAAACATATTAGATTGTCATTATACCAAGATGATTTAGAATTGCGTGTGTTAAATATTTTGATAGGTGTCAAGGTTAAGAAAGAATCTTATAATAACCTTTGCAAGATGGTTGAGTAAGACTCGGTCAAAGGTGGAAAAGGTGTGGAGGTATTGGTTTTGGTATTTGGGTTGGAATCCTTTTTAGAAGCAGCCTTGATGGTAGAAGTTTTAAATAGAGTGTTAGTGGTAGCTATTTTAGTGTAGATTGCTTGGAGGTAGAAGGTTTTGAGGTAGGAGTCTTGGTTATGAATGGTTTATTGAAAATAGGTGAGGATGAAAATAGGAATGATGGTGTAACTAAAAGTCATGGTTGGATTCGAGTTTTATTTAGGATGGTTGGTTTCCTAACTAAGGTAGAGGGCTGAGGTCCAAAAATAAAAGACAAAGTGAAAAGAGGAGGAAGAGTGTTTGTTTGTGGTATATTTGGTGGTTTTACCCTCTATGTTGGTTTAGCTTGGGGTTTTTTTGGTGAGCTTGGTGGGCTAAAATCCAAATTTATCAATGGGTGAGTAAGGTTATTATTAGGAAGCATGCCAAGACTTTTGGGGGGCTTGGTTGGAATGGTAAGAGGTAACTTGGTTATTATATGTGGGTTTGGTTAGAATGGTTTGACTATGGATTTCTTGGTATAAGTTTTTAATGGTTTGGTTGTGATGGTAGTGGATTCGATAGTGGAAATGGTAGGTTGTTTTGATAAAGAAGGCTCTTATTTGGTTATAGACTGGTTTGGTTCCTTTGATGGTGGACTCAAAAGATAAGGCCACAGGTTGAGAAAGGGGAGTGATTACCTCATCGTTTTCCTCATTAAAAGGCTTCAACATCCAAGAAGGTGATTCCTTGGTGGGAAGTCTAGGCAAGGTGGTTTCTTCCTTAGGAATGCTCTCTAAAGGAAAAATGGATTGTTTTATGATGGAGGAGAAAGGTAGAGTGGTAATGATTTCCTCCTCTAGTGTGTATATCAAAGGAGAGGTTAGAGATTCCATTACATCAATAGGCAAAGGGGAAAAATGAGTGGTTTGGGTAATGGGTTCTTTAGCAATGAGCTCATTAAAAACCATATTGATATTATGGGCCTCATGGTTGTAAGAGTATTTTGCTTTGCCATTTTCATTATTTGTGGAAAGAGCATGGTTAGGAAATGGTTGTCTAAAGATGTCAAGTGATTGGTTTGGGGGTGCATTTGGGTTATCAAACATAAGTTCCTTATTGTTTATGAGAGTTTAGATGATGTTCTTGAAGGTATTTCACCTACTAACATCATGTCCAATGACATGGTGGAAGGAACACAATTCATTCTCCTTATACCAACTAGGTACAGGATGAGAGAAATAAAATTGTTGTGGAGGTTTGATCAAAGGAAGCTGTATGATGTTTGATTTCAATATCTTCTCCAAGACTGAGGCATATAACTACCCTACTAGAGGAAATTGCTTTTGATTATTGTAGTTTTGGTTCCTAGTGTTATGATTGGAGGAAATTAAAGAGCTATGTTGGTTAACAATTGGTAGAAGAGCAGTTTTAATGACAATCATGTTTGTGGTTCCTCATTTTTGATGTTAGTGTTGGATTGATTGTTGGGTTTGGAGGAGGATGCCTCATTTGATTTGAAAGTGGATTTACTATTCCTCAGTTTTATCTTCCCCTCATCAATGACTATATTCTCTAGTTTTCATGCCATGGTAAAGGCCTCATCAAAGGTCTTGAAGCTCTGAACCCATAAAGTAGAGTAAATGTGTTTGGCACATGCTTGAGTTAAAAACTTAATCAACATGGTTTGGGGTAGAGAGAAATAGAGTTAATTTACCAAACTCCTCCAACTGGCTACAAAATCAACAATGAAGTCATCATCAAATTACTGAATGGAGTAGAGATTGCTGATGGAAACCTTCTTAGAGATGTTTATAAAAAAGTGATCTAAGAAGGTTTGAGCTAGTTGGGAAAAAGAAAAGAGGGAATGCTTGGTAATATCATTTTACCAATATAGTGCCAATTTTGATAGAGACATGGGAAAAATGAGAAGAAGGAGACCATCATCATAAGCAATCAAATAGCAAGAATATCTAAATGCTCTTAGATGTTGTTGAGGGTCTTCCTTGCTTTGAAATTTTGAAAATTTCAAAATTTCCCATTGAAGAGGATAAGGTTGAATGGGGACGGATAGATGAATTGGTTTATTATATATTAGGTCGTATGATAAGAGATTATGAGCACCAAAAATGAATGATTCCAAAGTAGTCATTTTATCCATTATCATTTTTACTAGATCAGTTTGTGGTTGTACACCTCCAAAGTTGTAAGGTGCATTTTACTAATGTGGAACATAATGATAGTTGGTAGGAGGTTGAGAAGTTACCACATATTGATATGTGGACATGGCTGGTTGGGATGATGCCACATACAGATATATGGATGCTAGTGTTTGGGTATAAGGTAGAGGTGCATACCCTTATGGATTAGGAATATAGCTTAGATTTTGTACAATGGGCACCTATTAAGGGATTGTCATAGGTTGGGTTGGAGGTATAGTTAGGTTAATAGGTAGGGTATAGGTGGTAATTTTTTTACTAATAGGTGTAAGGGTAGAAGGTATGGACATCACCAAGCTTTGGAATGGAGTCGTGGTTAGAGAATTTGAGACAACAAGAGGAAGGGTAGTGACATTAGTAGAGGGTACTCTAATGGTAAGTGAAGTATAGGTGGCTAAAGGTTAGGTTGCTCCTATGCTAGAGGAATTATTGGTTGGGGTAGAGGGTTTTTGGGTGTTAGTAGGTTGGTTTTGGATAGTGGTATTAGAGGGATTATTGGTAGAGGAAGATGCTTGGGTGGTTAATGCTTGGGTAGAAATGGTGGAAATAGAGGTGTCACCCATAAATTGGGATGTCATGCCATAAGGTGGATCCACAAGTGGAACTAAAGTAGGTGTACGATGAGATAAGGTATTGAGGTAATGTTATAGGGATACTAGATTGTTATCTGAAAAGGTGATGAATTATGTATCCCATTGGGAAAACACCTTAGGGAAACTAGCACTTCTATAAGGATGGGGAGAACTCTCTGCATCCTAGATGTATTCCATGGATGAAGAGAGGAGGAAGTTGAATGATTAGGGGGTGGATCTTGAATTTTTTGGTTTCTTAGTTGTTTCCTAGTTAAAACCATGCAAATAATGGAAAACATAAGAGACAAGTAATCTCACAACTCAAACAAAGAGAAGATAAGAAAGTTGAGGAAACTAAACACACGATAAAGCACATTAAATCTTAATGTTTTTTTAGTCTCTCTTGTGACTTATGCCTTAAGCTTTAATAACTATGTGACTCAACTTTGGTTTGTCGAATGGGTACTAGAAAAGAAGTTTATGGTTGGTTTCAGGTAGTTTAGGCTCTCAAAGGTATCTATGTTGGAAATCAATATGTGGCCTAATATTGGGGCCTACCCCCTCACTTCACACACTGTAATGATAAGGGTGTGGATTTCTTAGTTGAGATATATTGATTGTCAAAGATTATACTCTACCAGTGAACTGAGTTAGTTCTCCCTTTCATGGTGAAATCCAAGTAAGATAGTTGAGAAAAGTGACTGCCAGGTGATGAAATCCTAGTTAGGCCTTATATCAATGTTTTGATGTTTGATTAGGTGTACGTGTTTTTATCTTGTGTGTGTGACAAGAGTGAATCTACAATTTATTTACTTGCATTAATTAAGCTATGTGAGCTAAACATGCAAGCAAAAAATGTATGCAAGTTGATTTTAAGCCCAAAATGAAATTTTTATTTCATTATATGAGCATAAAGAAATAAGAAAAACACCTTGATGTAAACAATAGACCCAAAAAGAGACTCAAGAGTCCCATCGAGAATACTATAATGTTTCAGTAAAATTTTGTTTATTTTATTTTGAGAAAGAGAGAAGAAATTCAAAGATGGTATGGTAGAAAAACTTGATATGTTATGCATGCGTTGATCTAGATGATTTTGGAGACTCTTCTTTGTCTGGGGAGGAATGACCTATAGTTAAGAAAGCACTAAATAAATGGTTGATTAGTTGGGTTGTTGGGTAGATTTCCTAGCATAATCTAGATCTAAAAAGCACATGCTTCTTAAGAGGCTATTAATCCACACATTTAAACAATTAAGTTTTGAAAGTAAAAGATAAATTACTTGCATGAATAATAAAAACTACTGAAATCAAATACAAGAAGAGCTTGAAAAGAGATAAATTTGACTAATCATAATAATAGTTGATTAGATATTAATACTAGATAAATCAGAGATGGTTTAGAAAATAGGGTAATCCTCTATGATAAGATAGAAAGTTAGAAAGTAGGATTTGGTCATGGTCTGATAGGTCAAACACCTTGATGTAAGAATTAACACATAGTGACCATCGACATTTAGGTAATACCATCGATGGTTAGGTGACCATCAACGGTTGGGTGATCGTTGGTGATTAAGGGAAAACTGTCAATGATTAGGTGATCATTGATGGTTACTGTCAAATTTAGCCTAGGTAAAATAAGGTTTGGTTGGGAGCTTATGGGGAGGTTCTAAAAGGTGGGTTGGGAGAGAAATAAAGGAACTAATCACTATGAACACATACCTAGCTTTGTTGTTGTTGATCTGATCAATGTTGAAGCGAGTTGTTAAAAACTCATCATAGAGCTTAGAGTAATTTTGGTAGAGTGTTAATGTCTTGGTTGTGATTGATGAATCAAAACACTTCTGATCTCCATCGTACTCATTAAAATATTCCCTGTATTCACCAAAAGTGAGAAAATTACTTGCACAAGAAGATTTGTACAAGAAATTATGATCCCTGGTGATCATCTCCTCCTCTTTCAACTCCTCCTCCTATCTTTATATATAAGGAAGGGGGTGGTGAAACAATAGGTTAAAAAGGCTATATAAGATTATCCTAACATGCATTGATTATGCACATAGATCGAACATCTAAAAATAAAAAAGCAAGTTGGAGTTGTAGTGGGAGTTAACCCTTAAGGCAGTTAAGGTTAACCATCAGTGGTCGAGGCTAACCAAAGGTGGTTATGGGTCGATTGTCAGCAGTTGAGAGGACAAAGGTAAAATAACTAAACTTAAACATTATGACTCAGGTTTGGAGATTGAAAATTTTTGGTATGGTCCCTAAGGGGTGAAGGGGTGATCTAAGGCCTTGTATGACATCTAGGATCATAGTGTGTAGTTTTCTAGTGTCTATAGTATCAATAATTTTTTTGATATTATTTTATAGCTCTACCCAAATCCTCTCAATAGTTTTGCTCTTGAACTTTTGGTCAAATATTTTGGCATTCCTTTCAAGCCAAACTTTCTAAACTAACATGTTCGAGCCCATTTCCTAGATAACTCTTATTATGTTGGACTTGTTACTGGTGCACTAGGCTTTGAGGTACCCTAGGAGGTTTTGGTTTAAGCTGTAATATAGATTGAAACTACTTAAAAATGAATTCCATAAGCATGACATGAATTAATAGTGGAGCAAGAGGTGTTCCATATTTTATTCCTTATGATAACGTAATACAATATTTGAAAGGCCTTGGAAAACTCCTTTTTTCAAAATTTATCTTGTAATAATTTTCTCGTGTGTCTCTAGCCATAATAAGGATTTGGATTTTGGCTAGGCCTTAGATTTTTAGATTCCATTCCAAACTACCAAATCAAGATTATTTGAATTGAAATCTAGTTGCTTGTAATATCCTTCCCTAACTGAATATACTCTTGACCCTTTTCTATTCTAGTTGATATCATCCTGATTTTTACTCCATGGGATTCTAAAACCTTCTAGCATGACATTGATTTTCTTGTTCCCTTTGATTTAGATGCCTTCTCTATTTTGCATAGTTTTCCTAATAAATTACTTGAACCCATCCTTAATATTTTATATCTAGTAGTATTTAACTTTGGATCCCCACTTCCTTATGCAATCATCTTTTATATCCTTGAGACCTACCTCTAAGAATAAAGGCTTTGAATAAATCCATTTATCTTCCCAAAAGTCTATTGAATCCACATTTTTCACATTATAGAAAAGGTCTTTTAGAATTAAACTTTTAGCTTCCCTCATACTATTCAAAATTGTCAAGCCTAAAGGGAGATTCTCTACTACGAAAATTCTAGTTGGGTCTCTATTATCCAAGTAATTTAATATCAACACCTCACTCCAACTCATGTCTGGACTCTTGCCCAACCTTTAGACTAGCTTGGCTACAAAATCTCTATTAAGCTTATCCAGGGCTCTTATCCTTGCTCTCCCTGACTTTTGGTCTTACTCACATTTTCCCAGGCCAATAGAAACATTTTATCTTTCTCCCCATTTCTTTACTAGATAAAATTCCTAAAAATTCTTTTCATTTGGTTTAGTACCTCTATAGGAGCCTTCAACATAGAGATCAAGTAAATGATAATAGCTTAAAGTACTATTTTGATAAGGATTATCCTTCTCACAAGCGTTAAGTATTTTCCTTTCCAACCACTCAATTTTATTCTCATTTTTTTAATGATCTCCACTCATAATTTCTTCCCCCCTTTTCCATAGAAGAGAAAAAATATCAGGTAACGAGATGGGAGAGGAACAATTTTATAGCCTAAGAATTTATTAAGAGAAGCTTGTAGTTTAGGGGACATGTTGCGACAATACATTTTTTATTTTTATTTGTTAATCACTTGCCTTGATGCTTTTTCATATTTGGAAAGAGCATCCATTATAGATCTGACCTCTTACATGGTTGGATTCACAAAGAGAAGAGTATCATATGTAAATTAGAGGTGGGTATACCCTTCACTTTCTATCATTGCTTGTAGACCTTCCAACTTGTTATTTCTCTTCAAGGACTTTAACTTCCTACCCAAGGTTTTAACCATCAAAATGAAGAGGTAGGGTGTGAGAGGGTCCCCTTGCCTAAGGACCCTTGAGGATGGGAAAAAACTTATGGGGATCTGTTCACCATGACTAAGAACATGGAGGTAGAGTAATAGCTTCTAATCCATTTTCTATAATTCAAACTAAAACCAAATCTCTCAAGGCCCCTAAGAAAAGGCCCAATTAACCCTATCAAAGGCTTTGGATATATCCAATTTAAGAAAAATCCATTACCTTTTACTTGCGCGAAGGGAGTGGATGACCTCATGTGTTATAACTATACCATCTAAGATATGTCTACCATGCACAAAACTTGCTGATCTTCTAAGATTAATTTTGGAAGGATACACTAAAGCTGAGAAGTAACAATCTTGGAAATGATCTTGTAAATTTTGTTGTAGATGGAGATAAGACTGAAGTCTTCAAGTGACTTGTTGCCAAACTTTTTTGGGATGAGAGAAATAAATGTGGTGTTGAGGGATTTTATCATGCTTCGGGAGTCCTTGGATTCCTTCACCACCCCTCTTATGTCTTCCCTAAGAAGCTCCCAAAAATATGGGAAGAAAAAAGTGGGAAAACCATAAGGTCTTGGAACGCTGTCATGTTCCATTTCAAAAATTACCTTTTTCACTTCTTCTAGTTCAATGTCCTTCATTAGCATTTAATTGTCTAAGTTTGTGCCCAGTTGTAGGATCTAATTCTAGAATTCCTCTTACTCCTCACTTTCTTGCTTGTCTTCACAATACATTCTTTTCCAAAAGCTAAACAAGTGGTCTTTGATTGTTTTTGGCTCTTCGATTGTGACCCCCTCATTAGTTTCTAATTTTATAATATAAGTTTTATATCTTCTAATTTTAAAAGAGATGTGGAAGAATATTCATGTCTCTTTACTTTAACCATCTTATTTTAGACTTCCAACACCAGTAGATTTATTATTTCTTATATAATTCATCCAAAGCTCTGACAACTTCCTCTTCTTCCTTATGGAGATAATTCGCAGTGATTCCTTCCATTCTCATTTCTTGATTTTTTTCATATATTCTCTATAAGACTATTTTTTGATGGAATATGTTCTTAAATGTGTTCTCATATCTATGTTTCAGGGCTAACTTAAGTTCATTTAATTTCTTGTGGAAAATATACATCTTCATCTCATATAGAGAGCTAGGATTATTCCATTATTTTCTTACGAAATCATCAAGGATAGTATGTTCTAACCACATCTTCTCAAATCTAAAAGGCACCTGAGTTAGATGCTCATTTTTAGATAGATATAAGGCTACAGGCCAATGGTCTGACCCTACCTCTCTCAAGACTTTCATTTTTAGAATGAAACTATTTTTCATTGCTTTTTTGGTGATCAATAATCTATCTAATCACTCTAAGATTAGCTCCCTACCTTGTCTTTTATTACTCTAGGTGAACCAATCATGCTTAGTTTTTGTATTACACAAATCAGGGATTTTCAATAAATTATGGAAAGATCCATTATTCCTTTCTTTTCTTTTTCAACCTTTATCCTCAAAGGGGCCCAGTTTTGCATTAAAACCTCTTCAAATTATCCATGGGTAGTCCTTTTCATCATTAATTTCATTTTATAGTTGTTTTCATGCTCACTCTTTTTCTTCTTTACATTGAGAACCATAAAAGTTAACCCAATATAAGGACAAGTTAGTTTTCCTAGCTTCTAGTTTGATAATAAGGATATATTCTTGTTGTTTTAATATTTAAAAATCTACTTCACTCTAATTCCATAGGAACACCATTCCCTCTATTGTTCCTGAAGCATTCCTACCTATAGCATTTGTAACCAAGTCTTTGGCAAAACTTTAACTAAAAATATATAGATCCTCTAGCTTAGTCTCCTAAAGGATCAACACTTTTGAAATATATTATTTGATAATGTTTTTCAAAATCCTTGTTTTTGATGGGGTATTTTGACCCCTAATATTCCAAATTAAAACATGCATCAAGAAGGGGGAGGATTCTTGGTGCTCACCAAGATTGAGTCCAACTGGACTTGAATGCCTTCCCCTATAGCTCCTAGAGCTTCATCTTGACTTCTTTTTTCTACTAGGTCATCCTCTCCTTTTTCCAAAATTACTTGTTCTAGTTTGATTAGGATTTTACAAAACTCCAATATTATCCTTGATATTTTTCAAGTTTGTTTCCTATGATTCGTTTATGTTCATATAGTTTTCTTTTCACTTTCCCCTTTCTATTATCGTATTACTTTTGGTTGGTTTCTCTTGAATCCTATATACGTTGAAATATAATTTTCCTCCCTTTCAAATTTTTTTGGCCTCTCAAAATGAAACATGGTAGGTACTTACTTTATGTGTGTTATGACCATATTGATATCCTACATGGTATCCTTAATTATATGTGATCCCATTATATTTGCAAGTTTTAGTGGTTGTGCTTCTATTAGGTTGTGATTAATGAATAAATGACAAATGACAATAACTCATTGGTCACACGGTGGCATCATTCATGGAGTTGGCTTCTTGTGACTTTTACTTTATAGTGGCCACTTAAATATCATCACATGGTAAATGTAAATTGCCTCAAACTCACGAACTTTGCACAATAGTGGAAACTTTGATTTGTGTTCAAGTCCATGGACCCCTTAAAAATATTAAGTCCACTTTATAATCCTTGTTCACATCCACATCCACATTAAAGAAAAAAAAAAAAGCACATATGTTGCACAACCTATAAAGAAGATGTGTGTTCTTCCTATAAGTGTATGTGACTATGCACTTTTAGGTCTAGTAAAACTATAAAACTCTTCATGTTGTATAGTCTCATCTTTTTAATTTTGAGTTGATATTTTTTCAATGAGAGTTCCAATAAGGGTCCCAAATTGAATTAAATTGTTTATTAATACACAAGTATTGTAATTTATTTGGGAATTTAAGAGGATTATAAAGCAAAGATTTATTGTTCGCATGAATCTATTGAGTACTAATAAGCATTCTAGAGGAATCAAGCAATTATTAGAACATTTATTGAAGCACACAAGTTTAAGTTAGATGCATACCACACAACAAATGGGTTTGCATGATATTATAACTATCCCAATTATGACATTTGTTGTTGTTATCGTCTAAGGATCTACCAACTATCTAGACATTTTTTTAATTCTATGGTTTACCGTAGGTCCCCAAACATATGTTGCTTTCCTTAAACTTTCAAGTATTATTGCCCATATAAAGCTTGGAGAAGAAATATGTTCTGCAAGTGATCGGAGTTGCAACATAAAAAATTGAGTGAGGTTATTCGGTATTAGGACCAGGGAAATGCAATTATAAAATCAAATCGGACATGTCTGTTATTTTCCCTGGATCGTCCTAACACTTCGGACACTATCTAGAATGTGATCGATGCTCATGGAAGACCCCTGTTCATCGACAAATTTTTGATTCGGAGCTCTGCCATTTCTAGACGTGCAATTCCGCTCTTAGATCTCTACGATTATCACCAAATCTCAAAATATAATAAATATACCTCCACCTTGCTTGTCAACAAGTCCCACCCATTGGAGTGCCCTGGGAATGTCAAAACTCCCTACTTTTTTTCTAAACTCATTACAGATAGAAAAAGTGATTGCCCAGTGGGTACATAGACTTTATCGGACACGCTTTTTTTTTGTTTCAAACTCATGGTCAAATACACTGCACTTACAGAGGGACGGCCCCCACTTTACTATGTTTGTCAACCGATCTAAATATTACTTTATTGACACGAAACATTCAAAAGCAAAATATGGGAAGTATTAAAAAGGGTGTCGACCGATGGTTCTAGAACGTTGGTAAAAGGGAAAAAGCCAAAAAAAGCAGCATGACCGTTTGAGCATAAAGCATAAAGCAGCGTGACCGTTTGAGGAGCATAAAGCAGTATGACCGTTTGAGGGGGCCCAACCCCATTATAAATAAGTACAAGCAAACACTTCCGTCAATCATTTCATTTGCCGTCCTGCTTTGTTTTTCAATCTTTTGATTATTTTTTCTTCCGTTGTTTGCAGGGATAATGGCGTCCTTTCGGCTAAGCGATTTGGTTTGGTGTTGAATCTCCTTCAACAGGAAGGGGGAAGGGATAATGAAATGGGTATTTCAAGTGTTTATTTTTTTTTTGGAGTAGGGTTTCATTTTTTTGGTTGTTTGCAGGGATAAGCGATTTGATGTTGAATTTTTGTTATTTTTTTTGACGAGGGTTTCATTATTTTTCAAATTTTCTGTTGTTTCCAGGGATCATGGCACTTCCCTCAATTATTTCATTTGCGCTTTTGTTTTGTTTCCGCGGTTTACCAAAACCCTTATCTAAAACCCTCGACTGTGTCGCGCGGTTTTCTAAAACCCTCGGCTGCGTCGCGCGGTTTTCTAAAACCCTCGGCTGCGTCGAGCGGTTTTCCAAAATCCTCTGCTGCATCGAGCGGTTTTCTAAAACCCTCGGCTGCGTCGAGCGGTTTTCCAAAATCCTCTGCTGCGTCGAGCGGTTTTCCAAAAACCTCGGCTGCGTCGAGCGGTTTTGTCGAGCGGTTTTTTGTCTTGCGGTTTTATAAGGGTTTCTATTTTTCATTTTCCCTCGTTTTATATTATCTTTCAAATATTTTCGTTTTGTTTGCAGGGATTGATTCCTGGTTTTATATTATCTTTTGTTGTAGTAGAACAAACGTTTTTGTTTTGTTTGCAAGGATCGATTCCTGGGGACCTTTCAAAATGAGTGGTCACTTAGCAACAGCGAAATGAGGGACGATTATTTGGCGTCGGGCCTTCCTGTTGAGATAGATGCCTTGCAAGTGGCTAATGTGGTCTTTAGAAAATAGCAGAGCCATGGACAGTACGAAGGTATGTTTTTTTGTTATATATGTTTATAGAGTTTGTTATAATCCTTTTCTTTTAGATTTGTTTATTTTTTATTTTTTTGTTTTTAATATTAATGTTTATTATTTATGAAAGTAATGATTGTATATTAACTGTTTTTTTTTCAGTTTTTTTTTTTTCCTTCTGTTTGTATAACGATAAATTTATTTTTTCGCTGATTCATTATTTGTTTGCACGGATCCCTGTTTTGTGTTGTTTTGTATAATGAACAATTTACAGAGACTATTGTATGTGTAATTTCATTTTGTATAATGACAATTTATTACTTTAAAACTCCACAAATTAATGTCAATTAGTAATACATAGATAATCCTAGTACCTATTGTCCTTTGATCCCCAACTGCCACAATTACTACATCCAAAGTCTTCCAACATTTTAGATGCTTCTTAATTCATGATAAATGAAATTACAATTTAGATGCTTCTTAATTCATGATAAATGAATGTTTTATGGTTTTTATTTCTTTTATTATTAAACTATTATATTTTAGCACTGAAATTATAATTTAGATGATTTTTAATTTAATTAATTCATTTATAAGTGAATTATTGCAACAAATTTATGATTTTTATTTCATTTATTATTAAACTATTATTTTATTATAAGTAGTTTGAATTATAGTGTTTTTATAGTTTTATTATTTTGTTAAGATATTTTTATGGTTTTGCTAATGTGTATGATTTATTATGTAAGATTTATTTTATTATAAGTTGTTTAATTGTATATTTTTATGATTTTGTTAATTTGTATGATTTATTTTATTATAAATTGTTTAAATTATTATAAGTTGTATGTATGGCTTTTTTATAATTTTATTAATTTATATCTTTTTATTATGTAAGACTTATTCATAAATTTGAGTTATATGATGGTATTTTTATAGTTTTATTAATTTATATGAAATGAAATTTATGGTGTTTTTATAATTTTATTAATTTATATGGGTTGTATGGCTTTTTTTATAATTTTATTAATTTATATGGTATAATTTTAGATGCTTCTTAATTCATGATAAATGAAATTATAATCCAAAGTCTTCCAACATTTTAGATGCTTCTTAATTCATGATAAATGAAATTACAATTTAGATGCTTCTTAATTCATGATAAATGAATGTTTTATGGTTTTTATTTCCTTTATTATTAAACTATTATATTTTAGCATTGAAATTATAATTTAGATGATTTTTAATTTAATTAATTCATTTATAAGTGAATTATTGCAACAAATTTATGATTTTTATTTCATTTATTATTAAACTATTATTTTATTATAAGTAGTTTGAATTATATAGTGTTTTTATAGTTTTATTATTTTGTTAAGATATTTTTATGGTTTTGCTAATGTGTATGATTTATTATGTAAGATTTATTTTGTTATAAGTTGTTTAATTGTATATTTTTATGATTTTGTTAATTTGTATGATTTATTTTATTATAAATTGTTTAAATTATTATAAGTTGTTTGTATGGCTTTTTTATAATTTTATTAATTTATATCTTTTTATTATGTAAGACTTATTCATAAATTTGAGTTATATGATGGTGTTTTTATAGTTTTATTAATTTATATGAAATAAAATTTATGGTGTTTTTATAATTTTATTAATTTATATGAAATGAAATTTATGGTGTTTTTATAATTTTATTAATTTATATGGTTTGTATGGCTTTTTTTATAATTTTATTAATTTATATGGTTTTATTGTTTATTTGTTTTTTAATGATATTTTTATAAATTTATTAATTTATATGTTTTTATTATTTATTTGTTTATTAGTAAATTATATATTTTATTTGTATATTTTTATAGTTTTGTTATTTTGTATGATTTATTATGTAAGTTTTATTTTATTATAATTTGTTTAAATTATATGATGTTTTTATAATTTTATTAATTTATATGGTTTTTATGGTATTTTTATAATTTTATTAATTTATATGTTTTTATTATGTAAGACTCATAAGTTATTTGAATTATTATATATGAGAGTGTTTTTATAGTTTTATTAATTTATATGGTTTGTATTGTGTTTTTATAATTTTATTAATTTATATGTTTTTATTGTTTATTTGTTTCTTTAATGATATTTTTATAATTTTATTAATTTATATGTTTTTATTATTTATTTGTTTATTAGTAAATTATATATTTTATTTGTATATTTTTATAGTTTTGTTATTTTGTATGATTTATTGTGTAAGATTTATTTTATTATAAGTTGTTTAAATTATATGGTGTTTTTATATTATATATTTATATTATTTATTTGTTTATTAGTAAATTGTATATTTTATTTGTATATATTTATGGTTTTGTTATTTTGTATGATTTATTATGTAAGATGATATTGTTTATCATTTAGAGTGAGAAATATTATATATTATAATTATTTTTTTATCATTTAGGTAGAGTAATATTATGTATGATAACTGTTTTTATTATTCATAATGAATAATTATATGTATGATATTTAGGTTTTTTATTATTATTTATTTCATAATTTATTTAATGATAAATTGTTTGGTGCATTTTTTTTTATAGTTTTTTATTAATTTGAATTATTTATTATTTTATGATAAGTTGTTTGAATTATAAATTTTTCTTATAATTTTATTAATTTATATGTTTTATTTATGTATTTTTAAGATTTTATTAATTTATATGATTTATTATGTAAGACTCATTGATAAGTTATTTGATTTATATGGTGGTATTTTTATAGATTTATTAATTACTTAGGCTATTTTTATGGTTTTGCTAATATATATATTTATTATGTAAGATTTATTTTATTATAAGTTTGAATTATATGGCATTTTTATAATTTTATTAATTTATATAGATTTTATGGTATTTATATAATTTTATTAATTTATGTGTTTTTAATTATGTAAGACTAATTTGATGTTTTGTTATTTTGTATGATTTATTATGTAAGATTTATTTTATTATAAGTTGTTTAAATTATATGGTGTTTTTTAATTATATGTTTTTATTATTTATTTATTTGTTTATTATTAAATTGTATATTTTATTTGTATATTTTTATGGTTTTGTTATTTTATATGATTTATTATGTAAGATGATATTATTTATCATTTAGAGTGAGAAATATTATATATTATAACTGTTTTTTTTATCATTTATGTCGAGTAATATTATGTATGATAGTTGTTTTTATTATTCACGATGAGTAATTATATGTATGATATTTAGGTTTGTTATTAATTTATATGGTTTATTTGTTTATTAATTAATTTATATTATTTAAATTTTTATTAATTTTTAGTATTCGAATTACTATATGTATAATAATTATTTTTATTTATGATGAGTGATAATTATATGTACCATTCATGATGAGTAATCTAATATATAAAATTAATTATATATATATATATATATATATATATATATATATATACTTTTTTACTAAATAATCTACATTGTTAGTGTTTTATAATGTTATATATTTTTTTAGTTTTAATAATTTTTTTGGGTATTTATTAAGATTTACATTATTGTAAGTTGTTTTGAGTCATATAGTGTTAGTGTTTTTATGGTCTTATTAAATTACATGGTTTTTTATATTTATTTATTAATTTATATGATTTATTATGTAAGATATTTTTTATCATATATAAGGAGTAATATTATGTATGATAAATATTTTTATTATTTATAATGAGTAATTATATATATGGTAGATATGTATGATAAATTTTTTACTTATGATAAGTTATAATTATATGTACCATTCATGATGGGTAATCACATATATAAAAAATCATATATATGTGTTAGTTTTAAAAAATGTAAATTATTTGTTTTTAATTTTACTAAATAATCATATTGTGTTAGTGTTTTCATAATATTATTAATTTATATGTTTTTTAATTTGTTTATTAATTTGTATGATTTATTATGCAAGATATTTTTTTTATCATTTATAGTGAGCAATATTATGTACGATGATGTTTTTCATTATTCATAATGGGTAAATATATTTATAGTGAGTAATATTATGTGTAATGAGTAATTATATGTATAGTGAGTAATGTGAATTATTTGCTAAAAATGTAAATTATTTGTTTTTAATTTTATTAAATGAATGTTTTAGTAATAAGAACATTAAATGTATAAATGTTAGAATATATATATGTGTGTGTGTATATTAATGAATAATAATTTATATGTTTTTATTATTTATTTATTTATTAATAAATTATATATTTTATTTGTATATTTCTATAGTTTTGTTATTTTGTATGATTTATTATGTCAGATATTGTATATCATTTATATTGAATAATGTTATGTATGATAATTATTTTTTTTTATCATTTATGGTGAGTAATGTTATGTATGATAATTATTTTTATTATTCATAATGAGTAATTATATGTATGATATGTAGGTTTATTATTATTATTTATTTCATGATTTATTTTATTATTCATTTTATGATAAATTGTTAAGATTATTTTTTTTATAGATTTTTAGGAGTATTTTTTATTAATTTGAATGATTTATTATTTTATGATAAATTATTTGAATCATAACGTGTTCTTATAATCTTATTAATTTATATGTTTTATTTATGTATTTTTACGGTTTGATAATCTTATTAATTTGTTAGGGTATTTTTATGGTTTTGTTAATTTGTATGATTTATTATGTAAGAGTTATTTTATTAGAAGTTGTTTAAATTATATGGTGTTTATAATTTTGTTAATTTGTATGATTTATTTTATTATAAATTGTTTAAATTATATCATGGTTTTATAATTTTATTAATTTATATGGTTTTTATGGTATTTTTATAATTTTATTAATTTATATGTTTTTATTATGTAAAGACTCATTCATAAGTTATTTGAATTATATGATGGTGTTTTTATAATTTTATTAATTTATATGTTTTTATTATTTATTTGTTTATTATTATACACTAAATAATCATAAGCTGTTAGTGTTTTTATAATGTTATATACTTTTATAGTTTTATTAATATTTAGGGTATTTTTATGGTTTTGTTAATTTGTATGATTTATTATTAATGGTTTATTTTATTGCAAGTTGTTTGAGTCATAGTGATTATGATGTTATTAATTTATATGGTTTTTAAATTTATTTATTAATTTATAAGATTTATTATGTAAGATATTTTTTATCATTTATAGTGAGTAATATTACGTATGATAGTGTTTTTTGTATTTATAATGAGTAATTATATATATGATGGATATGTATGATAATTTTTTTATTTATGATGAGTGATAACTATATGTACCATTCATGATGAGTAATCACATATAAAAAAATCTTATATATGTGTTAGTTTAGAAAAATGTATATTATTTGTATTTAATTTTACCAAATAATCATATAGTGTTAGTGTTTTCATAATATTATTAATCTATATATATTTTTAATTTGTTTATTAATTTGTATGATTTATTATACAAGATATTTTTTTAATCTTTTAGAGTGAGTAATATTATGTATGATGATCTTTTTATTATTTATTTGTTTATTAATAAATTATATATTTTATTTGTATATTTTTATAGTTTTGTTATTTATTTTACTATAAGTCATTTGAATTATATAGTGTTTTTATAATTTTATTAATTTGTTAGGATATTTTTATGGTTTTGCTAAGACGTATGATTTATTATGTAAGATTTATTTTATTATAAGTTGTTTGAATTATATGGTGTTTTTATAATTTTATTTTATTTATATGGCTTTTATGATTTATTTTATTATAAGTTGTTTGAATTATATGGTGTTTTTATAATTTTATTTTATTTATATGACTTTTATTGTATTTTTATAATTTTATTAATTTATATGTTTTTATTATTTATTTGTTTATTAATAAATTATTTATTTTATTTGTATATTTTTATAGTTTTGTTATTTTGTATGATTTATTATGTGAGATATCAAGTTTATCATATATATTGAGTAATATTATACATGATAATTATTATTTTTATAGTTTATGGCGAGTAATATTATGTACTGTAATTATTTTCATTATTCATGAGTAATTATATGTATGATTTATTATGTAAGATTTATTTTATTATAAGTTGTTTGAATTATGTGATGTTTTTATAATTTTATTAATTTATATGTTTTTATTATTTATTTGTTAATTAATAAATTATATATTTTATTTGAATATTTTTATAGTTTTGTTATTTTATATGATTTATTATGTGAGATATTATATATCATTTATATTGAGTAATATTATATATGATAATTGTTTTTTTTATCATTTATGGTGAGTAATGTTATGTATGATAATTATTTATAATGAGTAATTATATGTATGATATCTATTTTCACGATTTATAATAAGTAATTATATGTATGATATCTAGGTTTTTTATTATTATTTATTTCATGATTTATTTTATTATTCATTTTATTATTCATTTTATGATAAATCGTTAGGACTATATGGTGTTTTTATAATTTTATTAATTTATATCTTTTTATTATTTATTTATCAATAAATTAAATATTTTATTTGTATATTTTTATAGTTTTGTTAATTTCTATGATTTATTATGTGAGATATTGTTCATCATTTATAGTGAGTAATATTATATATGATAATTATTTTTTTAATCATTTATGATGAGTAATATTATGTATGATAATTATTTTCATTATTTATAATGAGTAATTATATGTATGACATCCATATCTTTTATTGTTATTTATTTTATGATAATTTGTTAGGAGTACTTTTTTGGTCTTTTAGGAGTATTTTTTTATAGTTTTCTATTAAATTGAATGATTTATTATTTTATTGAAGTTGTTTGAATCATAAAGTGTTTTTATAATTTTATTAATTTATATGTTTTATTTATGCATTTTTATGGCATTATTAATCTATATGATTTATTATGTAAGACTCATTCATAAGTTATTTGAATTATATAATGTTAGTGTTTTTATATATTTTTTTAACTTGTTTATTAATTTGTATGATTTATTATGTAAGATATATATATTTTTTAATCATTTATAGGGAGTAATATTATGTATGATAATTGTTTTCATTATTCATAATGAGTAATTATATGTATGATAGAAATGCATGATTTATTTTTTTATTTACAATAAGTGGTAATTATATGTACCATTCACGATGAGTAATCACATATATAAAATTAATTATTTGTATATATTAATTATTTGAATAATTCATTATATATATATATATATATATATATATATATATATATATATATATATATATATATATATATATATATATATATATATATAATTTGTTAAAAAATATAATTTTTTTTAATCATTTATAGGGAGTAATATTATGTATGATAATTGTTTTCATTATTCGTAATGAGTAATTATATTGTATAATGGATATGTATGATTGATTTTTTAATTTACGATGAGTAATCACATATATAAAATTAATTAATTATATATATTAATTATTTGAATAATTCAAAATATATATATATATATATATATATATATATATATATATATAAAATTTGTTAACAAATGTAAATTAATTATTTTTACTTTTATTAAATAATTATATAATGTTAGTGTTTTTATAATGTTTATACTATTATAGTTTTATATATTTGTTTATTAATTTATATGATTTATTATGTAAAATGTTTTTTGTCATTTATAGTGAGTAATTATTTATGATAATTGTTTTCATTATTCATAATGAGTAAATATATGTTTTTTATTTATGATGAATGATAATTATATGTACCATTTATGATGAGTTATCACATATTATAAATTAATTAATTGTACATATTAATTATTTGAATAATTTATTATATATATATATTTTAAAATGTAAATTATTTGTTAAAAATGTAAATTATTTGTTTTTACTTTTACTAAATAACATGTAGTGTTAGTGTTTTTATAATGCTATATACTTTTATATTTTTATATATTTGTTTATTAATTTGTATGATTTATTGTGTAAGATATTTTTTTATCATTTATAGTGAATAATATTATGTATGATAATTGTTTTCATTATTTATAATGAGTAATTATATGGATGATAGATATGTATGATATATTTAAATTAATTATTTTTACTTTTATTAAATAATTATATAATGTTAGTGTTTTTATAATGTTTATACTATTATAGTTTTATATATTTGTTTATTAATTTGTATGATTTATTATGTAAAATGTTTTTTGTCATTTATAGTGAGTAATTATTTATGATAATTGTTTTCATTATTCATAATGAGTAAATATATGTTTTTTATTTATGATGAATGATAATTATATGTACCATTTATGATGAGTTATCACATATTATAAATTAATTAATTGTACATATTAATTATTTGAATAATTTATTATATATATATATATATATTTTTTTAAAATGTAAATTATTTGTTAAAAATGTAAATTATTTGTTTTTACTTTTATTAAATAATCATGTAGTGTTAGTGTTTTTATAATGCTATATACTTTTATACTTTTATATATTTGTTTATTAATTTGTATGATTTATTGTGTAAAATATTTTTTTATCATTTATAGTGAATAATATTATGTATGATAATTGTTTTCATTATTTATAATGAGTAATTATATGGATGATATATTTAAATTAATTATTTTTACTTTTATTAAATAATTATATAATGTTAGTGTTTTTATAATGTTTATACTATTATAGTTTTATATATTTGTTTATTAATTTGTATGATTTATTATGTAAAATGTTTTTTTGTCATTTATAGTGAGTAATTATTTATGATAATTGTTTTCATTATTCATAATGAGTAAATATATGTTTTTTATTTATGATGAATGATAATTATATGTACCATTTATGATGAGTTATCACATATTATAAATTAATTAATTGTACATATTAATTATTTGAATAATTTATTATATATATATATATATATATATATATATATATATATATATATATATATATATATATATATATATATATAAATTATTTGTTAAAAATGTAAATTATTTGTTTTTACTTTTACTAAATAATCATGTAGTGTTAGTGTTTTTATAATGCTATAGACTTTTATATATTTGTTTATTAATTTGTATGATTTATTGTGTAAGATATTTTTTTATCATTTATAGTGAATAATATTATGTATGATAATTATTTTCATTATTTATAATGAGTAATTATATGGATGATAGATATGTATGATATATTTTTTATTTATGAGTGATAATTATATGCACCATTCATGATGAGTAATCACATTTATAAAATTAATTATTTGAATCATATATTTTGTGTGTGTGTCTATGTGTGTTATTTATTTTTACTTTTAATAAATAATCATATAGTGTTAGTGTTTTTATAATGTTATTAATTTATGGTTTTATTAATTTTTTATGATATTTTTATGGTTTTGTTAATTTGTATGGTTTATTATGTAAAATTTATTATTTGAATCATGATATGTATGATAATTGTTTTTATTTATGATGAGTGATAATTATATGTACCATTCATGATGAGTAATCCAATATATAAAATTAAAACTAACACATGTATATGATTTTTTATATATGTGATTACTCATCATGAATGGTACATATAATTATCACTCATGGTACATATGATTTTTATAATTTTTTATCATACATATCCATATTATATATAATTACTCATTATAAATAATAAAAACACTTATCATACATAATATTACTCTCTATAAATGATAAAAAATATATTAAATAATAAATCATACAAATTAATAAATAAGTTTAAAAACCATATAAATTAATAATATTATAAAAACACTAACACTATATGCTCAAACAACTTAGAATAAAATAAATCTTACATAATAAATCATACAAATTAATAAAAGCATAAAAATACTCTAAAAATTAATAAAATTATTAAAGTATATAACATTATAAAAACACTAACACTATATGATTATGTAGTAAAAGTAGATACAAATAATTTACAATTTTTAACATATGTTTCTTAAATAATAAAATAATATAAACTAATAAAATAATAAAAATAATCATACAACCAATTGTACAAACATACCTCATTAAAATATAAATTTTAATGCATTCAAAATTAAAGAAAATAAATATATATATATATATATATATATATATATATATATATATATATATATATATATATATATATATATATATATATATATATATATATATATATATATATATATATATATATATATACACACACATATACATACATATACATACATACATATACATATATATATACACACATATACATACATATACATACATACATATACATATACATACATATACATACACACACACACACACACACACACACACACACACACACACACACACACACACACATACATATACATATACATATAATCATAGAAAAAAATAATAAATATTTTCCCTACTTAAACCAATATTTCTATTATTAAAATATTCATTCATAAAAATAAACAATCTACATAAAAAATTAAAATATACAACAATTACATATCATCAAAGTAAACCAAAACAAAACCAACTCATAAAATAATTGCTCTTTATAAATCATAAATAATTGTCTTACAAAATAAAATATAAACCAATATTTTTATTACAAAAACTTTCATTTTGTATACATTGATTCACCAAAAGTATTTATAAAAATAACTACCCAAAATATTTATATAAATAACTAAAACCAATATTCTTATTACTAAAAGATTCATTTACAAAAATATATATATATATATATATATATATATATATATATATATATATATATATATATATATATATATATAAAACAAATTTTAACATTTAGACATTTAATATTTCTTATTAGTAACAGATTCATTTAGTAAAAGTAAAAACAAATAATTTAGATTTTTTAACAAATAATTTACAATTAATAATGTTTTATATATAATAACTAAATAATCATATAAATAATATTATTAATTTATATGTTTTTTTTTTAATTTGTATGATTTATTATGCAAGATTTATTTTTATCATTTATAGTGAGTAAAATTATGTATGATAATTGTTTTTATTATTCATAATGAGTAATTATATGTATGATTTGTTTTTTATTTATGATGAGTGTTAATTATATGTACCATTCATGATGAGTAATTAAATATATTAAATAAATTATCTATATAAATTAATTGTTTGTTATATATTAAGACATATATTTTTAGTTATTTAAGATGAGTATGATGAGTAAGTATATATATGTTTAATTCTTTGAATCATTTATTTTATGTGAATTGTTTAAATGATGTATATTCATTATTATATTTAAAATGCATGTTTTTAATTATTTATAATGAGTAATTATATATATGATTAATTGTTTGAATATATTTATGTATGCATTAATTTTTAAATGATAAAATCATTAATTGAAAAGAATGAATATAATTATATGTAATTATAATTTATACAAATCATTATATATATATAAATATATGTTTTAGATAAATAATTATATTATTGTTTGTTAGTAGAATATATGTTTGTTTAATGTTTATTATTTGTAGCTACATTAACTATATAGATAACTTTATAGTAGAATTTATATGATCTATTAAATTTGTTTGTTTGTAAAATGATCTATTTATAATAAATAATTATATATATGATTAATTGTTTGATTATATTTATGTATGCATTCATTTTTAAATGATAATCATTTAAACATTTATTGAAAAGAATGAATATGATTATAGGTAATTATTGTTTATACAAATCATTATATTGTTTAGAACAACAATAATGATTTGTATACACTCATTATAAATAATTAAAAATACATATTTTAAATATAATAATGAATATACATCATTTAAACAACTCAAATAAAATAAATGATTCAAATAATTAAACATATATATACTTAATTGTTTGTAAATATATTCAAACAATTAATCATATATATAATTACTCATTATAAATAGATCATTTTACAAACAAAAAAATTTGATAGATCATATAGATTACTGTAAAATTATATATATGATTAATGCAAAATGATTTGTAATAACCATAATTATGATTATATAAAACAAATAGTAACCATTTAAATGAAAATGAATTTTACAAACAAACAAATTTGATGGATCATATACATTCTACTATAAAGTTATTTATATAATTAATGTAGATACAAATAATAAACATTTAAACAAACATATATCACAAACAATAATGATGATTTGTATAATTATAAATCATTAATTTTTATGAATGTAGAATCATTTCTTTAAAAGAATGAATATAATTATAAGTAATTATTTTTTATAGAAATCATTATATTATTTATATGATGAGTAATTATATGTATGTTTAATTGTTTGAATCACTTATTTTATGTGAATAGTTTAAATGATGTATATTTCTAATTATATTTAAGATGCATAATTTAATTATTTATAAAAATTTATGTGAATTGTTTAAATGATGCATATTTGTTATTATATTTTGTAAATACATATTTTTAATTATTTATACTGAGTAATTATATATATTATTAATTGTTTGAATATATTTATGCAAGCATTAATTTTTAAATGATAGAATCATTTCTTGAAAAGAATGCATGTAATTATTGTTTATACAAATTATTATATATATGAATATATGTTTTAGATAAATAATTGTATTATTATTTGTTAATAGGATGCATGTTGATTTAAATGTTTATTATTTGTTTTTACATTGATCATATAGATAATTTTATAGTAGAATGTATATGATCTATCACATTTGGTTGTTTGTAAAATGCATTTTTGTTTGTTTGATCGTTGTTTGTTTTATATAATGATAACTATAATTTGTATAAATCGTTTGTTTATACAAATGATTATTTATAGTAGAATGTATATGATCTATCACATTTGGTTGTTCTTAAAATGTATTTTTGTTTGTTTGATCGTTGTTTGTTTTATATAATGATAATTATTATTTTTACAAATCATTTATATATATATATATATATATATATATATATATATATATATATATATATATATATATATATATGTTTTATACAAATTTTTGTATTTTATCAATTTTTTTAATTTGTAAAATGATTTTTTTTAAAAATAATCATTGTTTGTTTTATATAATAATATTGTTTGTTTATGTATAAGTGTGTGTATATGTACACACACACACACACACACACACACACACACACACACACATCTGTGTGTGTATGTATATGTATGGGTGTGTGTATGTTTGTATGCATGCATGTACGTTTGTATACGTATGTGTGTATGTATATGTATTTGTAAATATTTGTATGATTAAAATAATTAATTATATTCATTATGTATATATAAAATGGATATAATTAATTGTTTGAATCATATAAATATTTTTATAATTTTAGTAGTATATGTGTGTGTATGTGTGTGTGTATGTGTGTATGTATGTATGTATATAAATACATATACATATATGTATGTATGTATATACATGTATATGTATGAATGTGTGTATTTATATATACTTACATAAATATAATTCAAACCAATATTTTTATTACTAAAACATTTTTTTGTTTGTAAAATGTATTTTTGTGTAAATGATCATTGTTTGTTTATATAATACATATCTATAATAATAAAAATGAAAAATATGAAGAAATAAATATTTAACATATTCTATTATGTATATATTCATTATGTATATATATAAAATGAATATAATTAATTTTTTGAATCATATAAATATTTTTATAATTTTATTAATTTACACACACACACACACAATCATTATATATACACACACATATGTATGTATATAAATACACACATACACACTTGCGTATGTGTGTATTTGTATGTATATGTATTACATAGACTTATTATTAATATATATGTATTACATAGACTTATTTATCATAAATAATTCTATGTAATACATATATATTAACATTAAATGTTTAAATGTTAAAATTTATTTGATGTGAATACTTGTTTCAATGATGTCATATTGTTTATATATATAAATGATCATATGAATATTTGTATGGTTTTATTAAGTTGTATGATTTATTATGTAAAACATGTATTTATTTATTATTCATGAGGAGTAATTATATATATGATAGAGTTTTTTTTTTTTTGGGCTATGATAAATTATTTTTGTAGGTTTAATTTTTTTATGTAAATTATTTACTTTTATGAATGAATGCTTTAATAATAGAAATATATGTAAAATATTTATTATTTTCTTATATGATTTAATATATGTTTATTTTTTATTAGCCACAATGAATAATAAAATGTACGATATTTTTTTTTGGTTCTATGTTTACTTTTGTATATATATGATATTTGCTTTTATGAATGAATATTTAAAGATGAATATTTTAATAACAAATGTGTTTTGTCCATTATGATTGATTATGTTTATTTTGTTTGGCAATGTTTAACTTCTTTAGTTTTGAATGTAAGTATTTGTTTGATACAATTCTTGTTTAAATGATGTATATTTGTTATTTACTTGTATATTTATAATATGAGTATTTTTATAGTTTTATTAATTTATATATTTTACTATTTAAGATACATATTTGTAGTTATTTAAGATGGGTATGATGAATAATTATATATATGATTACTTATTTGAATCAATTATTTTACGTGAGTTTTTGTCTCAATGATATATATATTTAATTATTTATGACGAGTAATTATATACATGTTAATTATTTGAATCCCTTATTTTATGTGATAATCAATTATTTTATACGAGTTCTTGTTTAAATAATGTATATTTTTAGTTATTTATGGTGAGTAATTATATATATGTTAATTTCTTGAATCACTTATTTTATGTGAGTTGTTGTTTAAATGATGTATATTCATTATTATTTGTATATTGATTGTATGGATATTTTTATAGTTTTATTAATTTATATATTTTATTATTTAAGATACATATTTTTAGTTATTTAAGATGAGTATGATGAGTAATTATATACATGATTAATTGATTTTTTTTATGTAAATTGTTTTGTTTTATGAATGAATATTTTAGTAATATTATGTCATTTTTATTATGATTTAATATATATTAATTTGTTTATATTAATAATTTAATGTGGTCTTATTTTAATATATGAATATATTTGTGTGACATTTTTTTTCTATTAGAGTACATTGGTTTATTGTTTTAAACATTTTTAATGTTTTGAATGTGTTACTGGATATTTGTTTTTGTTTGTTTGAATGATTTAATAAGGTGTTATTTTGTATTATTTCATTTAATGTACATTTATTTTTTTGTTTTGTTGTCCTCAAAAATAGACTTCTCATTTTTGGGACAACATATGAACTATTTTGGTCCTGCAGGATCAAAATTCTCTGTTCCCTTAAAAAAAATTGATCTGAGCCTTCAAATGCTTTATTATTCAAGCCTTTTCTGAATCTACAGACTCTACGAGCTTGAATCTATGGACTCTGTAGGCTTAAATCTATGGACTCTGCACATTTAAATCTATGGACTCTGTAGGCTTAAATCTACGGACTCTGCAAGCTTGAATCTATGAACTCTGTAGGCTTAAATCTATGGACTCATTTCTACAGATGCCGCTAGCTCTGCAGGTTCATTTCTATGGACTCTATAGGAAAGAAATAAGCTCTCAACACTTGGGCATTTTCATGACGAGTTCAATGTCTTGGTTTAACCAAAAATGTTCTTCGCCAAGATTCAAACAAAATATTGAACCAATGAACTATTGAACCCCACTTCCAAAAAGTTCAAAGGTTCAACGGGTTCAAAGGTTCAATGACATCAGCAAGCTTAAAGAGTTAAGCGCTTAAGCAAAAGTTTAAAGTTCAATCACTTCAGCAAGTTCGACAGTTTCAAAAGACTTAGCGAAAAGAAGAAAGATTAAACTGTTGAACCTTGAACCAAAATGGTTCAAAGGTTCAACAGGTTCAAAATTTCAAAGGTTCAATGACCGGTTAGTTCAACGCGGTTGGTTCAATGAAATTGGTTCAAGTAGTCAAGTGAACAAAAGATTGAATCATTGAACCGTTGAACCAAAGTTGGTTCAATCGGTCAGTTCGATGGACAGTACAAAGGTATGTTTCTTTGTTTTATATATATATATATATATATATATATATATATATATATATATATATATATGTTTACAGAGTTTGTTATAATCCTTTTCTTTTAGATTTGTTTTTTTATTTTTAATATTAATGTTTGAACAGTTGTTTATTATTTATGAAAGTAATGATTGTATATTAACTATTTTTTTCAATTTTTTTCTTTTTCTATTTGTATAACAATAATTTTTTTTCGCTGATTCATTATTTGTTTGCACGGATCCTTGTTTTGTGTTGTTTTGTATAATGAACAATTTACACAAACTATTGTATGTGTAATTTCATTTTGTATAATGATAATTTATTTACTTGAAAACTCCACCAATTAATGTCAATTAGTAATACATAGATAATCCTAGTACCTATTATCCTTTGATTCCCAACGGCCAGAATTACTACATCCACAGCTCATCCCATTGCTATAGCGTGAATATTTGAAACTGGGAATAGGTACATCCAAAGTCTTACAATACAATCTCATAATCTCTGTTCACTTAAAACGATTTCCTGCCAATCATGGCAGCCACATTTTGTCAGGGGTGTCTTTGTCATAGATACATAAGGCCTTTTCAAACAATTTATTTTTCTTGTCTGTCCAGGTTGATGTAGCATTTCTTTCAGTTCTTTCAGATGAACAACCTTGACTGGCCATAATAGTTGCCTCAAACCTTCAGACAACCTTGACCGGCCATAGTATGTAGAGGTTAAATTTTGTGGTTATTTGTTTGGTTTAATAATTTTGAATGATACAAACAGTATTTTAGTATATGTAGAGGTTTTATTTAGTTAAATTTTGTGGGATAATATTCATTTAACTTAAAATCTGTATAGATCTGTATGAGTTATTAATTTAAGTTTAAAATTAAATGAAATTATAATTTAGATGTTTCTTAATTCATTTTTTTTAAGTGAATGATTATTTTAATCATATTTATGATTTTTATTTCCTTTATTATTAAACTATTATACTTTAGAGATTAAATTATAATTTAGATGCTTTTTAATTTAATTCATTCATTTATAAGTGAATTATTGTAACAAATTTATGATTTTTATTTCATTTATTATTAAACTATTATTTTATTATAAGTCATTTGAATTATATAGTGTTTTTATAGTTTTATTATTTTGTTAGGATATTTTTATGGTTTTGCTAATGTGTATGATTTATTATATTATAAGTTGTTTAATTGTATATTTTTATAGTTTTGTTATTTATTTTATTATAAGTTGTTTGAATTATATGGTGTTTTTATAGTTTTATTAATTTGTTAGTATATTTTTATGGTTTTGCTAATGTGTATGATTTATTATGTAAGATTTATTTTATTATAAGTTGTTTGAATTAAATGGTGTTTTTATTATTTTATTTTATTTATATGGCTTTTATTGTATTTTTATAATTTTATTAATTTATATGTTTTTATTAATTATTTGTTTATTAATAAAATATATATTTTATTTGTATATTTTTATAGTTTGGTTATTTTGTATGATTTATTATGTGAGATATTGTTTATCATATATATTGAGTAACATTATATATGATAATTGTTTTTTTTTATAATTTACGGTGAGTAATATTGTGTATGATAATTATTTTTATTTTTATGAGTAATTATATATATCATGTTTTTATAATTTTATCAATTTATATGTTTTTATTATTTATTTGTTTATTAATAAATTATATATTTTATTTGTATATTTTTATAGTTATGTTATTTTGTATAATTTGTTATTTGAGATATTGTATATCATTTATATTGAGTAATATTATATGTGATAATTGTTTTTTTAATCATTTATGGTGAGTAATGTTATGTATGATAATTGTTTTCATTATTCATAATGAGTAATTATATATATGATACCTATGTTTTTTATTATTATTTATTTCATGATTTATTTTATTATTCATTTTATGACAAATTGTTAGGACTATTTTTTTTTATTGTTTTTTAGAAGTATTTTTTATAATTTTTTTATTAATTTGAATGATTTATTATTTTATGATAATTTTTTATGGTATTTTTATGGTTTTGTTAATTTGTATCATTTATTATGTAAGATTTATTTTATTATAAGTTGTTTAAATTATATGGTGTTTATAATTTTATTAATTTAAATGGGTTTGTTAATTTGTATGATTTATTATGTAAGATTTATTTTATTATAATTTGTTTAAATTATATAATGTTTTTATAATTTTATTAATTTATATGGGTTTGTTAATTTGTATGATTTATTATGTAAGATTTATTTTATTATAATTTTTTTAAATTATATATTGTTTTTATAATTTTATTAATTTATATGGTTTTATTATGTAAGACTGATTCATAAGTTATTTGAGTTATATGATGGTGTTTTTATAATTTTATTAATTTACATGAAATTTATGGTGTTTTAATAATCTTATTAATTTGTTAGGGTATTTTTATGGTTTTGTTAATTTGTATGTTTTATTTTATTATAAGTTGTTTAAATTATATGGTGTTTTTATAATTTTATTAATTTATATGGTTTTTATGGTATTTTTATAATTTTATTAATTTATATGTATTATGTAAGATTCATTTATAAGTTATTTGAGTTATATGATGGTGTTTTTATAATTTTATTAATTTATATGAAATTTATGGTGTTTTTATAATTTTATTAATTTATATGGTTTGTATGGCTTTTTTTATAATTTTATTAATTTATATGTTTTTATTATGTAAGACTTATTCATAAGTTATTTGAGTTATTTGATGGTGTTTTTATAATTTTATTAATTTATATGAAATGAAATTTATGGTGTTTTTATAATTTTATTAATTTATATGGTTTGGATGGCTTTTTTAAAATTTTATTAATTTATATGTTTTTATTGTTTATTTATTTTTTAATGATATTTTTATAAATTTACTAATTTATATGTTTTTATTATTTATTTGTTTATTAGTAGATTATATATTTTATTTGTATATTTTTATAGTTTTGTTATTTTGTATGATTTATTTTGTAAGTTTTATTTTATTATAATTTGTTTAAATTATATGATGTTTTTATAATTTTATTAATTTTTATGTTTTTATTATGTAAGACTCATAATTTATTTGAATTATATATGATAGTGTTTTTGTAATTTTATTAATTTATATGGTTTGTATTGGGTTTTTATAATTTTATTAATTTATATGTTTTTATTGTTTATTTGTTTCTTTAATGATATTTTTACAATTTTATTAATTTATATGTTTTTATTATTTATTTGTTTATTAGTAAATTATATATTTTATTTGTATATTTTTATAGTTTTGTTATTTTGTATGATTTATTATGTAAGATTTATTTTATTATAAGTTGTTTAAATTATATGGTGTTTTTATATTATATGTTTTTATTATTTATTTGTTTATTATTAAATTGTATATTTTATTTGTATATTTTTATGGTTTTTTTATTTTATATGATTTATTATGTAAGATGATATTGTTTATCATTTAGAGTGAGAAATATTATATATTATAATTATTATTTTTATCATTTATGTAGAGTAATATTATGTATGATAATTGTTTTCATTATTCATAATGAATAATTATATGTATGACATTTATGTTTTTTATTCTTATTTATTTCATGATTTATTTAATGATAAATTGTTAGGTGCATTTTTTAAAATAGTTTTTTTATTAATTTGAATTATTTATTATTTTATGATAAGTTGTTTGAATTATAAAGTTTTCTTATAATTTTATTAATTTATATGTTTTATTTATGTATTTTTAAGATTTTATTAATTTATATGATTTATTATGTAAGACTCATTGATAAGTTATTTGATTTATATGGTGGTATTTTTATGGTTTTGCTAATATACAATTTTATTATGTAAGATTTATTTTATTATAAGTTTGAATTATATGGCATTTTTATAATTTTATTAATTTATATGGATTTTATGGTATTTATATAATTTTATTAATTGATGTGTTTTTAATTATGTAAGAATAATTTGATGTTTTGTTATTTTTTATGATGTATTATGTAAGATTTATTTTATTGTAAGTTGTTTAAACTATATGGTGTTTTTATATTATATGTTTTTATTATTTATCTGTTTATTAGTAAATTGTATATTTTATTTGTATTTTTTTATGGTTTTGTTATTTTGTATGATTTATTTTGTAAGATGATATTGTTTATCATTTAGAGTGAGAAATATTATATATTACAATTGTTTTTTATCATTTATGTCGAGTAATATTATGTATGTTAATTATTTTTATTATTCATAATGAGTAATTATATGTATGATATTCAAGTATATTATTATTATTTATTTTATGATAAATTGTTAGGTGCATTTTTTTTATAGTTTTTAAAATTAATTTGAACGATTTATTATTTTATGATACGTTGTTTGAATTTTAAAGTTTTCTTATAATTTTATTAATTTATATGATTTATTATGTAAGACTCATTGATAAGTTATTTGATTTATATGATGCTATTTTTATAGATTTATTAATTAGTTAGGCTATTTTTATGGTTTTGCTTATATAAAAATTTATTATGTAAGATTTATTTTATTATAAGTTTGAATTATATGGCATTTTTATAATTTTATTAATTTATTTGGATTTTATGGTATTTTTATAATTTTATTAATTTATGTGTTTATTATTATTTATTTGTTTATTAATAAATTATATGTTTTATTTGTATATTTTTATAGCTTTGTTATTTTGTATGATTTATTATGTGAGATATCGTTATCATTTATATTGAGTAATATCATATATGATAATTATTTTTTTGATTATTTATGATGAGTAATATCATTATATTGAGTAATATTATATATGATAATTATTTTTTTAATTATTTATGATGAGTAATATCATGTATGATAATTGTTTTCATTATTCATAATAAGTAATTATATGTATGCTATCTATTTCTTTTATTATTATTTATTTTATAATAATTTGTTAGGAGTATTTTTCTGGGCTTTTACGAGTATTTTTTTATAGTTTTCTATTAATTTGAATGATTTTCTATTTTATTGAAGTTGTTTGAATCATAAAGTTCTTTTATAATTTTATTAATTTATATGTTTTATTTGTGTATTTTTATGGCTTTATTAATTTATATGATTTATAATGTAAGACTCATTCATAAGTTATTTGAATTAGTATTTTTCTATTTTTTTAACTTGTTTACTAATTTGTATGATTTATTATGTATTTTTTTTTTCATTTATAGGGAGTAATATTATGTATGATAATTGTTTTCATTATTCATAATGAGTAATTATATGTATGATAGATATGTATGATGATTTTTTAATTTACGATAAGTGGTAATTAAATGTACCATTCACGATGAGTAATCACATATATAAAAGTAATTATTTGTATATATTAATTATTTGAATAATATATAAATATAAATTATTTTTTAAAAAATGTAAATTAATTGGTTTTACTTTTATTAAATAATTATATAGTGTTAGTGTTTTTACAATGTTTATACTTTTATAAATTTATTCATTAATTTGTATGATTTATTATGTAAAATGTTTTTTTTATCATTTATAGTGAGCAATATTATGTATGATAATTGTTTTCATTATTCATAATGGGTAATTATATGTATGATAGATATGTATGATATGTTTTTTATTTATGATGAGTGATAATTATATGTACCATTTATGGTGAGTAATCACATATTATAAATTATTTATTTATATATATTAATTATTTGAATTATATATATATATATATATATATATATATATATATATATATATATATATATATATATATATATATATATATATATATATATATATATATATATCATTTGTTTTTACTTTTACTAAATAATCATGTAGTGTTAGTGTTTTTATAATGTTATATATTTTTATACTTTTATATATTTGTTTATTAATTTGTATGATTTATTGTGTAAGATATTTTTTAATCATTTATAGTGAATAATATTATGTATGATAATTGTTTTCATTATTTATAATGAGTAATTATATGGATGATAGATATGTATGATATTTTTTTATTTATGATGAGTGATAATTATATGTACCATTCATGACGAGTAATCATATTTATAAAATTACTTATTTGAATCATTATTTTGTGTGTGTATGTGTGTGTGTGTATTATTTGTTTTAACTTTTACTAAATAATCATATAGTGTTGGTGTTTTTATAATGTTATTAATTTACAGTTTTATTAATTTGTTATGATATTTTTATGGTGTTATTAATTTGTATGATTTATTATGTAAAATTTATTATTTTAATAGATATGTATGATATATTTTTTATTTATGATGAGTGATAATTATATGTACCATTCATGATGAGTAATCACATTTATAAAATCAATTATCTGAATCATATATTTTGTGTGTTTGTGTGTGTGTGTGTGTGTGTGTGTGTGTGTGTGTGTGTGTGTGTGTGTGTGTGTGTGTGTGTGTGTGTGTGTGTGTGTATTATTTGTTTTTACTTTTACTAAATAATCATATAGTGTTAGTGTTTTTATAATGTTATTAATTTATGGTTTTGTTAATTTGTATAATTTATTATGTAAAATTTATTATACGATAATTGTTTTTATTTATGATGAGTGATAATTATATGTACAATTCATGATGAGTAATCCAATATATAAAATTAAAACTAACACATGCATATGATTTTTTTATATATGTGATTACTCATCATGAATGGTACATATAATTATCACTCATCATAAGTATAATATTTATCATACATATCTATCATATATATATAATTATTCATTATAAATAATAAAAACACTTATCATACATGATATTACTTGCTATAAATGATAAAAAATATCTTACATAATAAATAATACAAATTAATAAACAAATTAAAAAACCATATAAATTAAAAACATTATAAAAACACTAACACTATATGTTCAAACAACTTAGAATAAAATAAATCTTACATAATAAATCATACAAATTAACAAAAGCATAAAAATACCTTAAAAATTAATAAAACTATAAAAATATATAACATTATAAAAACACTAACACTACATGATTATTTAGTAAAAGTAGAAACAAATAATTTACAATTTTTAACATATGTATCTTAAATAATGAAATAATATAAATTAATAAAATAATAAAAATAATCATACAATCGATATACAAATAAATAACAAACATACATCATTAAAATATAATTTTTAATGCATTCAAAATTAAAGAAAACAAAAAAATATGATTTAAAAGAATACATATATTAAATCATAGAAAAATAAATAAATATTTTCCCTACTTAAACCAGTATTTCTATTATTAAAATATTCATTCATAAAAATAAACAATCTATATAAAAAATTAAAATATACAACAATTACGTATCATCAAAGTAAACCAAACCAAACCCAACTCATAAAATAATTGCTATTTATAAATCATAAATAATTGTCTTACAAAATAAAATATAAACCAATATTTTTATTAAAAAAACATTCATTTTGTATACATTAAGTCACCGAAAGTATTTATAAAAATAACTACCCAAAATATTTATATAACTAAAACCAATATTCTTATTGCTAAAAGATTATTTACAAAAACAAACAATTTATATTTAAATATATATATAAAAAATATAAATAAAACAAATTCTAACATTTAGACATTTAATATTTCTTATTATTAAAACATTCATTTAGTAAAAGTAAAAACAAATAATTTAGATTTTTTAACAAATAATTTATAATTATTAATGATTTAATAACTAAATAAGCATATAAATATTATTATTAATTTATATGTTTTTTAAATTTGTTTATTAATTTGTATGATTTATTATGTAAGATTTTTTTAAATCATTTATAGTGAGTAAAATTATGTATGATAATTGTTTTCATTATTCATAATGAGTAATTATATGTATGATTTGTTTTTTTATTTATGATGAGTGATAATTATATGTACCATTCATGATGAGTTATCACATATATTAAATTAATTATCTATATAAATTAATTATTTGTTATATATTAAGATATATATCTTTAGTTATTTAAGATGAGTATGATGAGTAAGTATATATGTGTTTAATTGTTTGAGTCATTTATTTTATGTGAATTGTTTAAATGATGTATATTCATTATTATATTTAAAATGCATATTTTTAATTATTTATAATGAGTAATTATATATATGATTAATTGTTTGAATATATTTATATATGCATTAATTTTTAAATGATAGAATCATTAATTAAAAAGAAAGAATATAATTATATGTAATTATTGTTTATACAAATCATTATAAACATAAATATATATTTTAAATAAATAATTATATTATTGTTTGTTAGTAGGATATATGTTTGTTTAAATGTTTATTATTTGTATCTACATTAACTATATAGATAATTTTATAGTAAAATGTATATGATTTATTAAATTTATTTGTTTGTAAAATGCATTTTTGTTTAAATGGTTATTATTTGTTTTATATAATGATAATTATGGTTATTAAAAATCATTTTGCATTCATCATATCGATAATTTTATATTAATCTATATGATCTATCAAGTTTGTTTGTTTGTAAAATGCATTTGTTTAAATGGTTATTAATTGTTTTATATAATTATAATTATTGTTTATACAAATCATTTATTAATAATGATTAGTTATATATGTTTAATTGTTTGAATCACTTATTTTATGTGAATTGTTTAAATGATGTATATTTGTTATTATATTTAAAATAGATATTTTTAATTGTTTAAATGATGTATATTCATTATTATATTTAAAATACATATTTTTAATTATTTATAATGAGTAATTATATATATGATTAATTGTTTGAATATATTTATGTATGCATTAATTTTTAAATGATAGAATCATTTATTGAAAATAATGAATATGATTATAGGTCATTATTGTTTATACAAATCAGTATATAGTTTAGATGAATAAATAATTTTTAGTTATTTAAGACTAGTATGATGAGTAATTATATATATTTTTAATTGTTTGAATCACTTATTTTATGTGAATAGTTTAAATGATGTATATTTGTTATTATATTTAAGACGCACATTTTAATTATTTATGAAATTTTATGTGAATTGTTTAAATTGGTTATTATATTTAAGATGTGTTATTTTAATTATATATAAAATTTTATGTGAGTTGTTTAAATGATGTATATTCATTATTATATTTAAAATATGTATTTTTAATTATTTATAATGAGTAATTATATATATTATTAATTTTTTGAATATATTTATGCATGCATTAATTTTTATGAATATAGAATCATTTATTTAAAAGAATGAATATAATTATAAGTAATTATTGTTTATACAAATCATTATATTATTTATATGATGAGTAATTATATGTATGTCTAATTGTTTGAATCACTTATTTTATGTGAATAGTTTAAATGATGTATATTTGTTATTATTATTATTTTTTTTTATAAGAAGGGGAAAAAAATTTATTCAATCCAAAATGAGATACAAGGCAAAAGCCATAGGCTCAATAAAAAGAAGAATTGCCAACAAACCAAATATCAACACTACATAGTTCTGTCTTCCAGTAGAATTCTCTCCAAAATCCTCATATAATTAGGTGGTAACTCATCCCTACCATTGATATCCCAACCATCCCCTTTCACCCAGGCCCACTTCTCCAAGTAATCAGCCACACTATTCCATTCTCTAGGTATGTGACAAAAAGAGACAAATTCCAAGGAACTACAAACACTTAAAATCTGTCTGACCATCAAAGCTAAATGCCAACTAACACCATCCACTCTCTGATTGTTCAACATATCCACAACAATCTAAGAGTCAAACTCACAAATAATCCTCCTCCAACCAAGAGAGCAACCCCGCTCAACAACAATCTTAATATCAAGGGCCTCCATCAGGGTGTTAGAATAATGCCCCTTGTAGATAGAGAAGTAAAAAACATCACCATCTTTACTTTTACCAATACCCCAATACCAGCATGCCCAGGGTTCTCACGAGAAGATCCATCAATATTAATCTTTTGGACCCCATCTAGAGGAGGCACCCACTTTCCATCATGACAGACCCATTTCTTGACATGACGGGGCATAATACCAGTAGTGTAACTCTTACTATTAACACCCAAGCTAGATCCCACACAACCGTAACATTCTCAGGATCAATACTTTCAAACACATCACATTTAGAAGAGATAGTCTCCTAAAGCCTACTTATAATCTTTGTCCACATTTGACCAATATCTAACCTGGAATCACATAAAATCTTGTGGTTCCATTCTAGCCAAAGGTTCCAAAGAATGAAAGTAGGCCCAATAATCAAGGCCACCTGGAGAAAAGGTGTCTTTGCCGGAGGCCTACCCAGGCTCTCCCAAAACTCAATAAGAGAGGAAGCATGAATGCAACCATGATGCCAAGCCTCCCACCACTTGTGCCAGATCTCACGAGAAAAGGGGAAGTGAAAGAACAAGTGGGAAGAACATTATTCACTACACATACAAAGAAAATAAATGGAAGGTCCCTGAAACCCCTAGTTTTGAAGATTCTCCCAAGTAAGACATTTTATCTTAGCAACCAACCATAAAAAGAAGTTACACTTGGGCCAAGAAAAGTTGTTCCAAACCTTCCTCCACCATGGCACCTTAGTAGGGCCATGTAAATTCCTATCCAACACAGCATAACCTTGAGCAAAAATATAATTACCTTTTGGGTTAGGACTCCAAGCTATCTTGTCCCTCTCATTCAGAGAGTTGCAGAGCCTGCCCTTCAATACCTTACACAAAGTAGCATGATCCTCATCAGAACCACCCTCAGGCCACTCCTGTGGATCTTTCTAGCAAGACACCTCTAATACGCTTAATTATTTTAAAATGCTCTACCTTAATCCAACCAACATCAAAAAATAACTGGCAAAGAGGCATACGTTGAGGGAAACTAGAAAGAATGGGAGGGTGACCATCCCAAGAGTCCAGCCAAAAAAGAGCCTCAAAGCCACTATTATAGATCCAGAAGAGTCCATTCTGAACAAGCTGAGCTCCCTTCTTAAGAGTATCCCAAATGCAAGAACCTTTGCCCAAAAAAGCAATCTGCAACACGTCCTGGCTCTCAACACCAAGAACATACTTGAAAGCAAGAACCTTGGCCCAATCCTAATCTTGGTTATTGCACCATCTCCAATACAGCTTAGCCGCCAAAGCCATGACCGCTAGAGCCACAAACCTAAGGCCCAGGCCCGCAGCATGCTTCAGCCTACACATAGACCCCCACTTGACTAAAATCCACTTTGAGGAAAGGAGGTTTCCCAACAAAAGGAATTGTCAATAAAGAGCATCAAAATCCCTCACAAAGGAGGCAGGAGGAATCTTCACACAACACCTATAAATAGGGAGAGAATGCACCACAACTTTTAGAAGGATCTCTCTACTAGTAGAAGAAAACCATCTGTAAGTCCAATGACTAATCTTACTCTGAAACTTATCCAAAATCCCCTACCAAAAATCTCTATGCTGAGGTCCCAGAGCCAAAGGAATCCCCACGTACATCAAGGGAAGAGAGCCAATTTAGAATCTAAGAATCCTGGTGATCCTATTCTGAATGAGTCGAGGAGTATGAAAGAAATAAATGGAAGATTTATCATCATTAATACTCTGACTAGAAGCTTTCAAGTAGATGTCTAAAGTTCTCTTGAAATTTACTACCTCACTAATTCTAGCCAAGCCCATCAGTCCAGTGTCATCCACAAATTGAAGATGAGAACAGGGAGGGAGATCATTGTTCCAGCTCCAGCCATGAATAAGACCCTTTCAAACTTGAGATTTAATAAATCTACCAAGACCCTCTCCCATGATAATGAAAATATAGGGGGATAGAGGGTCCCCTTGCTAAAGTCCCCGAGAAGCACTAAACCAATCTGAAGGCTCCCCATTGATAAGAACAGAGAAGAAGGATGAGGTCACACAACTGAGAACCCAACACACCCATTCCTTTGTAAAGCCAAAGGCCAAGAGAATATTCTTAAGGAACTCCCAACTCACTCGATCATAAAATTTAGCCATGTCAAGCTTAATGAACATCACCTTCTCCTTAGAGGAATTCATAGAGTGGATAACCTCCATAGCAATCACGACACCATCCAAGATTTGTGTCCCTTCCACAAAGCCTCCCTGCTCAGTAGAAATCAAAGTACCAAGGAGAGGTTTAAGTCTCTTAGAAATCAAATTTGTGATGATCTTGTAGACAACATTGCATAAAGTAATAGGCCTAAAATGATCCATCCGATTAGCCCCCTCCTTAGGTATGAGAGCTAGAAAAGTAGAATTTAAAGACTTAAGCATTTGTTTATTCCTAAGAGATTCCTGAACCACCTCAAGGAGATCAGAGTTTATTATTTCCCAAAATTCTTGAAATAACTCAATAAAAATTCCATCTAGACCAAGATCTTTGCTTTTTTTCATACTAAACACAACTTTCTCCAATTTAGGTAACAATATTGGACACAAAAGAGCCCCATTCATCTCATCTGAGACCAGGTAAGGAATACAATCCAAAATATCCCTCTCCTCAAATCTAGTAGCAATATCCTCTCTAGTAAAAAGATTGGAAAAATAGTTAACAGCTTCCCTAGAAATTTCACCACAGGACGAGAGTTGTGTCCCATCACTCGAGACAAGAGTGGGGATAGAGTTCCCCTGCCTACGAGCCTTAACCAAGTTATGAAAAAAAGTCATATTCCTGTCCCCCTCCTGAAGCCAATCAACACGGGATTTTTTCTTCCAAAAAATCTCTTCTCGAAGCTCCCACTCTTATAATCCCCTATGGGCCAAGGACTCAGCATTCAAAAGGTTAGAGGACAGCCCATGGTCATGAATTTGATGAGTGACACTATCCAGTTTGGACTACACAACAAGCTTCTGAGCATGCAGGTTCCCAAAACATTGTTTATTCCACCTTTTAAGCCTATACTTCACATGTTAGAGATATTTACTAAAAGTGTACATGGCCCTCCCATGGCCAGGAAGTCCTTCGTACCACCAATCTAGCACAAGATCCCAAATAGAATGATCCCATAACCACATAAATTAAAATTTGAAAGAAGGATTTTTAGTGACCCCATAAGAGGAGACACAGAGTTTGATAGCCCAGTGATCGGATCCCCTCCACTCCAAGATTTCAGAGCTGGTAGTCCACCTACTGCTCATCCAATAATAAGAAACTAGAAATTTATCGAGCCATTTTGAGATAGCCTCATCACCACACCTCCTATTATTCAAAGTAAAAACTCCATTAATTGGCTTCACATCAACAAGGTTAAGGAAACTGATATTATCTTTGAGCAAAAGAGAAGAAGGATCAAGCCTAGCTAACCCTCCTCATTTTTTATCCATATTAATAACATCATTAAAGTCACTAGCCAAAATCCATGGGATAAATGGGTCTAGAGACCAAACAAAATTGATATGGTCCCAAAGATGTGTCTTACTTGGGAGATTATTAGGAGCATAAATATTAGAGAAAATACATCTTTCACCAGTTTCAAAATTGGAGGTGACCATAGAGATGGAAGCCTGACTAGAAACCTACCATAAGGGGGAGACTTTACTCGGGTTCTAGAAGCAAGCCACCCCCCCAAAACTACCCAACACCCCACCCCCTTCCAGTAGCCTTGGGGCCAGATACATTGAGCATGATTATTCAAACCATCCATTGAAAGCTTGGTTTCCTGCATAAAGACCACATCTGGATCCTGAGACTCAATTAATTTGTGGATAGCCTTTTATCGAGGGATGCTATTCAAACCCCTTACATTCCATGATAAAACTATCATTTAGGGGGTTGGGAGAAGTGGGAGTCAATGGGTTTCATAGATCCAGACTCAACCAAACTATCACCCATAATCTTAACCTTCTCTTGATTAGTCTTCCTTCCGTTCCTTGACTGTTTATCTAGAGGCCCCTTTTTAAAAGTTTTTTGTTTCAAGCCTAGGGTAGGAGGAGCATTTGTAACCTTCATAGGGTCTGTATATTCCTTCATACATTGGGGATAGGGGGCCAACCTAGCAATACCCACTGAT
>JARHVA010001903.1:2405000-2485000 GCA_037957365.1 Torreya grandis | reverse complement strand
TAAAAACTCATAACATACACAGGATATCTATTCAAGAAGAGGTAAAAACTACGTTGATTGATTCAGGTGGAAATTTTAACAGGGCTGTGCCTTGTAAAATTCATCAAAAGATGATTACAAAATAACAAAGTTATGAATATATATGGGAAGCGAAGAGGCCCATGTGGCGCTCCTACTTTTATAAATGGCATACGTGTCCTTTTAAAAATAAAACAAGTTGCTCAAAAATTAATGAGCTGTTCATTTGCTTGCTCGAGACTTGCACTTCCTGCTTAGGTAACTTAGATGATTTGCCTTTCAATTTAATGTGAGAGAGAGGAAATGGTTGCACTGCTGGCCACTATTATTCTAAATGATCAATTTTGTGGGTGCCATCTCACCTGCCAAAGATGCTTCCCCATTTTGTGCCAGTTGGACTTAATTGTTCATTCATCCTCTGCTTATCGCTCTGTCTAATTTCTCTTTACACCATCAGGAAATAAATTGCCTTGTTTATGCCACTTGGACTACTTGACTGCTCCTTGCCTTGTCATCTCCGCTTGTTACTTGGAATTTTTCTTTTCTGCTTACTTGGCCCCTTAAGTGAATTCCTTGGTGGGTCGCTACATTTTTCCCCCTTTTCCTCATGTTTGGCACCTTTCCAGATCAAAAACCCAATGGCTAAACAACTTTGTTAAATTTGACATGTATATGGCCGTATTTAGTTTGAAAACCAACAGCTCTTTTGCTTGATTAAACTTGACATCTTCTGAGATGTCATCGAGTCTGCTTTATGTCTTTGTTTTCCTCTCGGGCACTTTTCTGCCTATGCATTACTTTGGTGGGTCCTTTCCTTTGTCGCGTCTACCCTCCGCTAGGGCGATTTGACTTTTGAAGACTCCCTTTCGGTGAAGGACCCACCCTTGAACCAAATCCGTTGAACCACTGCATGCCAATTTTAAAGAAGGCTGATGAACTTCATTGAACCGTTGAAGTTGAACCTCTTGACTTTGAACCAAACAGAGAAACATTGGCAAGACTCGTGCCCTCTAGAACAATTTGCCTTTGAACAGTGAAGAAGGAAGGTGAACAATTTTGGCCTGTGAGCAAAAAATTGGTCGACACATGGCGACTCATAGGGGAAGCATGCCCGCCATGCTTAGAATCCAGCTGGCTTGAAAATCCATTGGGCATGGAGTCAATAGCAACTTTGAGAAACAACAGTAGCTTTGTTCTAACATAGAATAAAAAAAATGTAGATCCACCTTTGAGGAAAAGAAAACACACGCAAGACTAAGAAAACTACAACCTGTGCAACAACACTTAGGGAAAAATAGGAAAAAGAAAACAAGGGAAAATATGTACAAGCAAACCCAAAATAAATTAGTGGCAATGCTTCAAATGTATCCCATTAACTGGGATATGCAATTCTTCACCATCCAACTTGAAAAGTTGGAACGCATTATGCTGCTTGCACTGAGTGATTATGTAAGGACCGCTCCATAGGGCATCAAATTTTGCATGTTTTTCGGGCTTAGCTCGATCTTCATCCCACTTTAAGATGATGTCTCATTTATAAAAATCTCTTGACAAAGACTTCTTGTTGAAGTGCCTTTTTACTCGCTATTGGCAACTTGTCAGAGAATCCATAGCCTGATCCCTTACCTCTTGGAGCTCCATTAGCTCACACAATCTAACCTCCATGCTGGTTCCTTCTTCTAGCTATAGTTGGTGGGAGAGATCCAATGCTGGCAATTCAAGCGAGATGGGAAGCCTGGCTTCCCTTCCATACACGAGCGTATATGGAGAATTTCTGATTGCTCTCTTCGGAGTAATTCGGTTGGCCCATAGAGCCATCTTTAGCTTGGCATGCCAAGTCCTCTAATTTTCTTCCACAGTCCTCTTTATAATCTTGATCAAATTTTTTTTGGTGGACTCAGCCATCCCATTCCACTACAGATAATAGTTTGATGAGGTGCTGAGGTATATGCCATACTTCAGTGTGCATTCACTACTTTTGATTCCCAAAAAAGCCAAGGTGTTATCTGAGATTATGGTGGCTAGGACCCCAAATCTTGTTACCAGGTCTTCATAAATATCCAGGACTGTGCTCTCATTTGCCTCCTTCAAGGCAATGGCCTCCACCCACCTGGTGAAATAATCCATGGCAATCAGTACCCACTTGTGCCCAGCACTAGAGGGAGGATTAATCATCCCTATAAAATCCAGGCCCCATTGCATGAATGGTTGCTCAACTTGAATGGGCTGTAAAGGCATGGTAGCCATTCACTATTTTCCATCAAAAAGTGCACACTTCTAGCACTTTCTCACCTAGGCATGGGTATCCTTGAAAAGAGTAGGCCAAAAATAGCCAGCTCTCATTATCTTTGCTACTGTAGCTCGAGGAGTGAAATGACCACCAGCTGGCCCATCATGAAACTCAGCCAGTATCCTATCAGCCTGATTGGGGTCAATGCATCTTAGAAGAACCCCAGAGAGATCCTTCCTAAATAATACTTTGCCAACCAGGACATAAGGAAGGGACTGAAGTTTAAAATACATTCTTCTAGCCTTATCAAGACCCTGTGGACACTCACCTATGAGAAGGAAATGCTTCATGTCCAACGTCTAATCCTTTATGACAGCTAGTTCTTCTATTGTGGCTGCATCATGGATTAACAAGCTGTCTCTCCTTTCTTGTTTTAAGTCTACAGCCAGCTGTTCACACAGGCCTCTTCCCCTCACAAGCTTGGTGATCTTTATGTCTATGTCGTATTCCATCACTTTGGTAATCCACCCTGCCCTCTTTTCATTTAAATCTCGATTGGTCAAGAATTCCTTAACACCCGAATGTGGGACCATAAGGTGGATCCTATTGTTAGACAACATATGCCTAAATTTCTTTAGGCTATGCACCACTGCCAGGACTTGCTATTCCACATATGTATACCTGACTTCAAATTCCTCTAACCCTTGGCTGAAGAAAGCAAGTGGCTATTCGAGGTCGTCACTGTTAGCTTGGGTAAGTATGGTGGATATAACTTCTTCATCGCTTAAGGTATAGAGGTGGAAGTCTTTGCTGAAGTCTGGGCCGATCAAAGTGGGAGCCCGAGTTATGGCCTACTTGATGACCTCAAAGCTAAGTTTTCTCTTAGTTGTCCATTTGAAATCCTCACCTTTCTTCAACATAGGGGTGAGTGGCTTGAGTATCTCTACAAAATTCAGAATGAACCTTTGAATAAAATTAATTCTACCAAAAAAGCTCTGCAAACTCTTTTTGTGCTTTGGTAGGGGCGTTTCTAGAATGGAGCAAACTCTCTCAGGGTCAACAGATAAACCCTCCTTAGACACAATGTGACCAAGGAGATTCCCTTCATGAATAGCAAACATGCACTTCTTTGGATTAAGAGAGATGCCAAATTCCCTGCACCTTTCAAAAATCTGCCTAAGGTGTCCCATGTGCTGGCTCGATTTCTTGGAGAATACCATTACATCATCTAGGTATACTAGCATGTTGTTGTTTATCAAGCCACCAAAAGCCATGTCCATGGCCCGCTAAAAGGTGGCACTAGCATTGGATAGCCCGAATGGCATCTTCTTGTAGGCAAACGTTCCCCATTTAGTGGTGAAGGTTATTTTGTGCTGGTCATAGCCTTGCACTAGAATCTGATTATACCCTAAATAACCATCCAGGAGGGAGAACCGGTCACTACCAGTTACCTTCTAGAGGATCCGCTCCATGTTTGGAAGGGGGTAATGATCCTTTAGAGAGACTCTATTAAGGTCTGTGAAGTCGACACACAACCTAATCTCCCCATTTTTTTTCTAACGGGAACAAAGTTGGCCAGCCATGAGGAATGTTTGATTGGAAATATAATTCCAGACTCAATCAATTTGGCCAACTCTCTTTGCATCAGGGGCTCAATTGTAGGATTGAAAAGCCTTTGCTTTTGTGTTACTGGCCTGGCACCTTCTTCCAATTCAATGGTGTGCTGGGCAAGCCTTGGGTCGAAGCCTTTCAAATTGTTGTAATCCCAAGCAAAGATGTTAGCAAATTCTTGACATAGCAGAATGAAAGCTCACCTCTCTTGAAATGTGCAGACTTTACCAAGCGCCAGCAGCTTCCCTTTGAAAATTTCAACCCTTTCATAATTTTCCTCTTTGGTAGTGATGCAGGCCTTGTCATCTCTTAACCGGTCATCACTATTGAAAATGCTTTCAAGCATGACCAGACCCTTGGGGAGTTTATTGTTCTTCAACTAAACAATCTGATTGCCATATTGCTGCTAAAGTTTTGCTTGGTTGTGTTTTGTGAACTCGTCTTCTTCCTATAGGAAGAAGGCTATCTATTGGTCACTTTTGAAGACCTACCAATTTGCAACGTTGTCTAGGATTGAAGGCCAAACTACCACCTTCAAGTGGCGTGAACCATAGTCTCTACTTATTTCTTTTGAAACATCAAACTGGGTGCCAATTGCTGCCAGCCTGTCAGCCTATTTGTTTCACTCCCTGGGAGTAGAGGAAATGTTAAAGGCAAGAAAATCCTCCACCATATCCCAAACTCTATGCTTCTACAACTTCAGCAAGGAGTTCTTGGTCAGATTCAGGCCTCTCACTTGATTTACAATTAGTTCACTGTCTCCCAAGACTTGCAACTCTTGAATCCCTCTCTTTCTTTCCCATTCAAGCCCATGGATCAAAGACTCATATTCTGCAACATTGTTGGTGCAAGAGAACTAGAAATGGAAAGCTGAAAAGTACCTTTCCTGGGAAGGGGAAACTAGCATTGCTCCACCACTAGTGCCTATTTCACTTCTGGAGCCATCAAAATACATCTACCACATGCCAAGGTCTTCTTTGCTTTCCTTCATTAAATTTGGCATGAAGGCACCCTCCTCGTGCATGCAATAGACTCCAAGGTCTGCCTCCTCAATGAATTTGTATGGATCATGCTCGAATTTATCTTTTCCCCACTCATCCAAGAGTAAGCCTGTGACTCCTTTAAGAGTAGAGGATGAAGAGTGGTCTATCTGAGGCTCTTCTGGATCGATGATGGTGTAACTGACATTTGCTACTTTGGGAAAATATGGCTCTAGGTGGTCCTTGTAGAATGGCACAGACTCAATTTTTACTTTGGTCCCATACTTAGCTCTAAAAACTAGATATGACCAATTCGCTACTAGATAGCCACCTATCTTTGACGTGAAATCCTTGAACAAACAAATTACGAAATATGAAGGAACATCCACTACCACTATATCATGGGGAATTGAGAAGGTTGGGCAAGCATGCAATGTCAGGTCTAAACCCTTCACAATCCCAACTATTTTTTCAAGTGTCCCATCCAGTTGTAGGACTCCTTTGTTCATCTCTTAATACTTCAATCCCATCTTATAAGCAATACACTTGGGCATCACTGAGGTGCTGGCCCCACTGTCAATTATGCAGTTGTGCACCAAGAAGTCCCCAATGACCAAGGATATGTAGAAAGGAGGAATTTTCTCTTCCTTCTTCACCTGTCCTAAAGTGGAAGGCTATCCATTTATCATCAAGACATTATCAGTGCTGGCTGGGATAGCTTGACAATCCAGCTCATTCAATTCCTTTTTTAACACATCCTTCTGGCCTGGAAGAGACAACACATACCATAGAGAGATAATCATATTCAACTTCTTCATTTGATCCACTACATTTATTTGAGGACTGCCATGCCTTAAGCTTTCTTTGGGGTTGATTCTAGGCTGAAATGTAGGCTGAGGGGCTGAAGGTATAGATGGTTACCTAAAATTTGGGGCCTTTGCATTGGAGTGTGATGGAAGAGGTGCAGCTGCTGCTTGAGTGGTAACTTGCACCTCTTCCACTGCTCTCCTCTTAAAAATTGTATTGGCTGCAACATAATCAGCCTGATTTCCCATAGCACCCCCATGGTTGATTGCACAAAACTTGCCCTCTAGGTGATTCATAAGAGCAGAATCCAGCTGGGCCTGATTGCCACCCATGCTGGGTTGAGCTGGAGCCTAAAAAAACTAGCAAAGAGTAGCAGCCTAATTCTCTGCATTCTATAAATAATTCACCATCTCATTTTCGTGCATAGCCTGTTCTTGACCATATCCCATTGTCGAATAACTAGGCTGCTCTTGTATAAGATTATTCTGAACAGGCACTATGGCCTTAGATGATGAAGAGGGATCAGTGTTGTAATTCTAAAATGGCTTGGTTGTAGTGAGCTACCCCTGACCTTGATTATAATTATGGAAAGGGGGTTTAGGGGCTTGACCATATTTTTGGTACCCTTGATTTGGTCTATTGCCTTGAGCATGTTGCTACCTTTTAATGGCAATGAGTTCATTGGTCACGGCCTGCAACATACTCTTAACCTCCTAAAAATCATTCGATGGGGCAGCAGCTATTTTTTTGATGGCAGGCAAAGGAGCCAATGTGGGAGCAGGGGCCTGAATTAGAGGTGGCATTTTTGAGAAAATTGGCATGTGGGGTTTAGGGGCTATTTTCCCAGCCTGTATTAAACAGTTCTCTGCTGCTATGGCTATGTCATAAGCGGTAGGCAAAATATGCCCTCCCATGGATTGTATCATGACTGCAACATTGCTATTTAATGCTTTCAAATAGTATAAAAAAGCATAGCTGGGAGTCGACCTTACCAGGATGGGAATCCTCTGCCAGGTCTTCTAAAACCTTGTGTTAAGGTCCTGCATATATTCATGCAGAGCCCTCTGAATGGTCGTCAGCTGCTCAGCAAGCGAGAGGTCATCAATTTTTTCCCCAAAATAGTCCATTACCTGAATATCGAGGTCATTCTAAGAATGGATTAAATTCATAGGTAAGGTCCCATACTAGTCAAGAGCCTTGCCCTTAAGAGACAGAGCCAGCAATCTGACTGCGACATTTTCCTCCATGATATTATGAATATTGACGAGGTTAGAAATGTTCCTAATGTGCTCAACGACTATAATGGGTCCCAATCCATTGAAAGAAGGTACATTTTTTAGAGCTGCCCCTGGAATTGGGTCATACTGTGGGAGGTTCAAGGGGCTCTCACTACGAAAGGCTGCAAACGGCAAAGCCATAACTAGGATGGGGCGTAACTGAGGCTCTGCTATAACTATGTTTTTTATAATAGGTCTAGGAGGGTGACTTGTTGGATAAGGATGAGTCATCATAAACCTTAATCTTTTAGCAAAAATTAGAGGCAGTTTAACGAATTCAAAAGGAATTCTTTTTGGAGCAGACCTAGTGGTGACTTTAGGCATAGAAATTTAAGACACTAGTCTTAACATGGAAAATGAAGATCTTACCATTAGATTCACCAAATGCTGGAAAATATTGAAATGGTTGTGATAGGATCAGCATCAATCCTAAAATCTTACTGCGTTATAAACTAGGTGTCCCAAGATTGCACCTGATGGCAGGAAAATAGGTTCCTGCCCTCTCCTCACAACATGGAAACTCCTCTCTCGCTTGTGGGATGGCGAAGCAAGAGAGGAGAGTCTCTAGTTAAGGGCTAGCTCACTTTGATGTATCATTATTTGTTTTAAGCAGTGCAAAAATACATACAGGCATATATATATATATATATATATATATATATATATATATATATATATATATATATATATATATATATATATATATATATATATATATATATATATATACAACTATAATAAAAGGGGGGAATGAAAAGGGAGAAGAAATGCAAGAAAACAAACCTACTCTAAGGAGGTGATACACCAAAAAAATATGACCCTTTCACACCCACTCTCAAAATTAGACAAAACACACTTATACGCTGCACCCTTGACAGAAGAAGCAATCTGCAAACTTGACAGGGAGGTAAAATGAAAGATACAAAAAAGGAGGTTCATCCAAAGGTGTTATAAGAAGCACTATGTAGATAATCCCTTCTATGTTGCACTCCAAAATAGAACTCTTCTCCTATCAGCTGTAGATGGCAACTTGTAGATAGCTGGTATGTTGATGTTAAACCTGTGGGAGCATCAAAGACAATTACTAAACACAGATAAACACTCAGAGCATACACAGGATATCTATTCAAGAAGAGGTAAAAATTGCGTTGATTGATTTAGGTGGAAATTTTAATAGGGCTGCGCCTTGTAAAATTCGTTAAAAGATGATTACAAAATAACCAAGTTATGAATATATATGGGAAGCGAAGAGGCCCATGTGGCACTCCTGCTTTTACAAATGGCATACGTGTCCTTTTCAAAAGAAAATAAGTCACTAAAAAATTAATGATCTGTTCATTTGCATGCTCGAGACATGCACTTCCTACTTAGGTAACTTACACGGTTTGCCTTTCAATTTAATGTGAGACAGAGGAAATGGTTGCACTGCTGGCCACTATCATTCTAAATGATCAATTTTGTGGGCACCATCTCACCTGCCAAAGACGCTTCCCCATTTCGTGCCAGTTGGACTTAATTGTTCATTCATCCTTTGCTTATCGCTTTTTCTAATTGCTATTTACGCCATCAAGCAATAAATTGCCTTGTTTATGCCACTTGCACTACTTGACTGCTCCTTGCCTTGTCATCTCGGCTTGTTACTTGGAATTTGTCTTTTCTGCTTACTCGGCCCCTTAAGCGAATTCCATGGTGGGTCGCTACATTTTGCCCCCTTTTCTTCATGTTTGGCGCCTTTCCATATCAAAAACCCAATGGCTAAATGGCTTTGTTAAATTTGACATCTATATGGCCGTCTTTAGTTTGAAAACCAACAGCTCTTTTGCTTGATTAAACTTGACGTCTTTCGGGACGTCATCGGGTCTGCTTTATGTCTTTGTTTTCCTCTCAGGCACTTTTCTGCCTGTGCATTACTTTGGCGGGTCCTTTCCTTTGTCACGTCCACCCTCCGCTAGGGCACTTTGACTTTTGAAGACTCCCTTTCAGTGAAGGACCCACCCTTGAACCAAATCCGTTGAACCAAAGATTGGTTCAATGGTTCAAGGTTCAACCAATGCACGCCAATTTTAAAGAAGGACGATGAACTTCATTAAACCGTTGAGGTTGAACCTCTTGGATTTGAACCAAACCTTTTCCATTGAACTGAACCAAATAGAGAAACATTGGCAAGACTCGTGCCCTTTGGAACAATTTGCCTTTGAGCAGTGAAGAAGGAAGGTGAACAATTTTGGCTTGTGAGTGAAAAATTGGTCAACATGTATATGTATGCATATAAATACACACACACGTTTGTGTGTGTGTATTTGTATGTATACGTGTAAATGTATTACATAGACTTATTCATCATAAATAATTCTATGTAATACATATATATTAACATTAAATGTGTAAATGTTAAAATTTATTTGATGTGAATACTTGTTTAAATGATGTCATATTGTTTATATATATAATGATCATATGAATATCTATATGGTTTTATTAATTTTTATGATTTATTATGTAAAACATGTATTTATTTATTATTCATGAAAAACAATTATATATATGATAGAGTTTTTTTTTTTTGGGTTATGATAAATTGTTTTTGTAGGTTTAATTTTTTTATGTAAATTATTTACTTTTATGAATGAATGTTTTAATAATATAAATATATGTAAAATATTTATTATTTTCTTATATTATTTAATATATGTTTATTTTTTATTATTCATGATGAATAATAAAATGTATGATAGTTTTTTCTTGGTTCTATGTTTACTTTTGTCTATATATGATATTTAGTTTTATGAATGGATATTTAAAGATGAAAATTTTAATAACAAATGTGTTTTTTCCATTATGATTGATTATGTTTATTTTTTTTGGCAATGTTTAACTTCTTTAGTTTTGAATGTAAGTATTTGTTTGATACAATTCTTGTTTAAACGATGTATATTTGTTATTTACTTGTATATTTATAATATGAGTATTTTTATAGTTTTATTAATTTATATATTTTATTATTTAAGATACATATTTTTAGTTATTTAGGATGGGTATGATGAATAATTATATATAACACTAATTATTTGAATCAATTATTTTACATGAGTTTTTGTCTCAATGATGTATATATTTAGTTATTTGTGACGAGTAATTATATACATGTTAATTGTTTGAATCTTTTATTTGATGTGATAATCAATTATTTTATGAGTTCTTGTTTAAATAATGTATATTTTTAGTTATTTATGGTAAGTAATTATATATATGTTAATTGCTTGAATCACTTATTTTATGTGAGTTATTGTTTAAAATTGTATATTGATTGTATGGATATTTTTATAGTTTTATTAATTTATATATTTTATTATTTAAGATACATATTTTTAGTTATTTAAGATGAGTATGATGAGTAATTATATACATGATTAATTGATTTTTTTTAATGTAAATTATTTTGTTTCATGAATGAATATTTTAGTAATATTATGTCACTTTTCCTATGATTTAATATATGTTAATTTGTTTTTATTATTAATTTAATGTGGACCTATTTTAATAAATGAATATATTTGTGTGACATTTTTTTTCTTTTAGAGTATGTTGGGTTATTTTTTTAAACGTTTTTAATGTTTTGAATGTGTTACTAGATATTTGTTTTTGTTTGTTTGAATGATTTAGAAAGGTGTTGTTTTGTATTATTTCATTTAATGTACATTTATTTGTTTGTTTGTTTTGTTATATTATAGATGTGTGTTTATTTATTTCATTCAATATTTACTTATTTTAATGTATGAATATATTCGTGAGTGAATGTATATTATAGATTGTTGTTTTAATGTATGAATATGTTTGTGATATAATTTATATTATTATTTATTTATCTTTTTAATTCATTCAATATTAATTGTTTTAATGTACGAATATATTTGTGAGTGAATGTATTTCGTAGAGTGTTGTTTTAATGTATGAATATATTTGTGAGTGAATGTGACAAATAATGCTTAATCAAATAAATTACTAGATATATTTTTAAAGATTATTTATGTGATCGATTACTCTAGCATTTTATACAAGTCTCTATATGTATAATGTAAGAATGTTTTCAAGGATTTGTTATATAATTACTAGTTTGTATTATTCATTGTATGTTTATATAAATACATTTTTTTTATGATTATGTATTTAAATATATTTATGCATGAATTAATTTTTGAATGATAGAATACTTGATTGAAAGAATTAAATGTAATTATTGTTTATACAAATCATTATATATACAAATATATGTTCTATACAAATAATTATATTATTGTTTGTTTGTAGAATGTATGTTTGTTTAAATGTTCTTTTTTTGTTTGTACATTGATCATATAGATAATTCTATAGTAGAGTGTATATGATCTATCAAATTTGTTTGTTTGTAAAATGCATCTTTGTATAAATGATTAGTATTTGTTTAAATGATCATTGTTTGTTCTATATAATGATAATTATTGTTTATACAAATCATTATATATATAAATATATGTTTTATACAAATTATTGTATTCTTATTTGTTTGTAAAATGCATGTTTGTTTATATATATATATATATATATATATATATATATATATATATATATATATATATATATATATATATATATATATATATATATATAATATTCTTATTTGTTTGTAAAATACATGTTTGTTTAAATGTTCATTTTTTATTTTTACATTGATTATATAAATAATTTTGTAGTAGAATGTATATGATCTATCAAATTCATTTATTTGTAGAATGCATCTTTGTAAAAATGATCATTGTTGGTTCTCTATAATGATCACATAGATATTTTAAGGTAGGATGTATATCATCTATTAAGTGAGATTGGTGAATTAAATCTCTTTATAGTTTATTATATATTTTTATGGTAAAGTGTATATAATCTTTGTTTAAATGATGTATGTATGTTATTTGTTTGTATTTTGAGTATATGGGTATTTGTATAATTTATTATATATAGTTTATAATTATTTTTATAGTTTATTATATATGATTTATATTATTTATGAAATTTGAATGATATATTTATATTTTTGTTTATTGGTGTGTTTTAAGTTAGGTTAAAAATAACTTCTTAATTTTTATGATTAGTAATTATAATTACATGTATATAAGTATTTTTGTTTATGTAAATGTATATTTGTATATTTATAATATGAGTATTTTTATAGTTTTATTAATTTATATAGTCTATTATTTAAGATACACATTTTTAGTTATTTAGGATGGGTATGATTTTTTTTTTAATAAAAGGAGGAAAAAACTTTATTGAATTAAAAAAATATTACAAAGCAAAAAGAAACACCCCTACGGGGCCCAATGAAAACAAGGATTAAGTAACACCCAAAAAGTTCCTCACATCCTCCATATTCTAATCCTCAAGAACAAGAGCTAAATCACCAGGAAGATGACCCCAATCATCCACATACCAAGTCTTCATCTGCTCAGACGCCCATTTCATCAAACCATCTGCCACCCTATTCCACTACCGTGGCACATGGTAAAAACTAATAGAATCTAAAGCATTGCTCAAAGAAACAATTTGTTTGGCCACCACTGTAACTTGCCAGTTCACCTCCTCAAAATGTCCCTTATTCAGCATATCAATGACCACCTAAAAATTTGATTTACAAATAATCTGTGTCTAGGCAAAGGCACAAGCACGCTCTAATGCCAGAAGGATAACAAGAGCCTCCATGAGATTATTTGTATGTTGACCTTTATATATAGAGAAGAAACAAATTACCCCTCCCAAATCATCCTTACCAATGCCACCAACTCAAACATGACTAGGGTTACCTCTAAAATATCCATCAGTATTGATTTTTAGCTCTCCCATTATAGGGGGCATTGAAAACTAGTACGGTAGACCCTCGCTCTCCCTCATCTATGCTGAACCATCCTCAAATGTTTTTCTCCATCCCCAGAGAGACCCAGGGCTTCAAAAACATCATAGTCACCAGAAGAAATAGGGACAAATAGGTCATGCTTAGTAGCCTAAGTTTCCTGTAGGCCCTCAAAAATACTCAACCAAAGCTGACCAACAAGTAAATTCTTGTCCATAAAAAACCTATGCTTGCACTCCAACCAAATATGCCAAGACTGTCAACTGTACCCAGGTACTTTGAGGTAATAATTTTTGCCCATCATTGATGTTGCTATGAACACCACCACTAATACAGCTTAGCTACTAAAGTTTGTCCATTCAAAATAGTTCTATGCAAGCCCAAACCACCAGCTTGCTTCAGCCTACAAATAACTTCCCACTTAACCAAACTCCACTTCCTATGTAGGAGGTTACTAGACCAAAGAAACTATCAAGACAAACTCTCAAAGTCTTTCATAAAGCTGAAAGGTACAGAGAGAACAAAACATATGTATAGAGGAAGAGCCTGCACCAATGACTTTAGAAGAGTCATCCTACCCGCTGAAGAGAGCCCCCTGTTAGTCCAATGACTAACCAAATTTATAAACTTATCCATATTCTCCTGCCAGCTAATTTTAGGAAGTAAATGAATAGACAATGAAATAAAAAGATACACAAAAGGGAGAGTGCCAATCTGGAAGCAAAGGATACCTACAATTCTCCTCTAAATATCCCATGGATTATGAAAGAAGTAAATAAAAGACTTCCCCTCATTAATTTTCTAGCTTGACATATCTAAATAACAATCCAAAACCCTACACCAATTGGAGGCATCTTCAACCTTGGCACTACCCATCAGAGCCGGGTTATCAACAAACTGTAAATGTGACTGAGGGGGAATATTGTTTCCAAAGCTCCAACCCTTAATCAAACAAGTCTCCATATAGGTTCTAATAAACCTCCCCAAACCCTCCGCCAATAAGATGAATAGATAGGGGGATAAAGGGTCCCCTTGTCTGAGCCCCCTAGAAGCACTAAACAACTCTGTCAGCTAACCATTAATTAGCACCAAAAAAGAAGGAGAAGTAACACAACTCTTGACCCACTTAATCCAATCAGCAACAAAACCAAATGTTCCTAGAATCTTAAATAAGAAGGCCCATTTAACCCAATCATAAGCTTTAGCCATATCCAACTTAATAAACATGGCTTTCTCTTTAGAACAATCCATAGAATGATTTGTCTTAGTGACAATGATAACCCCATCCATAATCTGCCTACTAACCACAAAACCCCCTTGCTCTTCAGAAATTAGCCTGCTTAGCCAGGGTTTAAACCACTCAGTAATCAACTTTGTAATAATCTTATAAACCACATTACATAAGGCAATGGGCCTAAAATTATCTAGATAATTAGCCCCATCCTTCTTTGGGATGAGATAAAGGAAGGTAGCATTCATGGATTTCAACATTTGTTTATTCATGAAAGATTCCTAAATGACCTGCAACAAATCCAACTTAATCACTTCCCAAAACTCCTGGTAGAACTCAACCGAGAAACCATCAAGCCCTGGGGATTTTCCCTTTTTCATCTAGAACACAATAGTTTCAAGCTCGGACAAAGAAATGGGAATAAGTAAAGAATCATTCATTTCACTGGTGACTAAGGGCAGAATACTATTCAAATTATCAGCTTAATCCTCCTCCACAAGAAGGGAATACGAGTTCTTGTTTGAATAATGTATATTTTTAGTTATTTATGGTGAGTAATTATATATATGTTAATTGCTTGAATCATTTATTTCATGTGAGTTGTTGTTTAAATGATGTATATCCATTATTATTTGTATATTGATTGTATGGATATTTTTAATGTTTTGTTATTTTATATATTTTATTATTTAAGATACATATTTTTAGTTATTCATGATGAGTAATTATATATATGATTAATTATTTGAATCATTTATTTTATGTTTAATTTCTTTTATATAAATTGTTTGCTTTTATGAATGAATAATTTAGTAATGGAAACATTGGTTTATGTATGTAAATATTTGTTGTTTTCTTTTATGATTTAATAAATGTTTATTTGATTATATTTTTAATTTAATATTTACTTATTTTAATATATGAAAATATTTGTTTGATATTTTTTTACACTTATTATTATTTTCACTAGAGTATGCTTTGCTATTTGAATGGCTTTTCTTGTTTGGTACAAGTTCTTGTTTAAGTGATGTATATTCATTATTTATTCGTATATTGATTATATGGATATTTTATAGTTTTATTAATTTATATGTTTTATTAAGATACCTTGTGCGTGTGTGTGTGTGTGTGTGTGTGTGTGTGTGTGTGTGTGTGTGTGTGTGTGTGTTCGAATCACTTATATATGATTAATTGTTTGAATTACTTATTGTATGTTTAATTTCTTTTATTTAAATTATTTTAATTTTATGAATGAATATCTTAGTAATATCAATATTGGTTTATATTTGTGTGATTGTATTATTATTTTTATTAGAGCATGCTTGATTTTTTGAATGGATTTTTTGTTTAGTATGAGTTCTTGTTTAAATGATGTATATTCATTATTTATTTGTATATTGATTATATCAATATTTTTATTAGGTTAATTAATTTATATGTTTTGTAATTTAATATACATTTTTTTAATTATTTGAATCACTTTTATATGATTAATTATTTGAATTACTTATTGCATGTTTAATTTTTTTTATCTAAATTGTTTTGCTTTTATGAATGAATATTTTAGTAAATCAATATTGGTTTATATTTAAATATTTGTGTGATTGTTTGAATTTTTTTTCTATTAGAGTATATTGGGCTATTATTTTCAATTTTTTTATGTTTTGAATGTGTTATTGGATATTTTTTTTTGTTTTGTTTGAATGATTTTAAAAGGTGTTGTTTTGTATTTTATTTTTATCATCTACATATTTGGCTTAGTTTATATTTGTTTCTTTTGTTATATTATAATTTAGATTCTTATTTATCATTCAATATATAATTTAGATGCTTGTTTATTTATTTATTTTTATTTCATTCAATATTTACTTGTTTTAATGTATGAATATATTTTTGATATAATTTAGATGCTTGTATATTTATGTTTTTAATTCATTCAATATTACTTGTTTTAATGTATGAATATATTTGTTAGTGAATGTAGCTTGTACAATAATCTATTTGAATTAATTATTATAATTAGACATCACTTTAATTTGTAAAATTGTGACAAAAAATATTTAATCAAATAAATTACTAGATATATCTTTGAATATTGTTTATGTGATTTATTACTCTAGCATTTCATATAAGTATCTTTTATAAGGATTTGTCATACAACTAACAGTTTGTATTATTAATTGAATGTTTATATAAACACTTCTTTTATGCATATGTATTTAAATATATTTATGCATGCATTAATTTTTAAACGATAGAATCTTTGTTGGAAATAATGAATATGATTGCATATAATTATTGTTTATTAATAAATATATGTTTTATACAAATAATTGTATTATTATTTATTTGTAGAATGCATGTTTGTTTAAATGTTCATTGTTTGTTTGTACATTGATCATATAGATAATTATATGGTAGAATGTATATGATCTATCAAATTTGTTTGTTTGTAAAATGCATATATTTATAAATGATTAGTGTTTGTTAAAAGGATCATTGTTTGTTCTATATAATGATAACAATTATTTATACAAATCATTATATATATATATATATATTATTGTATTTTTATTTGTTTGTTAAATGAATGTTATTTTAAATATTCATTGTTTGTTTTTAAATTAATCATATAAATAATTTTATAGTAGATTTGTTCTTTATAGTGATTGTATAGATATTTTTATGGGAAAATGTATATCATTTATCAAGTTATACATATTATCTCTTTATTTATATAAAAATTATCATTATGAAATTCATAATGTGTAATGGTTATTTGTTTATTATGTGTACTTATGTGTTTGTAAAATGCATTTTTTTGGTGTGATTTAATATATCTTTGTTTTTTTGTATTATTCATTTTATTTATTTATTTATATTGTATGTAGAATGCTTGTATGTAAATTTATAGTGTATGTAGAATGATTTTTTTTAACTCACATTACTATATTATAAACTGGTTAATCTTTGTATTCATTAATTTTTAAATGGTAGAATGATTATTTGAAATAATGAGTATGTTTGCAACTAGTTATTGTTCATACAAATTAATAATTTGTTTAAATGATATATTTTTATTTGATTATTTGTTTAATTGATTATATGTTTGTAACAAATTAATAATTTATTCAAATGCTATATTTTTATTTGGATTTTTAGTTGATTATTTGTTTAACTAATTATTTAATTGTATATATATTTGGACGTACAAATTAATTATTTATTGGTAAAGCACATGTTTGTTTAAATGATTATTATTTATTTGTTTATTGATCATATAATTTTTTTTTATAGTAATGTGTATATGATGTACATGAAGTTGGATTGATGTATTAAATGTCTTTCTATTTGTATAAAAAATATTTTGTAATTCAAGATGTGTACTTGATTATTTATTTGTTTGTATGTAGAATACTTGATTTTATGTAAAATGCATTTTTTTGTGTGATTCAATATATGCTTATTTATTTGTATGTGACCTATCAAGTTGGATTGACGTATTAAATATCTCTTTTTGTATAAAAAATATTGTATAATTCATGATGTGTAATTCATCATTTATTTGAAAATTGTATATTTACTTGTTTGTATGTAAAATGCACTTTCTTATGTGATTTAATAATTGTTTATTTATTTGTATTATTCCTTCCATGTTTATTTATTTTAATCTATGAATACTATATTGTATGTAGTCTTTTTTATAACTTACATTATTATATTTTGAAATGGTTAATTATATTTTTGTTTGTATGCATTAATTTGTAAATGGTAGAATGTTTTATTTAAAGAATGAATATGTTTACAAGTAACTATTGTTTGTACAAATTAAGAACTTGTTTAAATGATATATAGATCTATTTGTTTGTTAAAAGTATTTCTGTAAATTAAATATTTCTTTATTTGTATTAAAAAAGATTGTATAAGTCAAGATGTGTAAAAAATATTGTGTAATTCAAGATGTAATTGATTATTTATTTTCTTGTATGTAGAATACTTGCTTTCATTAGGATTCTATCTATAAAAAACACTTTTTATGTGTACTTTTTGTGTGATTCCTTAGATGTTTATTTATTTTAATGTATGGATGTATGTAAATGTATATTGTATGTTGACTTTGTCACTTATATAATTATATATATTTTTTGTATGCATTAATTTTTAAATGATAGAATGCATGTTTGAAATAATGAATATGTTTGTTGTATAAATCATTGTATAGAACTTTTTAAATGATTTATTATATATATATATATATATATATATATATTTATTTATTTTTGTACAAATAATTTTATTAAAATTTGTTTAAATGATACACACACACACACACACACACACACACACACACACACACACACACACACACACACACACACACACACACACACACACACACACACACACACACACACAAATAATTTACATTAGATATTTGTTTGTTCGTAAAAGGAATGTTTGATATAAATATCTCTTTATTTGTGTTAGAAATATTAATTATTTATTTGTATTATATGTTTTTGCTTTTATGAATGAATACTTTTAGAATGATATCTACATATACACTTTTGTTATGTAAATGTGCATGCTCTTATGTTATTTAATATAAGTTTTTGTTTGTATTATTCATTTTATATTTATTTGTTATGTAAATGTGCACACTCTTATGTTATTCAATATATGTTTTTGTTTGTATTATTCATTTTATATTTATTTATTTTAATTTATGGATACTTGTATTTGAATTTTTAATTGTATGTTGATTCTTTTATTTATATCATTATATTTTAAAATAGTTTATATCTCTATTTGTTATATAGTAATTTGTTTGAATTATTATAATTAGACATCATTTTAACTTGTAAAAAATGTGACAAATAATGCTTAATCAAATAAATTATTGTATATATATTTTAAGATTGTTTATGTGATCATTAGTTTAGTACCTCATATAAGTATTTTTATGTATGAGTTAAGAACTTCTTGACCGATTTGTTACACTACATGTTTTTTGTATTATTCATTGTATGTTTCTATAAGCATTTATTTTATGAATATTTATTTAAAAATATTTATGTTTATATTAATTTTTAATGATAGAATATTTATTTGAAATAATGAATATGATTGCACATAATTATTGTTTATAAAAATTTATAGATAGAATGCATATATATGTTTTATATAAATTATTGTATTATTGTTTGTATAAATCCTAGTTGTTTGTTTGTACATGGATTATATAGACACTTTTTCTATAAGCATTTATTTTATGAATATGTATTTAGAAATATTTATGTTTACATTAATTTTTAATGATAGAATATTTATTTGAAAGAATGAATCTGATTGCACATAATTATTGTTTATACAATTTTATAAATAGAATGTATATATATGTTTTATATAAATTATTGTATTATTGTTTGTACATGGATTATATAGATATTTTTTATTAGATTGTATATGTTCTACCTAATTTGTTTGTTTGTAGAATGCATCGTTGTAGAAATGATTAGTGTTTGTTTAAATGATAATTATTTATTGGTGTAATGATTATATATATATATAGACACACACACACACACACACACACACACACACACACACACACACACACACACACACACACACACACACACACACACACACACACACACACACACACACACACACACACACACTTTATGGTAATGTATATAATCTTTCAAATTAGATTGATGCATTAAATAATTATTTAAAATACAATTCATCACTTCTAAATGATAATTTATTTGTATATTGTATGATTTAATATATATTTGTTTGTTTGTATTATTCATCTTCTATTTTTTTTTAATGTATAAACACTTTTATGTAAATTTATATTGTATGTCAATTTTTTTTTACTCACATTACTATATTATAAAATTGTTAATTATATCTTTGTTTTTATGTATTAATTTTTAGATCAATGTACAAACAAAAAATGATTATCATCTACACTCTATTATTAAAATATTTATAACTATATTATAAAATGGATAATTATATCCTTAATGAATTAATTTTTACATCAAACAAACAAATGATGATCATCATCTTGTTAATGGGTCATTAGTAATTTTTGAAAATGAAAATTGAAAGAATGAAACAAAATGGTGTCCTTCTCTCTTGGTTGTTTCAAATTGAAATTCGATGGGGCCTCTAGGGGCAAACCTAGTGGTTTCTAGGTTGGCTGCATCATCAAATATTGTAGCGATTCCCTTATTAGGGCTGTGTCTAAGAAATTGAAGGATGGTACAAATACTTAAGAAAAATTTCAAACCTTATTGCTTGGCTATGACTTTTTAGTGTGGTATTATAATAATTTAGGTGGAAGGGGATTTGTAAATAATCGTTTTGACTTTAAAGAAATCATCAACCTTACAAATAGCTTTGAAAACATTCTTACTAAAGCTTGGGAATGTCTTGAGGAGTTTGATGCATGAGAAGGTTTTCATTGTTTCAAGATAGCTAATATCACAATGTATTGTCTCGCCAATTATGGAATTAACCCAAATGCATCAATAATTGTTGATAATCATAGAGGGGCATGAGAGGAGTTTGAGGGCATATCTAATATAATTTTAGGCTCTTAATTAGTGATAGTTTAGCTTCTTATTTTTTTGCTCTCTTGCATGTGAATAGAATTTGGTGGTGGTGAATGAACATTGAGGAATGATAATCATTAATGAGGTCATTTGTTCGAGAGACTTATCTTGCTTACTTTGAATACATTGTGTTTCATTCTTGCTTTGAAATTCTCTTTTGCTAAGGAGGTAGGAATGGATCAAAATATAGCTTAAGCGCTCAGGATACCAGCTATTCATGGGGCGGTACTATTAGGGAGATAACATTTTATGGAGTTGCAACCAGAGCGCACCTCAAGAACATTTTTTGGTGGCCCCAATAGAATAAATATTGTAAGCAATAATCTTTACTCTAGGTGAAGAGTACCTAGTGAAAAGTGCTCTAAGCAGAGTGAACTCAATATTGTTGATATATTTATTTCAAACATCTTAGTTATGGTTTAAGAAAAGAATCTAGTTGCTAGGGTTTTGGATTTATTCATGGATTTGATGCACAAAAAATGTTTGTTGATCATTTGGTAGAAAATTTCAATGCTAGCCCATTTTAGGAGCACCCTTTCTCAGGCAATAATGGATTTGGGTTTATTATAATTTTTGTTTTTAAGGACCTTAAAATTCTATTTATTTCTCTATTGAGCATGTCAAAAGATTTGAAGAACAAGCTCCCTTCATCCTCTACTGGAAGGTGGGAAATTCATATCCTCTCCTTGGGAGTAGGCTCAGTATCCCATTGCAGGGCTTGAACTTTGGAAGGAAGCTCGCCACTATAGAGAAATAGTGGAGGTGGTGTCATTTTTATGTCAAATGGTGGACAAACCTCGTTGATCTACTTTATCATATATCAACTGTGACCTTCATCATGCAATAATAGTGGCTATGCTTGGACATTTGGTGAGAAATCAAGTAGTGATGTCTGTAGGTGGGAAGAAAGATTGGTTTTGTTGGGCTATGATGAGCGAGAAATGTGTAGTGCTTCTTTAAGTAAGATAGAAGATGAGGTGGATGGTTTAGTATCATGGCTATTTGGTTTATAGGTGGAAGTATATCATTTTGGTTTCTCTGTGTTTTTTGTATGACCTTTCATGTCTAGTCAATAAATTTAGTGCCTAGAACTATATTTTTGCTGCCACTTGGTGGCTTTGTTTCTCAAAGGATTTCAATTTATCTTTGAAATTTTTGATGGTCAGAGTTTATTGTATAAATTTATCATTTACAATATAAGGCAAGAGACCCATCAACAATGATCATCATCTACACTCTAATATTAAAATATCTAAATGATTAATGTATAAACAAATAATGATCATTTAAACAAACATTCATTCTACAAATAAATAAGTATTTAAATAGATAGTTATAGAGTAATTTGTACAAATTATATATATATATATATATATATAATAAATTGTTTAAACAAATTTGTATATAATGATTTATACAAACAATAGTTACGTGTAAACATATTATTATTATCTGATTGAAACCCTAATTTTTTACATTGATTAGGTGTATGAAATGCATCTTTGATTTAATACAAAGGACTGAGGAGTATCCATTTATCAAATTTATTTGGGACACAATCTTGGCTTCATCACTTTTTGGTATTTATTGGGATTTGTACTTTGGTGGATGGCAAAGTAGCATTTTTTACACTATCATCCTTATTATTGGACAACCACCCACTTGATATAATTAACCATTTTAAAATATTGTAATATTTTAAAGTATCCATACATTTAAATAAATAATCATATAATGAATAATAATAAAAAATAATCACACAAGAAAGTACATATTTACATACAAACATACAATGACCATTTAAATAAATATGCATTTTACAAACATATAATGATCATTTATTATTTAGCATAGATATTTTTAATTATTCATGATGAATAATCATATATATGATCAATTTTTTGAATCATTTATTCTATATTTTTTTTAAAAAAAATTTAGATTGTTTACTTTTGTGAATGAATGTTTCAGTAATTAGAATATTGGTTATATATATATATATATATATATATATATATATATATATATATATATATATATATATATAGTTTACTTTTGGTGATTGAATGTTTTAGTAATAAAAATATTGGTTTTAATTATTTATGATGAGTATATATAAATATGTTAATATAATTAATTGTTTGAATCATTTACTCTATATTTAATTTCTTTTAAATATAGATTGTTTGATTTTATGAATGAATGTTTTAGTAATAGAAACACTAGTTTATGCATGTAAATATTTGTTGCTTTCTTTTATGTTGTACATATTATTTATGATGTACATATTATCTATATGTATATTGATCATATGAGTATTTTCATGATTTTTTTAATTTATATGATTTATTATGTAAGACTATTATTTATTTATCACTCTTGAAGAGCAATTATATATATGATAGTTTTTTTTCAATCACTTATGATAATTAATTTTTATATGTTTTAATTTTTTATGTAAATTGTTTGCTTTTATGAATGATTGTTTTAATAATAGAAACATTGGTTTATGTAGGTAAAATATTTATTGCTTTCATCTATGATTTAATATATGTTTATTTTTTATTATTCATGGTGAGTAATAATAAGTATGATAGATTTTTTTTGTTATATGTTTATTATATATACATATAATATTTATTTTTATGAATGAATGTGTAAAAATAAATATTTTAATAATAAATGTGAAATGCATTCTTTCCTTTACAATTCATTATGTTTATTTGGTTGGGAATGTATAACACCATTAATGTTTGTTCTCTTTAATTTTGAATGTATCTCTTTGGTAAAGTTCTTGTTTAAATGATGTATATTTGTTATTTATTTGTATATTGATTATATGACTATTTTTATAGTTTTTTTTATTTAAGATACATATTTTTAGTTAGTTAAGATGAGTACGATGAGTAATTATATATATGTTTAGTTGTTTGAATTAATTATTTTATCTGAGTTCTTGATTAAATGATATATACTTTTAATTATTTATGATAAGTAATTATATATATGTTCATTTGTTTGAATCCCTTATTTTATGTGAATTGTTTAAATGATACATATTCATTATTATTTTTATATTAACTGTATGAATATTTTTATATTTTTATTAATTTATATATTTTATTATTTATGATACATATTTTTAATTATTCATGATGAGTAATTACATATATGATTCATTATTTGAATATATTTATGCATGCATTAATTTTTAAATGATAGAATGTTTGTTGGAAAGAATGCATATGATTACATGTAATTATTCTTTATATAAATAATTGTATTATTATTTTTTTTGTAGAATGCATGTTTATTTAAATGTTCATTGTTTGTTTGTGCATTTATCATATAGATAATTTTATAGTAAAATGTATATGATATATCAAATTTGTTTGTTTGTAAAATGTATTTTTATATAAATGATCAATGTTTGTTTAAATGATCATTTGTTTTATATAATGATAATTATTGTTTATAAAAATTATTATATATATAAATATATATATTATATAAATTACTGTACTCTTATTTTTTTGTAAAATGCATGTTTTTTTAAATGTTCATTGTTTATTTTTACATTGATTATATAAATAATTTTATAGTAGAATGCATATGATCTATCAAATTTATTTATTTGTTGAATGCATCTTTGTATAAATGATGATTGTTTGTTAACTATAATAATCATATAGATATTTTTATGATAGGGTGTATATCATCTATCAAGTTAGATTGGTGTATTAAATCTCTTTAATTAAATATTTTTGTGGTAAATCATCTTTATTTTAATGATGTTTGTTATTTGTTTTTATTTTGAGCATATGGGTATTTGTATAGTTTATTATATATGATTCATATTATTTATGATTTTTTTTAAAGGGTAAAAATATATTAATAAAAGAACAAGACCATTAAAAGAAGAACGGGGGACCAAAATCCCCAAAGGAAAACAAAAAGCATAGAAAAACTAGGGACAAACCCACCTATATGTTGATATGAGCCTTTCTATCTTCCTCCAAAATACGTTCCAGATTAAAGCGAAGCTGTAGGGAGAGAGACTCCCAATCCTCAAAATTACCACCATCTAAATGCTCAAATGCCTATTTTGCCAAAAAATCTGCTGCTCTATTCCATTCACGAGGAATATGAACAAACCTAATTGTATCCATGAGTGAGCTAATCCTCAAAATCTATTGCACAATTCTAGCCAGTTGCCAATTGACATCCAACACTTTCCTCTTAACAAGTAGGTTGATCACGACTTGAGAATCTGATTCACGAATGATCCTATGCCAACCCAATGCCTGAGCCTTCTCAAGAGCATAGAGAATAGCCTATCCTTCCATCATCTTGTTGGTTTGCATCCCATCATGGATCGTAAAGATAAAAATCACTATACCTTCAGAGTCTCTACCTACCCCACCAATACCCACAAGGCTGGGATTGCCCTTGGAAGAGCTATCCATATTGATCTTGAGAAACCCATTGGGAGGGTACTACCACTAACCGTCCCTATGAATATTCTCTTTGACCTATTGACCTCTCTTGACACAAGCTGAATTACCTAGAAATCACTGGATTCCTAGGCGTGCCACCACCTTAGCATCCTATTTGGATAAAGGGAGACAGACCTCACTCTTGGCCTGCACAGTCTCTTGAACCATCCCTACAACTTTTTGCCATACTTTTTGTGCCATAATCCTCTCATTCTGGAATATCCACCTATTTCTCTCCAACTAGAGCTGCCACAGCAAAAAGATGGCCCCCCCTAACCAAACATTCTGTAGAAAAGCTATCCTTGAGGGGGGTTCTCCCACACCACTCCAAAAATTGACTAAGGATGAAACATGGAGATAGGGGCACTGCCATACATCCCACAAATAATGCTAGAGTTGCAAAGCAAAGGAGCAATGAAAAAATAGGTGAGCAGAATCCTCCTCAGTCACTCCACACATAACACAAATGGATGGGCCTTAGAAACCTCTTTTCTAGAGATTGTCCTAGGTCAAGCACCTATTCCAATCCAACAACCAAACAAAGTAATTACATTTTGGCCATGAGAATTTATTCTAGACTTGTCTCCACCGTTACACTTCTCCCCTACCCAATATTTGAGATAATAAAGCATGATATCCAGAAGCAATTGTGTAATTTCCTTTAGGATTGGGAGACCAAGAAAGCTCATCTTCCTCCTAGAGGGAGCTACATCAGCGTCTAGAAAGGAGGTTCAGTAGCTCATCATGCTCCTCCTACATTCCAAAAATTGGACAAACCTGAAGCACTTTCCATTTTCCCACCTCTAGCTATCCGTAGGAAATATACAATTTAAAGTCACTCACTCAGGACCAACCAGCATCAAGGAATCTCTAGCAAAGGTTTGACAGATTAGGTAACTAAGAAATAATGGGAGGGTTATCATCCCAAGAATCAATCCAAAAGAGAGCCTTAGATCCTCGCTTACAAATCTAAAATAAGCTTTCCTTAATAAGAGCAACCCCTTTTTTGAGAGTCCTCCATATTGCTGAGCCTTTACCAATGAGTGGATAATGAGGAATATCACTCTGAATGGCCCCAAAATAGTACTTCTGAGAGAGAATTCTGGCTCAAGCCTTGTCTTGTTCATTGCACCAGTGCTAATAAAGCTTAGCCACCAAAGTAACTCCATTTAAGTTTGTCTGCCTTAGGCCAAGCCCCCCATGTTGTTTGGGGCTACAGACCATCTCCCATCTAACTAAGCTCCATTTTGAGGTCATCAAAGTAGCAGCCCATAAAAATTGCCTAGTAACCGAGTCAAATTCCTTAACAATTCCCACTGGGGCAACCTAAAGCATACATCTGTAAATGGGTAAAGCCTGCACCATAGATTGAATTAATTGAACACGGCCCACAAAAGAAAGCCACCTATGAGTCTAATGATTCACCTTCACCCAATATTTATCCAAATTATTATGCCAAGATTCTTTGCGTATACAGCTAGCTATAATAGGAATACCCAAAAAAATCAAGGGGAGAGTCCCAATCTGGAAATGCATAATTTGAGCAATTCGCTATTGTATGGGAGCTAGTGTATTAAAGAAGAAGATGGATGACTTATCTTCATTGACCTTTTTCCCTAAGGCCTTTAGATAAAAATCCAACACCCTGTACAAATTGGTGGCTTCACTCATTGTGGCCATGCCCATCAGAACAGTGTCATCAACAAATTACAAGTGAGACTGCGCCAACAGTTCACCCCCCATCACCAACCTTGAATATGCCCATCCTCTATGTTCCTTCTGATCATCCTCCCCAAGCCTTCAACAAGAAGAAGAAAGAGATACAGAGACAAGGGATCTCCTTGTCGTAGCCCCTTAGAGGCACCAAATAACTTTGTATGTTCCCCATTGATAAGCACCAAAAATGAAACTGAGGAAATGTAGCTCATGACCCATTGGGTCCATTCATCTGTAAAACCAAAAGATTTGAGAACCTTCCATAGGAATGACCATCTAACCCTATCAAAATCCTTGGCCATATCCATCTTAATAAACATTGCCTTATCCTTGGAGCTGGCCATGGAGTGAATGGACTCAACTACTATGACAATACTATCAAGAATTTGCCTGTCTTCCACAAAACCACTATGTTCTTCATAAATCACATCGTTGAGCCCAATTTTTAACCTTTCTGCAATGATTTTAGATATGATTTTATAAACAACATTACAAAGAGATTGGCTCCTTCGCATTTCAATATGAGGGTGAGATTAGTCGCATTTGAAGCCTTAAGCATTTGCTTATTTCACTGAGATTCTTAAACAACAGCTAAAATATCCAATTTGATAATATCCCAAAATTCTTGATAGAATTTAGTCAAGAAGCCATCAAGACCAGCTGCTTTCCCCTTTTTGATTTGGGAAATAGTCACCTCAAGCTCCCCAAGTGTGATATCCTTCATTAAATTCTCATTCATTTCACGTGTCACCAGGGGCAAAATGTAGTAGAGAACCTGTGCTTCTTTCGGTAATTCCTCATTTGCATCTTCCCTAAAAAGAGTAGAGAAGTACTACACCACCTCCTCTAACATTGCAAGAAAAGAATTAAGCCACTCACCTCTTTCATTGACCAGGACCGAGATAGAGTTGCCGTACCTCCTGGATTTGGATGATTGAAAGAAAAAAGAAGTATTTCTGTCAGCTTCTTGGAGCCATTCTATCCAATCTTTCTACTTCCAAAACACTTCCTCCCATAGCTCGCATTCCTCCAAGTCTTTCACAGCTTGAGCTTTGTCTTGAAGTAAGGTTTTAGTCAATCCTTCCTCCCTAATTGTTCTCATGATACCATCAAGCTTAGCCTACGCATCAGCCTTATCATGAAAAATATTCCCAAAGCTTTGATGATTCCATTGTTTAAGCTTATAATTCACAAATTGTAGTGATTTAGCAAAAATATACATCACTTTACCATGGGTAGGCTTGCCTCACCTCCACTAGTTGGCCACAGATTCAAATAATGACTGATCTCATAACCACATGAGTTGGTATCTGAAGGAAGGAGAGCGAGGCTGGTACTTTGAAACACTATTCAACTTAATAGGCTAATGATTTGATCCTCTCTAGTCTAAAATTTTAGACCCTGTAGACCACATACCCCCTACCCATTTGCTAGAAACCAAAAAATGATCCAGTCTCTTAGCAATGAAATGTTGGCCAGTCCTCTGATTGTTCCAAGTAAAATGTCCGTTGTTGGGCTGAATGTCAACTAAATTCAAAACTTCAATGTAATTTTGCATAAGAAAAGCAAAGGGGTCAAGCTTTGTCATACCACCATGTTTTTTAGTCAAATCCAAAATAGCGTTAAAATCTCTAGCCATAATCCAAGGTTGGAGGGGAGCCAATCTTTGAACAAAACTAATGTGGCCCCATAGGGATTATTTACCCTGCCAGTCAGTAGGGGCATAGACATTGGATATAAGAATGAATTCCCCCATCTCAAAGCTGGAAGCTATCATAGTCAAGGAAAACTTAGAGGACAACCATCCTATGAGGTCGATCTTGCAGAGGTTCCAAAGGCAAGCTAATCCTCCTGAAGATCTGGTATCCCCAATGCATTGATAGTCCCCTTGCCTCCATAACTTAGGTTCTAATCTGGACATAACATCTACTGAAAGCTTAGTCTCCTACAAAAAAAGGACATTAGGTCTTTGACTTCTAATCAAGTTGTGAACATAATTTTGTCTAGGGCTGCTGTTCAAACCCCTTACATTCTAGGATAGTACAATCATTTCAAAGGATTTAGAAAGTGAGCATCTAGAGTCTTCACTGACCCCGACTCCACCAAAGTCTCTCCCATTAGTTCCATCTTTTCCAAGTCTTTTTTCCTTCCAAGCTTGACTGATTTCTCCCCCCACCCTTCTTAAGGTCTTTTTGCAAAAGTCCCAAGTGAGGAGAAGATTTACTACTCCTTGCTGCAACTAATCCTCTGGATTTCCTTGTTAAAGACAAATTCTCATCTTCTTTAAAGGGAATAGCTGAGGAAGTCAAAACATCCAATATCAACATCTGTTGGTCCATATCCATGTGCCCATCCCCAACATCTTGTGATTCAGTTAAATCAATTGAAACATTGTTCTCCTAGGCTAGGCCCTCAATTTGTTGATCTAAAATCATCAACCCTAGGTTCACCTCTTGTTGTTTAAGGTCTTCTAGAATTTAAAATCTATTAAGCGAGTCATCTACCTGTCTTTTCTTCAAAGACCATTTGTGACCCCTGCTTCTATATCACCCTTTAATCAGGATAAAACCATCAATTTTTGGCATCTCACCTAGAATCGAGCCCTTCCCTTTGTCAGTTCCAGGTGGATTAGGAGCAGGTTGAGTAGGCTGAGATTCAAAGGTTTTATATTTGGGACACCATCGTTGCAAGTGACCATAAGCATGGCAAAGACGACAGCAAAAGGGAAGAGTTTTATAATCCAATTGTTGTACCCAGGAAAAGGGTCCCACACTCATTTCAACAACATCAGGTATTGGCTTACTAATATCAATTTCAACACAAATGTAGGCATAATTCATTTCCTTTTTCCCAAGGATTGACATTGATGAACCGACTGGCCTTCCCAAGAGGGATGCAAGTAATTGTAGGGTATCTTCACGATAGCATTCCATCGAAAAGAAAGGCAGCCATACCCACACCAGAACACGGTTTGGTAATTCCTCTGAAGGTATAAAACCAGCATGCCACAGCTTGATAAACAACCCCACCTAATTGTGAAAGTATGGACCTCCAATAAAGACTCTACTACAGTCAGTCAAGCAGGTAAAAGTGACCATAAAATAACTATTGGCTAACATTGTGATATCCATTTCTCCTTCTGGAGCCCATGTCCTCTGAGCCCACACTTCTAAGAACTGGAACAAAGTCCTGAGCCCCAAAAACTTGTAATACAGAGAATGATTTGTATAATATTTGATATCCTCAGAAATCATGTCCATAGGTATGACCAATTGGGCCTCTCCTTGCATATTTTCAGGCATCCATTGACCTTGGGAAGTCTCATGCCAGTTGGCTCTTCAACATCACTTGGACCTAGAAACAATGGGGGGATAACCATTCTAGCACTCCTCAGGCTCTGGGCTGACTGCTGCACTCCCTGGGCCGACTGCTACACTCCCTGGGCCGAGTGTTGCACTCCCAAAGCTTCCCTGTAGCTGTGACTTGCAATCTCCCCCTTCGCGCCCTCCTTCCCCCGTGCGCCTTCTTACTCTCTTTCCACCATTTTCATCATAGTCCCATTTATTTGTTGGAATTTCATATTATTTATGAAATTTGAATGATATATTATATTTTTGTTTATTTGTGTGTTTTAAGTTATGTAAAAAACAATTTCTTAATTTTTATGATGAGTAATTATTGTTTATATAAATGCAATTTTTTGAATAAGTAAAAGTTATATATTAATTTTTTAAATATAAATTATTTGATAGAATATGTTTAATATGAGTATTTGTTTAAGTGATATTATGTGTATGTGTGTGTGTCTATATTTATGTATGAGAATTTTTTTATGTTTTTTTAAATATTAATTTGTATGATTTATTATGTAAGATAAGTATTTTTTAATTTTCATTTAATGATAATTTGTTTGAACCATATGGTATTTTGATAATTTTATTAATTTATACATTTTTTTAATATATTTTTATGGTTTTGTTAATTTGTATGATTTATTATGTAAGATATTTTTTATCACTTATGGTGAGTAATAATATGTATGATGGATTATTTTGTTATTCATGGTGAGAAATTATATATATGATAGATACGTATGATATTTTTTTAAATTCATGATGAATGAGTAATTGTAGTAATATATATGATAATTTTTTTGTTATTCATGATGAGTATATGTATGATAGATATGTATGTTAATTTTTTTTATTCATGATGACTGAGTAATTATATGTAACTAAATTTTTTAAATCATGAGTATTTTTATAATTTTATTAATTTATATGTTTTATTATTTAGCATATATATGATTAATTGTTTGAATCGTTTATTCTATATTTATATTTTTCTTCTATGATTTAATAAATGTTTTAATATATAAATATATTTGTTTGATATTTTATTATTATTATTTTAATTAGAGAACGTTTGATTGTTTGTAAATATAGATTATTTGATTGAAATATTAAATGTGTACATGTTAGAATTTTTAATTTTTTTAAATGTAGATTGTTTGCTTTTGTGAATGAATGTTTTAGAAATAAAAATAAAAAGCTAGGTTTATACATGTAAATATTTGTTGTTTTCTTCTATGAATTAATAAATGTTTATATATATATATATATATATATATATATATATATATATATATATATAATTAGAGAACATTGGGTTGTTTGTAAATATATATTATTTGATTGAAATATTAAATGTGTAAATGTGAGAATTTGTTTACTATAAGTGCTTGTAAGATTAGTATTTGTTTATTATTCATGATGGACAATTATATATATGATAGTTTTTTAATTTTATGTAGATTGGTTTATGTCTGTAAATATTTTTAAGCTTTCTTCTATGATAATATATATTTATTTCTTATTATTCATAGTGAGTAATAATGTGAATGATAGATATTTTTGTTATTCATTACAATGATAGCCTTTTTTATTCATAATAAATAATTACATGATATGTTTACTTTTTTAAATATATAATATTTGTTTTATGAATAAATATGTAAGGATGAATATTTTAAAAACAAATGTGTTCTTTCTTTTAAGACATATTTTATGATTCATTGTGTGTTTTTTATTTTAAGATATATATTTTTAGTTATTCATGATGAATGATTATATACATACGATTAATTATTTGAATCACTTATATATGATTAATTATTTCAATCATGTATTATATGTTTAATTTTTTTAATGTAATTTTTTTATTTTTTATGAATAAATATTTTAGTAATAGAAACATTGAACATTTGTTTGTTTGATTGTTATTTGTTTGAACTAAACTTTAAATAAAATCTTCAATATAATTTAGATGCTTGTTTATTTATCTTTCAGATTCATTTAATATTTAAATTATTTTAACTTGTAAAATTGTGACAAATGATACTTAATCAAATAAATTAAAATATATATCTTCAAAGATTGTTTATGTGATTTATTACTCTAGCTTTTCATATAAGTATTTATATGCATGATTTAAGACTTTTTTAGAATTTTTTATACAATTATTTGTTTATAGTATTCATTGTATGTTTATGTAAGTACTTCTTTTAAGAAAATGTATTTAAATATATTTATGTATGCATTAATTTTCGAATGATAGAATTTTTATTTGAAAAAATGGATATGATTACATGTAAATTTTTTTTGTAGTTTATTATATATGATTTAAGAAATTTGAATGATATATTATATTTTTATTTATTTGTATGTTTCAAGTCATGTTAAAAATAATTTCTTGATTTTAATGATAAGTAATTATAATTATATGTATAATATAAATATTTTTATTTATGTAAATGTATTTTTTTATGAATATTTATAAAAATTATATTATGATGAGTATGTTTCAAATTATGTTAAAAATAATTTCTTAATTTGTATGATGAGTAATTATAATTATATGTATAATATAAATATTTTTGTTTCTGTAAATGCAATTCTTTTATGAATATTTAAAAAATTAATATGTTTAGTATGAGAATTTGTTTAAATGATGTGTATATATTATTTATATGTATATTAATCATGAGTAATTTTATTAATTTAGATGATTTATTATGTAAGATATATATATTTTTAATTATTCATTTTACGATAAGTTGTCATGATTATTTTTATAGTTTTTTATGAATTTGGATGATTTATTATGTAAGATAGGTTTTTTTTATTATTTATTTTATGATAAAGTTTTTTAAATCATATGGTGTTTTTATAATTTTATTAATTTATATATTTTATGTATGTATTTTTATGGTTTTATTAATTTGTATGATTTATTATGTAAGATTCTTTTTATGATAAGTTGTTTGAATCATACGGTACTATTTTTAAAGTTTTATTACATTTTTTGAGTATTTTTATGGTTTTATTAATTTTTATGATTTATTATGTAAGCGTTATTTTATGATATATAAGATTTATTTTATAATAATTTGTTTGAATCATATGGTATATTTTTATGGTTTTGTTAATTTATATGATTTATTATGTAAGATTTATTTTACGATAAGTTGTTTGAATCATATGGTATTTTTTATGTAAGATTTATTTTATGATAAGTTGTTTCAACCATATGGTATTTTTATAATTTTATTAGTTTATATGTTTTTTTCCTTCTATGTGTTTATGGTTTTGTTAATTTATATGATTTATTATGTAAGATATTTTTCATCATTTATAGTGAGTAATAATATGTATGATAATTTTTTTTGTTACTCATGGTGTGTAATTATATGTATGATAATTTTTTTTAATTTATAATGAGTAATTACAATAATATGTATGATAATTTTTTTATTCATGATGAGTGATAATTATATGTATCATTCATGATGAGTAATCACATATATAAGATTAATTATTTGAATCATTTATTATATTATTTAAAATAAATAAATAAATTGTTTGTTTTTGTAAATGATTACTTTAGTAATAAGAATATTGGTTTTGGTTATTTATGGTGAGTGTATATAACAAATGTGTTTTTTACTTTATGATTCGTTATGTTTATTTGTTTGAGAATGTATATTTAATGTTTATTTTATTTAACTTTCAATGTAAGTATTTGTTTCATAAAATTCCATTTAAACAATGTATATTTATTATTTATTTGTATATTGATTATATGAATATTGTAAATGATATATATTTGTTATTTATTTGTATATTGATTATATGAATATTGTTATAGTTTTATTAATTTATATGTTTTATTATTTAAGATGAGTATGATGAGTAATTATATACATGATTAATTGTTTGAATTAATTATTTTATATGAGTTTATTTAAATGATGTATATTTTTAGTTATTTATAATGAGTAATTATATATGTGTTAATTGTTTGAATCACTTATTTTATATGAATTATTTTTTAAATTATATTCTTTATTTTTTATATATTGATTGTTTTGGTATTTTTATAGCTTTATTTATTTATATATTTTACTATCTAAGATACATATTTTTAGTTATTTATGATGAGTGATTATATATATGATTAATTGTTTGTTTAAATGATGTATATTTTTAGTTATTTATGATGAGTAATTATATATATGTTAATTGTTTGAATCATTTATTTTACATGAATTGTTGTTTAAATGATGTATATTCTTTATTATTTGTATATTTAATTCAATATTTATTTATTTTAATATATGAAAATATTTGTTTGATATTTTTTAACTTATTATTATTTTTATCAAAGTATGTTTGGTTATTTGAATAGCTTTTCTTGTTTGGTATGAGCTTTTAAAGTGATATATAAGTGATGTATATTCGTTATTTATTTGTATATTGATTATATGAATATTTTAATAGTTTTATTATTTAAGATTACTTTTCTTAATTATTTATGATTTCATATATATATATATATATATATATATATATATATATATATATATATATATATATATATATATATATATATATATATATATATATATATATATATATATGATTTATTGTATGTAAATTGTTTTGCTTTTCTATGAAAATTTTAGTAATATCAATATTATTTTATGTATTTAAATATTTGTGTTATTTTTTTATGATATTCTTTTTATGAATGAATATTTTAGTAATATTATGTCACTTTTTCTATGATCTAATATATGTTAATTTGTTTATATTATTAATTTATTGTGGACTTGTTTTAATATATGAATATATTTGTGTGATATATTTTTTATATTAGAGTACATTGGGTTATTGTTTTAAACCTTTTTTATGTTTTGAATGTGTTACTAGATATTTGTTTTTGTTTGTTTGAATGATCTAAAAAGGTGTTATTTTGTATTATTTTATTTAATGTACATTTATTTGTTTGTTTGTTTTGTTATATTATAGATGTTTGTTTATTTATTTATTTAGCTTGATTATTTATTTATTTCATTCAATATTTACTTACCTTAATGTATGAATATATTCATGAGTGAATGTATATTATAGATTGTTGTTTTAATGTATGAATATATTTGTGATATAATTTATATGCCTATTTATTTATCTTTTTAATTCATTCAATATTAATTGTTTTAATGTATGAATATATTTGTGAGTGAATGTGACAAATAATGATTAATCAAATAAATTACTAGATATATTTTTAAAGATTATTTATGTGATCTATTACTCTAGCATTTCATATAAGTCTCTATATGTATAATGTAAGAATGTTTCTAAGGATTTGTTATACAGTTAGTAGTTTGTATTATTCATTGTATGTTAATATAAATACATTTTTTTTATGAATATGTATTTAAATATATTTATGCATGCATTAATTTTTAAATGATAGAATGATTGTTGGAAAGAATTAAATGTAATTATTGTTTATACAAATCATTATATATACAAATATATGTTCTATATGAATAATTGTATTATTGTTTGTTTGTAGAATGTATGTTTGTTTAAATGTTCGTTGTTTGTTTGTACATTGATCATATAGATAATTCTATAGTAGAATGTATATGATCTATCAAATTTGTTTGTTTGTAAAATGTAGCTTTGTATAAATGATTAGTATTTGTTTAAATGATCATTCTTTGTTCAATATAATGATAATTATTGTTTATACAAATCATTATATATATAAATATATGTTTTACAAAAATTATTGTATTTTTATTTGTTTGTAAAATGCATGTTTGGCTAAATGTTCATAGTAAAACTAAAAAATGAACATTTAAACAAACATGCATTTTACAAATATATATATATATATATATATAATTATATTATTATATTCTTATTTGTAAAATGCATGTTTGTTTAAATGTTCATTTTTTAGTTTTACATTGATTATATAAATAATTTTATAGTAGAATGTATATGATCTATCAATTTTATTTTTTTTAGAATGCATCTTTGTATAAATGACCATTGTTTGTTCTCTATAATGATCACATAGATATTGTTATGGTAGGATGTATATCATCTATTAAGTTAGATTGGTGTATTAAATCTCTTTATAGTTTATTATATAATTTTATGGTAAAGTGTATATAATCTTTGTTTAAATGATGTATGTATGTTATTTGTTTGTATTTTGATCATATGGGTATTTGTATAGTTTATTATGTATGGTTTATAATTATTTTTAGAGTTTGTTATATATAATTTATATTATTTATGAAGTTTGAATGATATATGTATATTTTTGTTTATTTGTATGTTTTAAGTTATTTAAACAATTTTTTTTTAATTTTTATGATGAGTAATTATAATTATATGTATATAAATATTTTTGTTTATGTAAATGTAGTTTTTTGAAGCAAAAATTTTAAATGAAAATTTTAAATATAAATTATTTGATTGAAATATTAAATTTATAAATGTTAGAATATGTTTAGTATGAATATTTGTTTAAATTTAGTATGAGTATTTGTTAAAATTATATATATATATATATATATATATATATATATATATATATATATATATATATATATATATATATATACATACAATTAATTTACATATTGATCATGAATATTTTTATGTTTTTTAAATTAATTTGTATGATTTATTATATAAGATATTTTTTATCATTTATGGTGAGTGATAATATGTATGATAGATTTTTTTGTAATTCATGATGGATAATAATATGTATGATAATTTCTTATATTCATGATGAGTGAATAATTACATGTATCATAAATTGTTTGAATCATATGAGTAATTTTATTAATTTATATGTATGATAAGTCATTTGAATCATATGAGTGTCTTTATAATTTTATTAATTTATGTATTTTATTATTTAATATATATATTTTTAATTATTCATGATGAGTAATCATATATCATATATATGTATATATGAGCAATCATATATTTTTATTATTTTTTAAATGTAGTTTTTTTTTTTGGTTGTTGTTGTTGTTGTTGTGAATGAATGTTTTAATAATAAGAACATTGGTTTTAGTTATTTGCGATGAGTATATATATAGTTTGAATAATTTATTGTATATTTAATTTCTTTTAATGTAGATTGTTTACTTTTGTGAATGAATGTTTTAGTAATTAAAACATAAGTTTGTACATGTAAATATTTGTTATCTTCTATGATTTAATAAATGTTTTAATATATGAATATATTTGTTTGATATTTATTTATTATTATTATTATTATTATTATTATTATTATTATTATTATTATTATTATTATTATTATTATTATTATTATTATTATTATTATTATTATTATTATTATTATATAATGTTGGGTTGTTTGTAGATATAGATTATTTGATTGAAATATGAAATGTGTAAATGTTAGAATTTGTTTAGTATGACTACTTGTTTAAATAATGTATATATTGTTTATATGTATATCTATCATATGAATTTTTTTTTATGGTTTTGTTAATTTACATGACTTATTATGTAAAACTAGTATTTGTTTATCATTCATGATGAAAAATTATAGTTTATTTAATTCATGATAAAGAATCACATGATATGCTTATTTATATATATATATATATATATATATATATATATATATATATATATATATATATATATATATATATATAACTTGATTTATGAATTATATTTTAGGATTGAATATTTTAATAAAAAATGTGTTCTTTCTTTTAAGATATATATTTCTAGTTATTCATGATGAATGACTCTATATATACGATTAATTGTTTGAATCACTTATTCTATGTTTAATAGAATATATATGATTAGTTGTTTGAATCATTTTTGTATGTTTAATTTCTTTTATTTAAATTGTTTTATTTTTATGAATGAATATTTTAGTAATAGAAATATTGAACATTTATTTGTTTGATTGTTTTGTTATATAAATATTTGTTTAAACTAAATTTTAAATAAATTCTTCAATATATTTTAGATGCTTGATTATTTATCTTTTTAATTCATTTAATATTTACATCACTTTAAAAGTTAAAATTGTGATAAATCATATTTAATCAAATAAATTATTAGATATATCTTCAAATATTGTTTATGTGATTTATTACTCTAGCACTTCATATAAGTATTTACGTGCATGATTTAAGAAAATTTTAAAGGAATTTTTATACAACTACTTGTTTATATTATTCATTGTATGTTTATATAAGCACATTTTTTATGAAAATGTATTTAAATATATTTATGTATGCATTAATTTTTAAATGAAATAATTTTTGTTTGAAAGAATGAATATGATTACATGTAACTATTGTTTATACAAATCATTATATATAAAAATGTATTTGTTTATATAAATCATTATATTATTGTTTTTTTGTAAATTGCATGTTTATTTAAATGTTCATTAGTTTTTTTGTACATTGATCATATTTGTTTGATAGTTTTTTACTTTTTATTATTTTTATTAGAGTATGCTTGGTTGTTTGAATAGTTTTTCTTGTTTGGTACGAGTTCTTGTTTAAGTGATCTATATTCATTATTTATTTGTATATTGATTATATGGACATTTTTACAGTTTTATTAATTTATATGTTTTATTATTTAAGATTGTTCGAATGATCTTAAAAAGTGTTGTTTTGTATAATTTATCATCTGCATATTTTTAGTTATTTAAGATTGGTATGATGAATAATTATATATATGATTAATTATTTGTTTTCTTTAATTTTGAATGTAAGTATTTTTTGTTATAGTTCTTGGTTACAAGATGTTATATTTGTTATTTATTTTTATATTGATTATATGAATATTTTTATAATTATATTAATTTATATGTTTTATTATTTAAGATACATATTTTGAGTTATTTAGGATAGGTATGATGAATAATTATATATATGATTAATTGTTTGAATCAATAATTTTATGTGCATTTTTGTTTAAATGATGTATATTTTTAATTATTTATGATGAGTAATTTTATATATGTTAATTTTTTAAATCACTTATTTTATGTTATTTCTTGTTTAAATAATGTATATTTTTTATTATTTATGATGATTAATTATATATGTTAATTGTTTGAATCACTTATTTTATGTGAGTTATTGAAATGATGTATATTCATTATTATTTTTATATTGATTGTATGGGTATTTTTTTAGTTTTATTAATTTATATATTTTATTATTTAAGAGGTATATTTTTAGTTATTCATGATGAGTAATTATATATATGATTAATTATTTGAATCATTTATTTTATATTTAATTTCATTTATATAGATTGTTTGCTTTTATGAATGAATATTTTTAATAGAAACATTGGTTTATGTATGTAAATATTTATTGTTTTCATTTATAATTTCATATATGTTTATTTGATTATATTATTAATTTAATATTTACTTATTTTAATATATGAAAATATTTGATTGATATTTTTTTACTTATTACTATTTTTATTAGAGTATGCTTGGTTGTTTGAATGGTTTTTCTTGTTTGGTGCAAGTTCTTTTTTAAGTGATGTGTATTTTTTATTTATTTGTATATTGATTATATGTATATTTTCATAGTTTTAGTAATTTATATGTTTTATTATTTAAGATACATTTTTTCAATGATTCATAATGAATATATATATATATATATATATATATATATATATATATGTATATATATATATATATATGTATATATATATATATATATATGTACATATATATATATATATGTACATATATATGTATATGTATATATATATATATGTATATATATATATATATATATATATATATATATATATATATGTATATATATGTATATATATACATATATATAATATACATATGTATATATATATATATATACATATATATATATATATATATATGTATATATATATATATATATATGTATATATATATATATATATATATATGTATCTATATATATATATATATATATATATATGTATATATATATATATAATCAACTAATTGTTTGAATTACTTTTTATATGTTTAGTTTATTTTATCTAAATTGTTTTGCTTTTATGAATAAATATTTTAATAAAATTAATAATGGATTATATTTAAATATTTGGGTGATTATTTGATATTTTTTTATAAGAATACATTGGGCTATTGTTTTAAATTTTTTTATGTTTTGAATGTGTTATTGGATATTTGTTTTTGTTTGTTTGAATGATTTTAAAAAAGTTTTTTGTATTATTTATCATCTCTATATTTGTTATTTTTTTTAATTCAATCAATATACAATTCAGATGACTGTTTATTTATTTATTGTCATTCAATATTTACTTGTTTTAATGTATGAATATATTGTGAGTGAATATATATACTGGAGAATATTGTTTTAATGTATGAATATACTTGTGATATAATTTAGATGCTTGTCTATTTATCTTTTCAATTCATTTAATATTACTTATTTTAATGTATGAATATATTTGTGAGTGAATGTATGTTGTAAAATAATTTGTTTGAATTAATAATAATAATTATCCATCATTTTAACTTGTAAAATTATGAAAAACAATCTTCCCACCAAATAAGAAAGGGATGAAATCAACCTTCAAACACTGGACCATGCCAACACAAAAGGAAGAAGAGGAAAAAATATAAGAACAAGAGGTGAAAGGCCAAAAAAAAAAAGAGCTAGATGAGCTAAACACACAAGGCTAAGATAATGACCATAATGAGGAGGGAAACAAAGAGGGAATCCTAATAATGGAACTAGAACCAAATGAATCTACACATGGAGGTATGTAACATGCTCATGAAATATAGAGATCAAACTTGAATAAGGAATTAGTGATGAGAATAAACCTAAAATAGTTGGGTTCTCACATAAATCAAGAGATTTAGAACAAAGGAATGCAAATAGTCATGGTGGATTTGACTCAAGGAGTGTGGCAGGAAGTGTAGAAAAAAGGGTAAAAATGGAAAGGTGGATGAATATTTCAATTCTTCCTCCCTAAAGTGTACTAATCCATGACATTTCATTAGATGGTTCCAACTACCACAACATGTTTGTGTTTATTTTACCCCATCCTTGTTGTTCTCTCATTTATTGGGGTGTTTGTATTTTCAAGTTGAGGCTTTAGTCTCACCATTATCACTGGTAGAGGTCATGCTTCTTACTCTATCTACCATCACCTATTGGCATACTAGATGTATATTTCACCAAAATCTGGAATAAAAGATATCAATAACAAGATAAAACGAATAAACCTTCTATTTCCAAGCCATGGTGGTGAAAATCCAAAACATGCTCATGTTAAAAAAACTAGTCAAGCACCTCCACTATTTTTTCCATTCTCTTTCCATCTTTGTAACCTCATCCAATCCTTTCATCCAGTACCTAACTCTCTATGAATTTTATCCAACTCCCCATACCCATTTAATGCTCACATTCAGTATGAGGAGAGATAAATCCTACTACATTGATGCCAACACTTCCTAATGTAATCTCATTAATTTTTTGATTAATGCAATGGTCATTTATTAACCCTCTAGAATGGTCGATCCCCATTAAAAAATAAATAACCAATAAAATAATCAATGCATAACATAATAAAATGAATTAATGTTCATAAAACCAATTAAAAACTTAAACCCCATTCAAAAGTTTATGCCATCGAACCATATAACATGCCACCAAACTTTTAACAATAGTCTAAGTAATAGTCCAAGGGATGGGGTGTCAAGGTTAGGTCTAGGTAGGTCTTAGAGAGTATAAATCCAATAAATTAAACAAGGTTCAAGTAGGTATGTAAGGTTTACACAAGAGGACCAAGCAAGCAGAGTTATTCATGAAGGTGAGAGGAGTTTTTTGTGGGCCATAAAATAAGAATTAAAAAAGCAAAGAGACTCCAATTCAACATGTGATAATAAAAAAAAGTAGTATGAAATAGCACACACATGAAATACAAGTTACAAAAGCTAAGATAGTGACATAAAAATGAATAAATTGAGATATCTAATAATGGGAATATAATTAAAAATTATGAATAACTGTTGAACTCCTTTGACTTCTTAGAATTCACTCTGATCCCTAATGTATTGTTATCAACATCAACTTATCTCATAAGATAGTACTTGCAACCACATAACTATATCAACAATACTTGATATAATAATTGATAAATAATTATAGAACTATAATAAAAATATTAACTGTAGTAATATTCTATAAAAATATTAAGTGTAAAATTAAACATGCCATGTCATCAACATGTAATCCAAATACCACTACATAAATTCCAACCATATAATCCATCTTAAATAAATAAAATAATAGTTAGTTATACATCAATAACCATAATGTTTTAAATAATATAACAAATTATAAAAAGGTAGGGTTATAACATGACAATCCACCCTTTACCATCCTTTTCCAGATGTAAAGGTCCTCCTTAGCCTTTGCACAAGAAATTGGCTCCACCCTATCTCTATCACCACCCATATCTATCTTATTAGCTTTACTTCAAGTTTTGCAAAAGTTACAAGTTATTGTAAAAGCAAGAAAGCCCTTATTTAGCTTTTTCTATTTAATGATAACATTTAAAGCAAAAAATTTTCACTCATGTGTTTAATTTAGGTATGAATAGTTCATGATTACAATACACTTAATTTCATAATTACTCCCACGTGACTTAGATTTGCCATTATATTTATGATGTCACACATTTGATCAGGCTTTTTCATTTTGAATAATAGATGTGACATCATTAGGAATGTCCACATTACCATACTAATACTTGAGTGAATCACTCTTAGCCCCTATATTATCCAACTTATCTACTCCCTTGTTGCCTTTCTTATAGACATGGAAAATGGTTAATCCTTTGAATGAGAGGAGTGTTTTGGCATCCTTTATAATACTATCAATCGACTAGGAATGTTGGGAACTCCCCTACAAATAATTAATGATATTAAGTGAGTCCCCTTCTACCTAAAAATTCTCCACTCCAAAGTTAATATCCAACTCAATCCCCCACCATGATGTAGAATCCTCCACTATGTGATTTGTTTGAATCCCTAGAGGACCTGCATAAGCTGCCTAAAGGTTACTATTGGAATCCTTAATTATTGCACTTCCCCCTATAATACTAGGATTCCCTTTTAATTTTCCATGAAGTTCAAATTAAACCATGAATCTGAAGGATGAATCCATTTAATCAATGATCTATCAACATTCTACTTATGAGCTTAAGCAGGGATCATTAAGTTCAAAGATTAAATAAAATGAGAAAGGTGAATAGGGGGAGGATCTTAGAATGAAGAAACAAATGATGACCATTTCTCCTTAATAGACATCATTATCCTATTAAAGGTGGAATAGGGATTGGGGTTTAAATTATCATAAATAGCTGAATTTTTGGTCTTCTAAATTCTCCAAAAATATGGAGAAGAGCTATGTCTCACAAAAATCCTAAGGGGGAATAGTCCCAAGGGGCCTTCTATAGATAAATCAGATCTTGAATAGATTTTGGAAAAGCTGAAGAATAATTAGAAGAAAGAAAGAATGAATGTAACATAGATGAAATAAAATGGTAGAAAAGGAAGAGATCGACAGTTGACTCAACCTCTTTTTTACATAATACACACCTATTTGGAATTTTAAAACCCATTTTCATTAAGTTATCCCCAGTGAGAATTTTGTTTTGAGAAACCAACCAATAAAAACATTGATTTTATGCATTGAGTTTTTAACCCAAAAAATATTTTGATCTTCCTCAAATTCTTCTTAATCACAGAATAATTGATATCCAGATTTAGTCAAGAACATTCCACTAGAATTTGCCTTATAGATAAGTTCATCCTCTTTGAGGAATATACAAATATGAGTATTCAGGATCTAGCTATTTAAGTCTTGGAGAAAAATAATTTCTTGTTGATTCACTTTTTTTCATGCAAGATCTTCCACACTTTGCTCTAATCTTCTTCTTGCTAGTAATCTTGCACTTTATGGCCCATGGCCTCCTTAAAGTGACCTATAATCCTAAAAAAACTTTAGAGGAACCTAGTAAGTCCTAATTAATCCAAAGATCATCCCAAAAATCAACTCTATTGCCTCTTCCTATATTCCATTTTAAGCCTCTTTTAAGGAGATCCTTTCCTTTACAAATGTCTTTCCAAAAAGTAGACCCACTATTAAGCCCTTCTTCTAAAAGGAAACAACACCCATCCTTAGAATTCATATACTTATATTTAATTATTCTCATCCATTGATTATCTTATTTTAACACCCTTCACCTTTATTTGGCCGGCATGGCTTAGTTCATTAATTTCACCCTCATGAGACCCAAGTCCCCTCTCCAATTTTTCAAGCATGTTTTTTTCCAAAAAATAAGGGGGGATGTGAAGTTATCTTTTGCCCCTCTATATAAACTTATTTTGTATTTTATCTAATTCATTTTCCACTTTTTTTAGAATTACAAATAAAGACATAAAATAGCTAGGATAATGTAGAGGGAGATTTTAAGTAATTGAATCTTACTAGCTTTAGAAAAAAAATTCTCTTTCCAACATGCTAACTTATTTTAGACCCTGTCAATTAGTGGATTCCAAAATTTTGATTTCAATTTTCCTTCTAAGAGAGGAACACCTAGATAGGAAGATGGGACATTATATATAAATCACCCAATAATCTTAAAAATCTTTACCTGCAAGCCAGTTAGAATATTAATAAAAAATAAAGAACTTTTGAAAAAATAAACACATTGCCTTGAAAATTCCTAATAAATATTGATAATTTTCCTAAAACATTTAACTTCAGACACTAAATCTTCTCCCATCATTAGGTTATCTTCATAAATTTGTTAATTGGTTACTGGCCTAGTGTTAGGAGCCACATTAATACGTTTGATAATTTTGGATCATCTGGAAATTTCAATAATTATACTCAATGTTTCAACCATTAAGATAAAAAGTTAGGGTGATAAAGGGTCCCTTTGACGAAGACCTCTACCTATTGAAAAAAACCCTTTAAAGGCCCCATTTATGATGACTAAATACATGGGGGAAAAAATGCATGATGAAATTAGATTTTAGACCACCTGGTTGAACCCAAACTTTTTAAAAAATTTATTGAGAAAGATCTATGAGACCCGACCATAGGCTTTGTTTATGCCAAGCTTGATAAATATTCCCTATTTGGAAGAGTTGGATATGGAATAAATTATTTCATGAGCAATGAATATGTTATCCAATATCCATCTACCAAACACAAATGCCCCTTATTGTTATGTTATCATCTTATCAAGTAGCATTTGAAGTTTTAAGGCTAAGCCTTTGGTACAGGTCTTATAAAATATGAAGCAAGAGGCTAGTAGGTCTAAAATATTTCAATTGATTTGTTCCATGTTTCTTGGGAATCAAAATCAAGAAAGTGTTATTAAATTATTGGAGCATAATATTTGATATAAAAAATTCAAAGACTGCTAAATAAACTTCATGCTAAATAATATCCCAGAAAGCTTGAAAGAAAAAAGGGTGAAATCCATCTAGAATTGGGGCTTAGTCTCCTTCTAATGAAAAATAATGAATTTAATATCATCATTAGAAGGTATAAATAATTTTGAAGCATTATCCTCTTGGGATATGACCCCTGGAATAAGATTTAGAACCTGATCTTGTAACTAAACATCCCGAGAAGGGACAAATGAAAAAAGATTCCTATAAAAACTAACAATCTGCAACTCAATTTATGTTTCCTCTTTATAAATAACCCCATCATCTCCATTGAATTCAAAATTTTTACTTTAATGTTGGTTCTTGGAATTCAAGTGATGGAAATACTTAGTATTTTTATCTTCTTCATTGAGCTAGGTTTTCCTTAATTTTTTATGCTAATAGATTTCTTCCTTGTATTCCATAAACTAAATTGTAGAGTGTTAATAACACATTCATATGGGATATTTGCATTACTTAGTTTAAATTTTTTTTATTTTTTAAATGGTTACTTGTTTGAACTAAATTTTAATAAACAATGTTCAATTAAATAAATTTTGAAATATAATGATGCTTGTTGATTTATCATTTTAATTCATTCAATGTTAACTTGTTTTAATGTATGAATATATTTGTTGGTAAATGTATATTGTAGAGTGTTTATAACACATTCATATGGGATATTTTCATGACTGAGTGTATGTTTGTTTAATTTGTTATATGATTATTTGTTTTAACTAAACTTACTATAAATTTACTTGTTTGTTTGAACTAAACTTAAACAAACAATTTTCAATGAAGAAAAATCTTAAACATAAATTAACATTGGGTTGTTCTAATATTTCTTTATGTTTTGAATGTGTTATCGGATATTTGTTATATGGTATATTTACAAGGATTTGTGTACATTTATTTGTTTTTTTGATTTTTTATATATAGTTATTTGTTTGAACTAAACTTTAACAAAAAAATATCAATTAAATAAAATTTCCAATATAACTTGGATGCTTTTTTATTTATCTTTTTAATTCATTCAAAGTTTGTTTGAGTAATTAAAAAAGTGTTGCTTTATATTATTTATTATATATGGAATATTTTTAGGATTTAGTGTAAATTTGTTTGTTTGCTTGATTTATTATAAGGTTATTTATTTCAACTAAACTTATAACTTTTTGCTCATTATAATTTCTTTTATTAGAGTATGTATGATTTTTGTACATTTGCTTGTTATAGTTTTAATTAATTATTAAAATTACACATCATTTATCTTTTAAAATTATGACAAATAATGTTTAATCAAATAAATTATTGGAGGTATCTTGATGATTATTTATGCAATCTATTAATTTGTTTTTATTATTTATTGTATATTTTATATAAGCACTTTAATGAATATGTATTTAAATGTATCTATGTATGCATTAATTTTTATATGATATAATGTTTTTTTAAGAGAATGATTATGTTTGCACTTAACTATTATTTATACAAATCACTATATTTTTATATATGTTTGTATTAATTATTGTATAAATATTTATTTAAATACTTGGTTATTTGTATAATGCATGTTTGTTTAAATGATCATTGCTTGTTTGTACATTGATCATAAGATAATTTAGTAGGAAAATGTATATGTCTATGAAGTTCGTAGTATGCCTATTTGTTTAGTTGTTCATTATTTATTTGTACATTGATCACACACACACACACACACACACACACACACATATATATATATATATATATTTATAGTAGTGTATATTGATCTATCAAGTTGGATTGATGTATTAAATATCTCTTTATTTAGATAGAAAATATTGTGTAATTTAAGATGTATAATTATTTATTTAAGACTAGGGGATTTAATATGTCTTTTGAAAAACCTAGTGCTAACCCTAAGTTGATCCACAATGGGGTATACCTATTTTGAATATGCTTCACCTTGACATTCAGTTGTGTTAACCAACATTTTAATAGAAATTTATTTTTGGACTACTTTATAATAAGGGCCCCTAGGGATGCCCCAAAGGTTCTAGGTGATCTTGTTTCAAATTGAAATAAACCCTTCTTGGGTGGTTTTTGCTAAGAAGAATTTCCTATGGAAGATGTGAAAGTTTTAGGAAAGTTTTACTAAAGGGTAATAGTCTTTATTTTCTAGTAGTTATTTGTGTTTTTAGTTTTGTTTGATAGTATGATTGGATGTGACAATGATTATATCTCATTAGTACTGTTGGTATTTTTTATTTCACTTGTTATGGTATTTAGTGATGTTTGTTATATTTTTTATGGTTGTTTTCTATTTGTTGGGAGACCTAGATCTCCTAATTTGTACCCTGGACTAGTTCATAACACCAGTCAAAAGTGATTTCTGGTTCATAGCTTCAGTTTCAAAAGTGTTTACCCTATCAAATAAAAAATTATTTATCTATATGTATTAGATGTACATTTTCTTGTTTTTTTAATTTGTTATATCATTATGGTTATTTGTTCAATTAAATAAAATCTTAGAGATAACTTATATGCTTGTTTATTTGTCTTTTTAATTCATTCAATGTTTATTTATTTTAATGTATGAATATATTTGTGACTTAATGTCTAATGGAGAGTGTTTTTAATATTGGTAAAGGGTGGGTTTTTTTTTAATATGGACCCAAACCCTACACAATGTACAAAATAGATAATCCTAGAAGTTAAAATACAACCTTGAGTCTTTCACAACAAAAGCCAAAGAGCAAAAACCACTAAAAATAGCTAAAAAAATAGTCAAAACCTAGGAACTCAGCCTTGAAGAAGAAAAATAAGTAGCCTAGGCCTAGGAAGTCAGATAAAGACAAGATAGCCTATAGCCAAAGCAAAAAATATAAATTGTATTAAAAAATATAGTTTTGACAATTATTACACTTTCAAATTATCTTTTTGAGATCTAAGTCTTGCTTTTAGAGGTAAAAACTCCTTAAAAAATTTAATTATTTTTTAGCATACCACCTTCAATCCCCTCCTTCTCCAGAGTCATGCAGGATGGGAATTGAGACTACCATGTCATGAATCAGATCAAAACTATCTCTCAACATTTCCTCTATCAGTGGTAACAAAGTAGATGGCAATAAGAAACACATTGTAATATTTTGGCAAAATTCAACTATGATCTTAATTTCCCAATGGATGACAATAAAAAACACACCATAATATTGCACCACACATCAACTAGAATCTATCTTACTTTCCTAGGAAGCTTTTGTGAGGTTTTTGATAAAATTTTAAGTCATTGCTTTCACAACTTTTTTTGTCTTTTGAACCATCGACCACCCTTCTTTATTTTCATCAGAATGGGCTGGTGAGGATTATATAAATGTAACACAAATGGAATTTATCTTTTATTTTTGTACCAATAAAAGTTTTTTCCTTAGTTAAATCTAAATGTGGGTTCTCCTCTGAGGAGGAGGCTAGATTGCACGTAACCTTCCTTGGAGAGATTAAATTAGCTAGTAGTTTTTTTTTAGAATGAGGATTTTAGGGTATTTATTTGAATCAGTGAAAGTGGGGACATCTGAAGAAGAGGCAAAATTCTCATTATCATTATACCACTCTTTGTCTATAGCCAACACTTTAAGGTTTTTTGGGAATGAAATCTATCCATCAAGATGAATCCTTATTTTCTTGAAGAGACTGTAATTTTTGGTCAAATGACTAGTGACAAAAAACTACAATAGCAAAACAACAAGCCTTCAATGTAAAGGGGTTGAGAGTAAATGTGCTCTCCAACTTACAAAATGATTTTTTAAAGAAAATTCTTAGAAGTATCAATATTCACCAAAATCATAGAAAATGTAGTAAGGGAGAAGATATTTATATCTAAAAGCATTTTCTAGAACTCACCTAGAGATCTACTAATAACCTTTAGACTAGATTCAATCCAAAATTGTAATGGGAGATTCGATAGGTAAATCCAGATAGGTTTTACATGTAGATTTTCAATGAGGGGATTGAAGGTAGGGGACCATTATTTCAAGACCAAAGGGTGGTGATTATATATCTATAATTGATTTTAAATCTTTTCCTTATCCTTACTATTATGTAAAAGTATAATAAATAATATTTTTACACAAGGGTAAATTTCAAGACTATTTGAGAGCAGGGGTTGCCAATGCTTTGAGATATAGGGATGTAGATCTTAATGTTTTGGTTAGTAATACATAAATATGCAAATGACACCCCTAGTTGAAAAATATTCTTCCTATTTAAGTATTATCATAGATTCCTCTTCATCAAAAATCACCTCAGGGTCACAAGAAGTAGGGCTAAGGGGTTTGGGGTTCACTCTAGAAGATGGCCTTCAAGAGACATCATCGATGAAAGATCTCAGCTTGTGTCTAGCATCCAACCTAGCCTCTATCTCCATTACCATGACATCACATCCCCTGAAGGTAGGGATACCAATCTCAAGTTGAATGTAACTAATGGGACACTTTGACCCAAATGCATGGACTCATCATCTTTTCCTTCCAATAATTTGACTTAAAACCAACAATTAGGTAGTGAGAAGAACTGGTTGGGGACAATGACAACTTTAACAGGATTTAGGTGAGTGTCACCTATAAATAGGGATGCATCTGCAAATATTCCATCATTTGAAATAAATATATAATGAATAATAAAAATAAAAATAAAAATAATATATATTAAATCACATAATAAAGTGCATTTGACATCCAAGGAAGTAAACATACAATATACAAATAAACTATAATTTACACATTATGAATTATACAATATTTTTTTATATAAATAAAAATATATTTAATACATAAATCCAAATTGATAATCATATACACTGTACCATAAAAATATCTATATGGTCACTATTCCAACAAATAATGATCATTTAAACAAACACTAATCATTTATACAAGATTCATTCTATAAACAAACAAAATTGATAGAACATATACATTCTAATATAAAATTATCTATATAATCAATTTACAAGCAAACTCTCTCTCTCTCTCTCTCTCTCTCTCTCTCTCTCTCTCTCTCTCTCTGTGTGTGTGTGTGTGTGTGTGTGTGTGTGTGTGTGTGTGTGAATTTGTATAAATAATAGTTACGTACAATCATATTCATTCTTTCAAACAAATATTTTATCATTTATAAATTAATATATACATAAATATATTTAAATACATATTCATAAAGGAAGTGCTTATATAAGCATACAATGAATAATACAAATAAGTAGTTGTATACCAAATCCTTCAAGAAGAGATTAAATGATATATAAAAATACTTATATGAAGTGCTAGATTAATAGATCACATAAACAATCTTCAAAGATATATCTAGTAATTTATTTGATGTGCAAAAGTTTATAAATTAAAATGATGTCTAATTATAATAATTAATTCAAACAAATTACTATTTTAAAACATAATAATATAAGTGAAAGAGTAAACATACAATATATATTCAAATAGAAGTATCCATACATTAAAATAAATAACTATAAAATGAATAATAAAAATAAACACATATATTGAATAACACAAAAAAGTGCACATTTACATGCATAACAAAAGTGTTTCTATAGATATTCTTCTAAAAGTATTCATTCATAAAAGCAAGAATTTTATATATAGGTAAGTAAACATAAAATACAAATAAATAATCAATATTTTTCATATAAATAAATATTTATTCATACGTCAATCCAACTTGATAGATCATAAATATCAAACATTCATTCTACAAACAAACAAGTATCTAAATAAATTCTTACACAATTATTTGTACAAACAAATAGATATATATATATATATATATATATATATATATATAATAAATTATTTAAACAACTTTTTATACAATTATTTATACCAAAAATATATATATATATATATATATATATATATATAATAAATCATTTAAGCAAGTTCTTATACAATGATTTGTACAACAAACATATTCATTATTTCAAACACACATTCTATCATTAAAAACTCAATGCATACAAACAAAAGATATAATTAGTGATTTTAAAATTTAGTAATATCAATGAAAAAGTTAACATATAATATAAATTTCCATACATCCATACATTAAAATAAATAAACATAGAATGAATAATACAAATAAATAAACAACTATAGAATCGCACAAAAGTGCACATTAAAATGTGTTTCTATACATGACTCTTAATAAAATCAAACATTTTACATACAAGAAAATAAATAATCAATTACACATCTTGAATTACACAATATTTTTTATACAAATAAAGAGATTCAATTTAATACATCAATCCTAATTTAGAGAAATACTTATATATATATATATATATATATATATATATATATATATATAAAGATAAAGTTCTTGATTTGTACAAATAATAATTACTTGTATGATAATATGTCTATAAAATAATTTGTACAAATAAATATTATATCTTTATAACATTTAAAAAAATTCTTGATTTGTAAAAACAATAGTTACTTGTAACATATTCATTCTTTCAAATGAAAGATTATACCATTTAAAAATTAATGTTATTACATGAGTTCCCTTCCACTTGAACATTCTCCATTCCCAAATTAATAGCCAACTCAATCATCCACCACACTACAGAAGACTTCACCAAATGATTTGTTTGAATCCATAGAGGACCTATAAAAGTTGCCAAAATATTACCATTGGAATCCCTAATTATCGCACCTCCCCCTAATAGACTGGGATTCCCTTTCATTGTTACATTAAAGTTCAACTTAAACCATGAATCCAAAGGATGAATCCATTTAATCAATGATCTATCGACATTCTATTTATGAGCTTGAGCAGGGATCATTAAGTTCAAAGGTTGAAAAACCTAAGAAAGGTGAATGGGGATAGGATATCAGAATTGAGAAGCAAATAATGACCAATTCTCCTTAATAGACACTATTATCATCTTAAAGGTAGAATTGGGATTGGGGTTCAAATTATCAAAAATAACTAAATTTTTTGTCTTCCAAATTCTATAAAAAATATGGGGAAGATTTATATCCCACTAAAAACCCAAGGGGGAATAGGTCTAAGGGGCCTTCCATTAAAAGTTAAATCTTGAATAGATTTTTAAAGTACCTAAGAATAATTAGAGGAGAGAAAGAATGAATGTAAGATAGATGAAGCAAAAGGACAAAATAAATAGAGATGATCAATTGAATCAACCTCTTTTTTACATAATATAGACCTATTTGGAATTGTAAAACCCCTTTTCATTAAGTTATCCATGGTGAGAATTTTGTTTTGAGCAACTAACCAATAAAAAATATTTATTTTAGGAGTTAAGTTTTTAACTCACAAAATATTCTAATCTTCCTCCAATCCTTCTTGATCTTAGAATAATTGGTATCCAAATTTGATCGAGAACACTCCACTAGAATTCACCTTTTAGATAAGTTGGTTTTTGAGATGACTCATGGATTAATCAGAACCCATTATTAAGCTCTTTCTCCAAAAGGAAATAAGACCCTCCGTAGAATTCATATACTTATCTTTAATTATTCTTGTCCATTTATTATCTTCTTTCAACACTCTCCACTCTTGTTTGGCTAGCAGGGCTTGGTTCATTAATTTCACCCTCCTGAGACCCAAGCCTCCTCTCCCTTTGTGTAAGCATGTTTTTTTTCCATGAAATAAGGGGGAGTGTGAAGCTATCTTCTACCCCCTTTAGAGAAACTTGTTCTGCATTTACTCTAATTGATCCACCACTTTACTTGGAATTACAAACAATGACATAAAATAGACATGGATACTCTAGAGAGAGATTTTAAGTAATGAAATTTTAGCAGCTTGAGATAATAGATTCCCTTTTCAACCTGCCAACTTATTTTAGACTCTATCAATTAGTGGATTCCCAAATTTTGATTTCACTTTTTATTCAAAAAGAGGAATGCCTAGATAGGAAGATGGGACAATTTTTATAAAGCACTCGATAATCCTTAAAATATTCACCTAAAAACTAGTTAGAGTATTGATAAAAAAATAGAGATCTTTTGAAAAAAATAACACATTTCCTTAAAAAATTTTCATAGATATTGAGAATCTAATTGAAATATTTAACTTCATAATTTAGAGCTTCTCCCATCATTAGGGAATCATTAACAAATTGTTGAGTGATTATTGGTCTAGTATTAAGAGGCACCTTAATACCCTTGATAATTCTACATGATCTAGTAGTTTTAATAATTCTACTCAATGTTTCAGCCATCAAAATAAAAAGATAGGGTGATAAATGGTCCCCTTGATGAATACATTTATCTACTGGAAAAAATCTTTTAGGGGCCCATTTATGATGACTGAATATTTGGAAGAAGAAATGGAGAATGAAATTAGCTTCCGAACCACCTATTTGAACACAAACTTTTATATAACTTTGTCTAAAAACAGCCATGAGACACTATCATAAAATTTTCTCATGCCAAGCTTGAAAAACATTCCTTGCTTGAAAGAGTTGGCTATGGAATGAAATTTTTCATAAGTAATGAGGATGCCATCTGATATCTATCTACCAAACACAAATTCCCCTTATTATTTTGTTATCATCTTATTAAGTAGCATTTGATGTTTTAAGGCTAAAACTTTGGTATAGATATTATAAAATGTGGAACAAAGGCTAATTTATTTAAAATCCTTCAATTGATTTACTCAATGTTTCTTGAGAATCAAAATTAGGAAAGTTTTATTTAATTCCTAGAGCATAATCTATGATTTAAAAAATTCAGAGAACACAAAACAAACTTCATGTTAAATAATATCCCATAAATCTTAGAATAAAAAAGGGGGAAATCTATCTGAACTGAGGTCTTTCTAATGAAAAAACAATGGATTTAATATCATCATTAGAAGGGAGAAATAGAATTATAGAATTATCCTCTTGGGATATGATCCCTAGAATAAGATTTAGAACCTAATCCTTTAACTGAACATCTTAAGAAGGGATGGATGCCAAAAAATTCTTATAAAAATTAACAATTTGTAACTCAATTTATTTTTCTTCTTTATAAATAACCCAACCATCTCCCTTGACTTCAAAAAATTTAGTGTAATGATGGTTCTTGGAAGTCAAGTGATAGAAATACTTAATAATCCTATCTTCTTCCTTGAGCCAGGTTTTTCTTAATTTTTGATGCCAATAGATTTCTTCTTTAGTTTTCATTAACTAAATTATAGAGTGTTAATAACACATTCATATGGGATATTTACATGACTCAGTGTATGTTTGTTTGATTTGTTAAACAATTACTTGTTTGATAGAATGTTTGTTTAAAAGAATGAATATGTTTGCACTTAACTATTGTTTATACAAATCACTATATTTATATATATGTTTGTATTAATTATCAAAATATTTATTTAAATACTTTTTTGTTTTTATAATGCATGTTTGTTTAAATGATCATTGCTTGTTTGTACATTGATCATAAGATAATTTTATAGGAAAATGTATATGTCTATGAAGTTTTTAAAATGCATGTTTGTTTAATTGTTCATTATTTATTTGTTCATTGATCATATATATATATATATATATATATATATATATATATATATATATATATATATATATATATATATATATATATATATAGTTTATTTAATACATCAATACAACTTGATAGATTAATATAAACTATATATATATATATATATATATATATATATATATATATATATATATATATATATATATATATATATATATATATATATATATATAGTTTATATTAATCTATCAAGTTGTATTGATGTATTAAATATATATTAATTTATATAACAAAATATTGTGTAATTTATGATGTATAATTATTTATTTATGTTAAGTGGGAAAGAACCATTTCAGAAGTCTGAAGTCCTTTGAGTTTTAAGGTTGAATATTCTGGAGGGGGTTTGAAATAAAAAAACTAGAGGAAAGGATTGGTTGAATATAAGTAAAAAATATGTGGGTCTCATACTGTGTCTAATAGGAATAAGGACTAACAAAAATCCCACAACAAAATGGTGGCCTTCTATTAGAGGTTTTGGATGGGTTTTGGCAATAATAATCAGCATGGAAGAGTGGCTAATCATAAGTGATAGATATGTGGGTTTGGGACTAGGTTTGGTAAGAATAGAGACTTACTAAACCTATATAACAGAATGGTGGTCTTATTTTTCAAGTTATAGATGGGTTTTTGTAAAAGCATCCCCAAGAACTTAATTCACCTTGTGGGGAGACTACTCCATGTGTAAGGTTGCTTATTTTTGCCTACCCTTAATGCTCTTTATTTATCATAAATAATAAATTAAAAAGTACCTTAAATAATAAAACATATAAATTATAAAACTATAAAAATATCTATATAATTAGTATACAAATAAATAATGGATATACATCATTAAAAAAAGAACTTGTACCAAACAAGAAAAGCCATTCAAACAACCAAGCATACTCTAATAAAAATAGTAATAAGTAAAAAAATATCAAACATATATTTTCATATATTAAAATAAGTAACTATTAAATTAATAACATAATCAAATAAACATATATAAAATTATAATAGAAAACAATAAATATTTATATACATAAACCAATGTTTCTATTACTAAAATATTCGTTCATAAAAGCAAACAATCTATATAAAAGAAATTAAACATATAACAAATGATTCAAATAATTAATCATATATATAATTACTCATCATGAATAACTGAAAATGTGCATCTTAAACAATAAAATATACAAATTAATAAAACTATAAAAATACCCATACAATCAATATACAAATAATAATGAATATACATCATTTCAACAACTCACATAAAATAAGTGATTCAAACAATTAACATATATATAATTACTCACCATAAATAACAAAAAATAAAAATCATTTAAACAAGAACTCACATAAAATAATTGGTTCAAATAATTAATCATCACATAAAATAATTGATTCAAACAATTAACATATATATATATATATATATATATATATATATATATAATTACTCGTCATAAATAAATAAAAATATAGATCATTTAAAAAAGAAATCACATAAAATAATTGATTCAAAAAATTAATAATATATATAATTATTCATCATACCCATCCTAACTAACTAAAAATATGTATCTTAAATAATAAAACATATAAATTAATAAAAATATAAAAATACTCATATAATCAATATACAAATAAATAATAAATATACATATTTTAAACAAGAACTATACAAAACAAATAATTACATTCAAAATTAAAGAAAACAAACAATTAATCATATATATAATGATGCATAAAAAATAGGCCAACTTTCGGAGGCCATAACTTTTGACCCGTAGCTCCATTTGAACTCTTCCATACACTAAAATGACTGTATTGAAAAGGTGGTTGCTGTTTTAGCCAATTTTTATGGCCTAACAGTGTTTTTGATATTTTTTGAGGCCATACGTGATCATATAAGGGTCCAAAATTTTGATTTAATGATTTTTAGAGTTTTTTTTCAATTTTTAAAACTGAACATCAACTTTAGTTGAATTTCATCTCGTAGTCTAATTATAATGTTTAGGATATTTTGGAAGAATTTTGGTTATTTTGAGATTTTTAAAAATATGCATTTTTTTAGATTTTAGTTTTTTTCAAATTTTGCATGTAAACTCTAATTTCTGAATTGAGGCTTATTTAAGGATGGTTTGGGTTTGTAATTATTTCAAACAATCAATACAAATCAATTTTGATTATTGTTTCAAGATCTTGGCCTATTGGTAATTTTCTTGTTCTTGTTAGTTTTTAGTTTCATTATTTGGTATCAGAGCAAGTTTGAGTCTTGGAGGAGAGAATAATGGAAAGAGGATGAGGAGGTATGACACAGATGAACCAGACTATAAAAGAGATACATATCCAAGTTCAATAATTAACAAAGATTATCACCAATCAACAAAGAAGAGAAGGTGGTGATGAGGAAGACATAGATCATGATGAAGAAGTTTAGCAAGAAGAAGAACAACGAGAGAAACCACCATTGATAGAAGAGAGGATGGTTTAGGCTTAAGAAGGAATGAATGAATAAATCAAGCTTGATGTTCTAGATTATGGAGGTAATTTAAAACCAGATGAGTTGATAGATTAGATGAATAGTATGAGAATTTTTTTGAGTAGAAGACTATGAAAGAAGACAAGAAGGTAAATTTTACATGCACAAAATTGAAAGGTCATGAAATGATTTGGTGGGATCACTTATAGAAAGAGAGACAGAGAAAAGGTAAAGAGAAGGTTAATTCATAGACAAATATGGATACAAAACTGAGGGAGATATTTATTGCTGTGGATTATGCACAAACCCTATACAGAAGATTCAAAAATTTGAGGCAAAAAGATCACAATATACAAGAGTATACAAATGAATTTTATAAACTTTCCATAGGAGTGGAGCATGATGAAATAGAAGAGTATTTGTTTTTAAGGTATGTAAATGCTTTAAAATTTTCTATTCAATATGAATTAAGCATGCATAGAATACTTAACATGGAGGAGGCTTATCAATTAGCTTTGAAAGCAGAAGAAAAATTAAATAGATAGAATTTTAGAAGGACATCTACTGGTTTAAGAAGAGGTGGATCCCCTCCAATAAGGGGATGAGGTGGGTTTAATACCATCAAAGGTGGCTTTAATGTAAATAAAAGTGAATCATCATGTGGTGCAGAAAGATAAGATGATAATAGGCAAGGGTTTCAATACCAATAAAGAGGAAGAGGATTTCAGATAGGATGAGGTTACGATAGTGTTATGGTTTCTAAATCAACATAGATCTTATGTCTATTATAGATGTGGAGAAGATGGGAAAAAAGCATTTGAGTGTCTAAACTATTAAGATCAATAAAGGAGGCAAGAAGATCATCTAAGAATAAATATAGTTGAGGCTAAAATAAAAGAGCAAAATACTGTAGTTGCACCTGTAGATGTAGGAGAGAATATCATGATGAGAAGAATCATGATCACTCAAAAGAAGGAACAATGCAGAGTAAAGAAGGTGGTGATGCATGGTTGTGACCAAATATTTTTCAAACAAGATGTACTTTAGGTGGAAAGGTATGCAAAGCAATTATAGATGGTGGTAGTTGTGAAAATATGGTTTCTAAAGAAATGATTGAGAAACTACATCTATAATATTAAAAGCATCCTTAACCTTATAAAATTTATTTGTTTAATAAAGGAAATGAGGTTACAATAGATAAAAGGTTCTTAATCAAGTTTTCTATAGAAAAAACTTATAATGATAAAATATGGTATGATGTTATTTCGATGGATGTGTGTCATGTTTTATTGGGGAGGCTATGGCAATTTGATAGGAAAGTAGTTCATGATGGAGAAAAGAACACATACACTTTTTGGAAAGGTGGGACAAAGGTAGTTTTGTTGCCTCTTAAAGAGGAAGAGAAGATAAAAAGCATTATCTCTAGTAAAGAATTTATCTAAGATATGAAGGTAGCAGGTTGCTGCTATGTACTAGTAACAAATAATGAAAAAATATAAATGATGACAATACTAACAAAAGTATCAAGAGTGTTGAAAGACTATGTTGATGTTATACCTGATGAGTTACCAGATGATTTACCATCAAAGAGAGATATTCAACATCACATTATTTTAATTTAAAGATCATTACTATCCAATAAATCAAATTATAAGGTGAGTACAATAGAACATGAAAAATTAAATAAACAAGTTAGTAAATTGCTAGGAAAGAAGGTGATAAGGGAGAGTATGAGTCCATGTGCAACACTAGAGTTGATAACTCCAAAGAAAGATAAAGGATTGAGAATGTGTGTGGATAGTAAAGTAATTAATAAAATTATAATAAAATATAGGTTTCCTATATCTCATTTAGATGATATGATAAATGTGCTTGTAGGAGAAAAATATTTTACCAAAATTTATGTAAGGAGTGTTTATTATCATATTCGAATTCATGAGAGATATGAGTGGAAAACTGCATTCAAAACTAGGGATGGCTTATATGAGTGGATGGTGATGCCATTCAGATTATCTAATGCACCAAGCACATTTATGAGGGTGATGAATACCATCTTGTGATAATATATTGGTAGGTTTATTGTTATTTATTTTGATGATATTTTGATATTAAATAAGACTAAAGAAGAACACTTATAGCATTTTAGAATGGTAATGGATTTATTAAGAAAAGAGAAGTATGCAAATTTTAAGAAGTGCAAGTTTGTGCAAAATAGTTTGGTATTTTTTAGATTTATAGTTTCAGTAGATGGTGTGAAAATAGATGAATAAAAGATAAAATCAATTTTTGAGTGGCCCATTCCAAGAAGTAATATAAAGGTAATAAGTTTCCATGGTTTAGCAACTTTTTAAAGAAAATTTATTAAAAATTTTAGTAGTATTGTGCCACCAATAATAGAATGCATGAGAGGGAAATAATTTGCATGGACTAGAGAAGCCATAGAAAGTTTTGAAATTTTGAAGAAGATTATAGAAAGACCAATTTTAGCATTACCAAATTTTAACAAAGTATTTGAGGCTAATTGTGATGCTTCATTTATGACAATTGGTACTGTGATGAGTCAATAAGGGAAGCCAATAACATATTTTAGTGAAAAAATGAATGAGATAAGAACAAAGTATTCTATCTATGATGTTGAACTTTATGCAATTTTACAAGCATTAAGACATTGGAGGCATTACTTCGTGCCTAAAAAGTTTAAAATCTTTATAGATCAGGAGGCTTTGAATTATGTGAATACACAAGAAGTTGAATAGTAGGCATGCAAAGTGAGTTTTTTTCTTGCAGAAGTATATTTGTGTGATAAAACACAAATCAAAAAAATGAATCAGATAGCTAATGCATTGAGTAGAAGGGTCAAATTATTAACTACTATGGTAAGTGAATTAGTTAGATTTGAATCTATTTAAAAATTATATGATACTAATCCATATTTTAGCAAGGTAGTTGAGGAGTGAAAGAATCCATTAGCAGGTAGGACTGATGTTATTCATGATGAATATCTTATACAAGAAGGTTATATCTTCAAAGAGAAATAATTATGCATACCAATTGGGTCTCTACAAGATAATATAATAAGATAATTACATAGTGGTGGTTTGGCTAGACATTTTGTTAAGATGAAGATAATATCTTTAGTGGAGGAAAATTATTTTTATCCAAAGATGAAGAGAGATGTGGTAAGGTATATTTCAAGGTGAAAAATATGTTAGGTGGCTAAAGGATATGCATAAAATACTAGAAATTTCTTGCCATTACCAGTTCAAAGAGGGCCATGGATAGATTTAAGTATGGATTCTGTGTTGGGATTGTCAAACACACATAGAGGTAATGATTCAATTTTTGTTGTTGTAGATAGATTTCTCAAATGGTTCATTTCATTACATGTGAAAAAACCAATGACACAACTAGGGTTGCAGAATTATTTTTTTATCGATATTATGAGATTACATGGTGTTCCAAAAACTATTACTTCGAATAGGGATATAAACTTTATAAATCATTTTTGTAATAATTTATGGAATAAGATGGGTACTAAGCTAAAATTTAGTAATGAATATCACCCATAAACAAATGGATAGATTAAATTTATGAATATGAGCTTAAAAAAATTATTGAGATGCATAGTTGGAGAGAAGCCAAAGCAATGAGACTCAGATTTACCACAAGCTAAGTTTGCATATAATATTTTAGTGAATAAATGAGCAAGAAAATCACCATTTCAAATTATTTATGGAAGAAATCTTATGGGCACTTTAGATTTGGTACAATTTCCAATTGTAGATCAAATTAGTGATGATGCATAAGCATTTACAGAGCATATGTAGCAATTGTTAGGAGTAAAAAGAAAGTTACATGAAATTAATGAGAAATATAAAGTAGTAGCAGATGTCAAAATAAAATTGAAGGTATTTGAGGAAGGAGAGTTAGTAATGGTTTACTTGAGGAAAGAAATATTTCCAAAAGGCACATATAACAAGTTGAAGTACAAAAAAATTAGACCATGCAGAATTGTGAAGAAAATCAATGATAATGCATATAAGGTGAGTTTACCATAGAATTTTGATATATCCCCAGTATTTAATGTTTTAGATTTATATGAATTCTATGGAGAGGATGGTGAAGATGACAAAGATGAATAAGTAAATTGGGAGCATCAAGTTCTAATGAAGAAGAAAGAAAAAATAGTGCAGGTTTTGGATATGAAGACAATGAGCACAATGCAAGGAAATTATAATGGGTTTTTAGTGCAGTGGGAAGGCTTGCAACAAGAAGAAAAAACTTAGATTATAGAATGGGAGCTAAATAATATTGATAAGGAAAAATAATATCAATATAATCATGCCAACTCACAGGAGCTTAGTTGTTTTCAAACAGAGGAGAATGATGTAAAAAAAATAGGCCAACTTTTGGAGGACATAAAATTTGACCCATATCTCTATTTAAGCTCTTCCACATGCCAAAAAGCTATATCAAAAATGTTGTTACTATCTTAGGTGATTCTAACAGCCTAGTAGTGTTTTAGATATTTTTTGAAGGCTGCATGTGATCATCTAAGGGTCTAAAATTATAATTTAATGATTTTTTAAGTTTTTTCTATTTTTAAAATTGGACATCAAATTTAGTTGAATTTTTTCCCATAGTCTGATTATAGTGTTTAAGATATTTCAAGATATTTTTGAGTTATTTTGATAGTTGTAAAAATAGGCATTTTTTTAGATTTTAGTTTTTTTGGAATTTTGCATGTAAAAATTAATTTCTAAGTTGAGGATTATTTAAGCATGGATTGGATTTGTAATTATGTCAAGTAATTAATATGAATCAATTTTGAGTATGATCGTGGCTTATTGGTAATTTTCTTATTCTTGTTAGTTTTTGGTTTCACTATTTGGTATCTGAGCAATTTCAAATATTGAAGGAGAGAATAATGGAAAGAGGATAAGGAGGTATGGCATAGATGAACCAGATCATAAAAGAGATATAGAGCCAAGTTTAAATATTAATAGAGGTTATCACCAATCAGTAGAGAAAAGAAGGTGGTGATGAGGAAGACACATCATGATGAAGAATTTCAACAAAAAGAACAACAAAAGTAACCACCATTGATGGAAGAAGAGGATAGTTCAGGATTTAGAAGGAAATAATGAAGGAATCAAGGTTCATGTCCTAGATTATGGAGTTAGTTTAAAACTAGAGGAGTTGATAGATTGGATGAATAGTATGGAGAAGTTCTTTGAGTGGAAGACTATGAGAGAAGGTAACAAGGTAAAGTTTTCATGCATGAAATTGAAAGGTCATGTAATGATTTGGTGGGATCACCTGTAGAAAGAGAGATAGATAAAATGTAAAGAGAAGTTTAATTCATAGAAAATGATGGAGAAGAAGTTGAAGGAGAAATTTCTTCCTATGGATTATGCACAAACCCTATACAAAAGATTTCAAAATTTGAGGCAAATAGATCATAGTATATAACAGTATATAGATGCATTTTATAAACTTTCCATATTAGTGGAGTATGATGAAATAGAAGAGAAGATGGCTATAAGGTATGTAAATGATCTAAAATTTTCTATTCAAGATGAATTAAGCATGCATATAATACTTAACATGGAGGAGACTTATCAATTAGTTTTGAAGGCAGAAGAAAAATAAAATAGATAAAATTTTAGGACATCTATTGGTCCAAGAAGAGGTGGATCCCCTCCAATAAGGGGATGAGGTGGGTTTAATATCAAAAAATGTGGATTTAATGTAAATAAAGGTAAATCATCACATGGTACAGAAACACAAAATGATAATAGACAAGTGTTTCAATACCAACAAAGAGGAAGAAGATTTTAGAGAGGATGAGGTTACAATAGTGCTAGAGGATGGTTTATGAATCAATAAAAATCTTATGTCTATTATAGATGTGGATAATAAGGGCACTGAGCATTTGAGTGTCCAAACTATCAAGATCAATAAAATAGGCAAGAAGATCGTCCAAGAGTAAATCTAGTTGAGGCTGAAATAAAAGAGAAAAATACTAAAGTTGCACCTATAGATGTAGGAGATAATCTCATGATAAGAAGAGCCATGATCGTTCCAAGGAAGGAACAAGTGTAGAGTAAGAAGGCCATGATGCACGGTTGTGATCAAATATTTTTCAAACAAGATGTACTTCAGGTGGAAAGGTATGAAAATTAATTATCGATGGTGGTAGTTGTGAAAATATGGTTTCTAAAGAAATGATTGAGAGACTAATTCATAATGTGAAAATCATCCTAACCCTTATCGAATTTCATGGTTTAAGAAAAGGAATGAGGTTATAGTAAATAAAAGGTGCTTAATAAAGTTATCTATAAAAAAAACTTATAATGATGAAATATGGTGTGATGTTATTCTAATGGATGTGTGTCATGTGTTATTAGGGAGGTTGTGGTAATTTGATAGAAAAGTAGTTCATGATGGAGCAAAGAACACCTACACTTTTTGGAAATGTGAGACAAAGGTAGTTTTTTTACCTCTTAAAGAGGAAGAGAAGATAGAAATCATGCTTTGTACTAAAATAATTATCCATGATATGAAGGTAGCAGGTTATTTTTATGCACTAGTAGCAAAGAATCAAGAAATAGAAATGGTGTTAATACCAATAGAAGCAACAAGAATGTTGAATGAATATGCAAATGTTATGCTTGATGAGTTACTAGATGGTTTACTATCAAAGAGAGATATTCAACATCACATTGATTTGATTTTAGGATCATCTCTACCTAATCAAGAAACTTATAAGGTGAGTCTAACAAAACATGCAAAATTAAAAAAATAGGTTACTAAATTACTAGGAAAGAAGGTTGTAAGGGAGAGTATGATTCCATCTGCAACACCAACATTACTAACTCCAAATAAAGATGAAGGATGGATAATGTGTGTGGATAGTAGAGCAATTAATAAAATTACAATAAAGTATAGGTTTCCTTACCTCGTTTAGATGATATGATGGATGTGTTTGCAATAGAAAAATATTTTACCAAGATTGATCTAAGGAGTGGTTATTATCAGATTCAAATCCATGAATGAGATGAGTGGAAAACTACATTCAAGACTAGGGATGACTTATATGAGTTGATGGTGATGTCATTAATATTATCTAATACACCTAGCACATTTATGAGGGTGACGAATACAGTGCTACGAGAATATATTGATAAGTTTGTGGTTGTTTATTTTGATAATATTTTGATATTCAGTAAGACTAAATAAGAACACTTACAACATTTAATAATGATAATGGATTTATAAAAAAAGGAGAAGTTGTATGCAAATTTGAAGAAGTGTAGGTTTATATAGAATAATTTAATATTTTTGGGATTTGTAGTTTCAACAGATGGTGTCAAAATGGATGAATAAAATATAAAATAAATTATTGACTGGAATATTACGAGAATCATTATAGAGGTAAGAAGTTTCCATGGTTTAACAACTTTTTACAGGAAATTTATTAAAAATTTAAGTAGTATTGTGGCACCTATAATAAATTACATGAGAGGGAAATAATTTGCATGGACTAGAGAAGCCACATAAAGTTTTAAGATTTCAAAGAAGAATATTACAAAAAGACTAATTTTATATTAATAGATTTTAACAAAGTGTTTGACGCTGATTATGATGCTTCATTTGTGGGAATTGTTGCTGAGATGAGTCAAGAAGGGGAGCCAAAAGCATATTTCAGTGAAAAATTGAATGAGGTAAGAACAAAGTATTCTACCTATGATGTTGAACTTTATGCAATTGTATAAGCATTAAGAAATTGTAGGCATTAATTGGTGCCTAAAGAGTTTATACTCTTTATAGATTATGAGGCTTTGAAGTATGTGAATACACAAAAGAAGTTGAATAGTAGGCATGCAAAGTGGGTTTCTTTCTTGTAGGGGTAAACTTTTGTGTTGAAACATAAATAAAGAAAATAGAATCAGGTAGTTGATCCATTGAGTAAGAGGGTAACGTTATTAACTACTACTATAGTAAGTGAAGTAGTTGGATTTGAATCTATTAAATAATTATATGATATTGATCCATATTTTATCAAGGTAGTTGAGGAGTGTAATAATCCATTATTAGGTGGGACAGATGTTATTCATGATGAATATCTTATACAAGAAGGTTATATCTTCAAATGGAAACAATTGTACATTTCAGTTGGGTCTCTACAAGATAATATAATAAGAGAATTACATAGTTTTGGTTTGGCTAGACAGTTTGGTAAGACAAAGACAATAGCTTTGGTGGAGGAAAAGTATTTTGGCCAAAGATGAAGAGAGATATGGCAAGGTATGTTTCAAGGTGCATAATATATTAGGTGGCTAAAGGACATGTACAAAATACTAGACTTTACATGCCATTACCAGTTTCAAGAGGGCGATAGATATATTTAAGTATGGATTTTGTGTTGAAATTGCTAAACACACAGAGAGGTAATGATTCAATTTTTGTTGTTGTAGATAGATTTTCTAAAAATTTTCATTTGATTTCATGTAATGTATTTGATTTCATTTGATTTTCTAAAAGATACTTATATGAAACGCTAGAGTAATAAATCACATAAACAATCTTCAAAGATATATCTAGTAATTTATTTGATTAAGCATTGTTTGTCACAATTTTACAAATTGAAGTGATGTCTAATTATAATAATTAATTCAAATAGATTATTGTACAAGAGACATTCACTAACAAATATATTCATACATTAAAACAACACTCTACAATATACAGTCACTCACAATATATGCATACATTAAAACAAGTAAATATTGAATGAAATAAAAATAAATAAATAAATAAACAAGCATCTAAATTATATATTGAATGATAAATAAACATCTAAATTATATTATAACAAAACAAAAAAATATACACTAATCCAAATATGTAGATGATAAAAATAATACAAAACAACACCTTTTAAAATCATTCGAACAAAAAAAAAACAAATATCCAATAACACATTCAAAACATAAAAAAGTTGAAAATAATAGACCAACATACTCTAATAGAAAAATATATCAAACAATCACACAAATTTTTAAATATAAACCAATATTGATTTACTAAAATATTCATTCATAAAAGCAAAACAATTTAGATTAAAAAAAAAATTAAACATGCAGTAAGTAATTCAAATAATTAATCATATAAAAGTGATTCAAATAATTAAAAAAATGTATATTAAATTATAAAACATATAAGTTATTTAATCTAATTAAAATATTCATATAATCAGTAAAAAAATAAATAATGAATAAAAATCATTTAAACAAGAACTTGTACCAAACAAAAAAAGCCATTCAAAAACTCAAGCATGATCTAATAAAAATAATGATACAATCACACAAATATAAACTAATATTGATATTACTAAAATATTCATTCATAAATGTAAAATAGTTTAAATAAAATAAATTAAACATACAATAAGTAATTCAAACAATTAATCATATATAAGTGATTCGAACATATATATATATATATATATATATATATATATATATATATATATATATATATATATATATATATATATATATATATATAAGGTATCTTAAAAAGTAAAAGATATAAATTAATAAAACTATAAAATATCTATATAATCAATATACAAATAAATAATTAATATACATCGCTTAAACAAAAACTCGTACCAAACAAGAAAATCCATTCAAACAACCAAGCATACTCTAATAAAAATAATAATAGGTGTAAAAAAATATCAAACAAATATTTTAAGATATTAAAATAAGTAAATATTAAATTAAAAATATAATGAAATAAACATTTATTAAATCATAAAAGAAAACAACAAATATTTACATACATAAACCAATGTTTCTATTACTAAATTATTCATTCATAAAAGCGAACAATTTATATAAAAGAAATTAAACATATAATAAATGATTCAAATAATTAATCATATATATAATTAATCATCATGAATAACTAAAAATATGTATCTTAAATAATAAAATATATAAATTAATAAAACTATAAAAATATTTATACAATCAATATACAAATAATAATGAATATACATCATTTAAACAACTCACATAAAATAAGTGATTCAAGAAATTAACATATATATAATTACTTACCATAAATAACTAAAAATATACATTATTTAAACAAGAACTCGTATAAAAATATTTATCATCACATCAAATAAGGGATTAAAAGAATTAACATGTATATAATTACTCGTCATAAATAACTAAATATATACATCATTGAGACAACTCATGTAAAATAATTGATTCAAATAATTAATCATATAAATAATTATTCATCATACCCATCCTAAAGAGATCATCAAGGATGGAAAATAATTTCAATAGCATGTGTGGAAGGGCACGCAAGCCTTAGCTTGCAAGCTCAATCTTTTCAGTGCACAGGGGATTTGTAAGACAACAGGGGGTCGAGGAGACTGGGTCTTCCTCCAAATTTTTTTCTTTCTAGTTTTAAATTGGCTAGGAGGCACTCTATGGTGCGGGTGGTGGTGTTTAGGTTCCAAGGTCTTCCAATGCTAGGTTTGTTATTTGGGTGCCCTCTAGTTCATTTTACTACATGTTGGGGGGTTCTTCTCCTTTGTGGTATTGCCCTGGTGGTGTTGCACCTGTTGGGAGTTGCTACTTTGGATTCAGCATGGTGTGGGGGAATTTTGAGCCATCACTCATCTGGTATAAATGGATTTGAATGTGCCCTTGGATATGGTTGGTCATGCTTCTCCCATGGCTGAGGAGGATGCTGAAAAACCCTTTCAGTCTTCTTCTGGATCGGATGTGGTCTGAAATGGCTCTATTAAATTGCCAAAGGTGAATGGTTGTTTAGAGAGGGCCTAAGAGTGGCCGGTTTTAGTAATATAATTAGAGTTGGTAGCTAAGGATATTACTTGCTTCTGCAAGCATGTTTTGATTTGTAAGTTTATGGGGATGAAGGTTTCTCTCCCATTTCTAGATATATGGATTCGTAAGACATGGAACCCAGAAGGAGATTTTGATAATCTGATGGCTATAAATCACTTCTTTATGGTGGAATTTTCATGTGTCTCAGATCAGAATAAGGCCTTTGAAGGGGGCCCATAATTTTATAACCAAGTGGGTCTCTTCATCAAACCATGGAATGTTGGGTTTAACTCAGCGGATGAGTTACCTTCTAAAATCCTAGTTTGGGTTTGTCTTCTTCAGCTACCGCTTGAATGCTGGAGAAGTGATATATTGCAGTTAGTTGCGTTGTTACTTGGAAAATCTATTGCCCCTTCCAAACAAACTTTGAATAAGATTTTTTTTTCTTATGCTAGGGTCTGTGTTAAAATTGATTTGAGCCAATTGCTTCCAGATTCTATTGATATGACTGTTGGGTCTTGCTCTTGGACTCAACCATTAGATTATGAGACATTACCTTTCAAGTGTTGGCTATGTCATGAATATGGTCATCTTCAGTGAAGGTGTCTGCAAGCTTCTACTGCAATGGTTTCAAGTAATGGTCCTAGACAACCTAATTTTAAAATAGACAAGGGTAAAGCACCCATGTAGGGAGGTGGTGCTGATAAAGATGGTTTTATTTTGGTTAAGTCTCATAATCATGATCAAGGCCTGAAGAGATACCTCAAGGATATGTAGGAGGGGGAAACCTTCAACCGATTTGAGACGTTGGAGGATTTAGTGTAAGAGGAGGGTTTCTAAGTAGACTTACAAGCAATAGTTGGATATTTTAGTGAGGTTGTTCCTAGGGATCAGTCTAATGTGATTCCTAGTTTAGATAATCTTGGGGAGAAAGGTACTCAAATGGACACTGATATGGCTCTTCTAGCTCCTGTTCAAGGAATGATAGATTTGGTTCTAGAAGCTTCTGGTGGCTCTCCTAGTGTTGGTGGTTTTCTGTCTGAAGTGAGGGGTACTCCAAACTTAGGAAAAAGTATGGCTCCTTCTCTAGCCTTGGGTTTACAACAAAAAAACCTTAAAAAAGGGGCTCCTGAGAAAGCCCTTAAGGTTGATAGAAAAAAGGACTTGGAAAAGGTAAAGCTAGCTAGTGAGACATTGGTTGAGTCAATTTCGGTGAAGAATATTAATGTTCACTTCTCCCAACCCCAACGATGATTGTGCTCTCTTGGAATGTGAGGGGAATGAATAGCAACCCTAGGCAAAAGGCTATTTGGGACTTGGTTCATATTCACTCTCCAGATGTGGTGTTTCTTTAGGAAACTAAGTTATTAGTTAATAGTATGATGAGTGTGGCTTTGAATATTTGGAGTTGTGTTCAGTGTCAAAATGTTGGTGCTCTTGGTAGCTCTAGTGGGGTTGCATGCTTATGGGACCCACATAGAATCAGACCAATTTGGTGGTATTCCTGTAGAGGTTTGATTTCTTGTGTTGCTTCTCATCTTGAGTCTGGAAAGATAATACTCCTTTCTAACATCTACACTCCATCTGAGCTTCATGGTAAGGTAAAGATGTGGGGTTTTGTTAGATATGTGAGGACTTTAGATCCTTATCTCCCATGGATTCTAGCAGGGGATTTTAATGCCATTATTTCTTTGGAAGAGAAAAGGGGAGGCATTGCTCACTTGGAGCCTTCTTCTAATCTCTTGTAATTTAATGTGGCTCTATTGAATTTGGTTGACATCAAGCTTGTCAATGGGGTCTTTACTTGGAGTAATAGGAGATGTAGGGATGTTACTATCTCTAAATGTCTGGATATATTTTTAGTGTCTAGTTTTTGGCTGGGGGACAGGTGGTTGACTAGCTCTGAGATTTTAGATGGGCGGGACTCTGATCATTGGCCAATCAAACTTCTTGATAAGATTCCCCAGTGTTGTGTAAAGTAGTCTTTTAAGTTTCAACTCATGTGGTTAAGATATGACTCCCTCCATGATCTTCTTCCTGTTTCATGGAATTTGGGGATGCCGTCACATGGGACCACTATGTACTCCTCCAAGAGGCTACAATATGTGAAATATAGGTTAAAAATATGCAATAGGAAATAATTTGGTAATATTTTCCAAGAAAAATAGTCTTTTCAAGCTCATTGGAATCAATCACCAAGAAGATTCCTAACAAAGGCCCCACTGAGGATTTGGGTTTGCTGGAAGTTGTGGCTATGAAGGAAGTTGAGGAATGGGGATTATGTGAGGAAATTTTTTGAAAACAAAAGTCCCAAATCAAGTGGCTTCAAGTGAGAGATAGTTATACTTCTTTCTTCCATAATTCAGTAAAAGATAGGAAACTAGGTAATGTCATCTTTTCTCTCAATACTTCGAATGGGGAGATTATCTCCTCTGTGTCTATTTCTACTGAGACTATTCATTTGTTTTCTATCCTACTATATGAGGATTCCCTTCCTATGGAGGAGGATGAAGTTGATATTTTGAATAGTATTTTTCCCTTAGTCACTAGTGAAATGAATTCTTCTTTACTTCTTCCCATTTCTTTGTCTGAGCTTGAGACTATTATGTTTCAGATGAAAAAGGGAAAAGCCCTAGGAACTGATCATTTCTTGGTTGAGTTCTACTAGGAGTTATGGGAAGTGATTAAATTGGATTTGTTGGAGGTCATTCAAGAATATTTCATGAATAAACAAATTTTGAAATCCATGAATGCTACCTTCCTTTCTCTCATCCCTAAGAAGGATGGGGCTAATTCTCTAGATCTTTTAAGGCCCATTGCCTTATGTAATGTGGTTTATAAGATTCTTACGAAGTTGATTGTGGAGTAGTTTAAACCCTAGCTAAGCAAGCTAATTTATAAAGAGCAAGGAGTTTTTGTAGCTGGTAGGAAGATTATGGATGGGGTTATCATTGCCATTGAGATGATTCATTCTATGGATTATTCTAAATAGAAAGCCATATTTATTAAAATGGATATGGCTAAAGCTTATGATTGGGTTAAATGGGCCTTCTTATTTAATATTTTGGGAGCATTTGGTTTTGTTGGTGATTGGATTGAGTGGGTCAAGAGTTTTGTTACTTCTCCTTCCTTTTTGATGCTAATTAATGGTGAGTCGACATAGTTGTTTAGTGCTTCTAGGGGGCTCAGATAAGGGGACCCTTTATCTCCCTGTCTATTCATCTTATTCACGAAGGCTTTAGGGAGGTTTATTAGAACCCAGGTGGAGACTAGTTTGATTAAGGGATGGATCTTTGGAAATAATATTTCCCCTCAGTCACATTTGTAGTTTGTAGATGACACAGATTTGATGGACAACACCAAGGTTGAAGAGGCCTCCAGTTGGCATAGGGTTTTGGATTGTTATTTATATATGTTAGGTCAGATAATTAATTTGATGAAGTCTTTTATTTACTAATTTCATACTCTATGGGTTATTCAAAGGAGAATTATAGGTATCCTTCACTTCTAGATTGGCACTCTCCCTTTTGTTTATCTTGGTATTTCATTGGTTATGCATTCACTACCTAAAATGTTATGGCAGGAGATTATGGATAAGTTTAGAAATCTGGTTAGTCATTCGAATAATAGGTGGCTCTCTTCAGTAGGTAGGATGACTCTTCTAAATTCAGTGGTGTAGGCTCTTCCTCTATACAGATGTTTTCTTCTCTTTGTAACTTTCAAGTTTATCAAAGACTTTAAGAGTCTGTCTCAACAATTTCTTTGGTCTGGCAACCTCCTGCATAGGAAGTGGAGTTTGGCTAAGTGGGAAGCTATTTTTAGGCTGAAGCAGGCTGGTGATCTAGGCTTGTGTAGAACTAATTTGAATGGACAAGCTTTAGTAGCTAAGCTATATTGGTGGTGGTGTTCATAGCAACATCAATCATGGGAAAAAATTATTTCCTCAAAGTACCTCGGTATAATTGAGAGTGCGGATGTTGCTCACATCAGTTTGGAGGGGAAGGGCTCTATGATTTAGAGTACCCTAAAAAGGGGTGCCAAGTTAGTCAAGCAGGGGTTGTTTTGGATTTGCAATGGGGGGTAGGAGTCTCTCTTCTAGAATGATTATTTGAATGGTTATCCTCGCATTTTGTCTACCCACCCCCACCTATAAAATTTGAGTATGAATTTTATTGATGTTGGGTGGTGCCATGTCATTGATTTTAAAACCCTTCATAACTTAGGATAAGTTAGGGTGTATAGATGGAAGGTTATGCAGGATTGGCTTTCTAGTGGGGTAGCTAGGGATTACCAAGAGCTTTTTAGGATCCTATCGAGGTGTGTTTGCACTTCTCTTCTTAGGAGAGATGTGTTGGCTTGGGGTCCTGATCCAAGAGGTAAATTTATTATTGCCTCAGGATATCATGTTCTTGATAAGCAAATGTTTAGGAGCTCAGACGTCTCATGGTGGAAACATGTTTAGAATAAGTTTGCCTAGCCTAAGTTTAACTTCTCATGGTTAGTTGTTCAAGGGAGGTGCCTCACTTGGGAGAACCTTTGAAAACATGGGTTTCACGGGCCTTCTAAGTGTTCTATGTGTGGTAGGAAGGAGGAGTGCATCTACCATATCTTCTTTTAGTGTTCCTTTGGAAAAGTTATTTGGCATTTTTGGTGGAACCTCTAATGTATACCATGTAGACATGCTTCTTCTTTAGAGGATTTTTGGAGGAGTTTGGTAGGGGGGCCTGCAAAGACCTCTTTCCTCTTCATTACTTGGATCATTGGCCCTAGCTTGATAATTTGGCGTATTTGGTTGGAGCACAACCGTAGGTTTTTTTTGGACAAGAAGTTACTTGTTGGTCAGCTCTAGTTGAGGATTTTGGAGGGCCTACAGGAAAATTTGGTTGTTAAGTGTGACCTGTTTGTCCCTATTACTTTTGGTGATAGTGATGTTGTTAAAGCCCTGGGTCTCTTTGGGGATGGATGGAAACATTTAAAGATAGTTTAACATAGATGAGGGAGAGTGAGGGTCTATCATACTGGTTGTCAATGCCCCTATGCAGTGGGAGAGCTAAAAATCAATACTGATAGATCTTCTAGTGGTAACCCTGGTCATGCTAGAGTTGGTGGCATTGGCAAGGAAAATTCAAGAGGGGTAATTTTTATCTTCTCTATATATAAAGGTCAGCATACAAATAATCTCATGGAGGCTCTTGATATCCTTCTGGCATTAGAACATGTTTGTGCCCTTGGGTGGAGGTGGATTATTTATGAATTAGATTTTTAGGTGGTCATTGATATGCTGAATAAGGGACATTTTGAGAAAGTGAACTGACAACTTGCAATGGTGGGCAAACAAATTATTGTTTTGAGGAATGCTTTAGATTCTATTACTTTTTACCATGTTCCATGGGAGTGAAATAGGGTGGTGGATGGTTTGATGAAATGGGTGTTTGAGCAGACGAAGACTTGGTATGTGGATGATTAGGGTCATCTTCCTGGTGATTTGGCTCTTGTTCTTGAGGATCGGGTTATGGAGGATATGAGGAGATTTTTGGGTGTTACTTAATCCTTGTTTTTTTTGGGCCCCTTAGGGGTGCTTCTTTCTAATTTGTAATTTTTTTATGATTCAATAAAGTTTTTACCTCCTTTTACTGGAAAAAAAAAACATACCCATCCTAAATAACTAAAAATATGTATCTTAAATAATAAAATATATAAATTAATAAAACTATAAAAATACTCATAATATAAATATACAAATAAATAAAAAATATACATTTACATAAACAAAAATACTTATATACATATAATTATAGTTACTCATCATAAAAATTAAGAAATTGTTTTTAACCTAACTTAAAACATACCAATAAGCAAAATTATAAATAGATCATTCAAATTTCATAAATAATATAAATCATATATAATAAACTATAAAAATAATTATAAACCATATATAATAAATTATACAAATACCCATATAGTCAAATACAAACAAATAACATACATCATTTAAACAAAGATTATATACACTTTACCATAAAAATATAGAATAAACTATAAAGATATTTAATTCACCAATCTCACTTAACAGATGATCTACATCCTACCATAAAAATATCTATGTGATCATTATAGAGAACAAACAATGATCGTTTATACAAAGATGCAATCTACAAACGAATGAATTTGATAGATCATATACATCCCACTATAAAATTATTTATATAATCAATGTAAAAATAAAAAATGAACATTTAAACAAACATGTATTTTACAAACAAATAAGAATATAATAATTTGTATAAAACACACACACACACACACACACACACACACACACACACACACACACACACACACACACACACACACACACACACACACACACACACACACACACACATAAACTATGAACATTTAAACAAGCATGCATTTTACAAACAAATAAGAATACAATAATTTGTATAAAACATATATTTATAAATATAATGATTTGTATAAACAATAATTATCATTATATAGAACAAACAATGATCATTTAAACAAATACTAATCATTTATACAAAGATGCATTTTACAAACAAACAAATTTGATAGATCATATACATTCTACTATATAATTATCTATATGATCTATTTACAAACAAACAATGAACATTTAAACAAACATACATTCTACAAACAAACAATAATACAATTATTTGTATAGAACATATATTTGTATATATAATGATTTTTATGAACAATAATTACATTTAATTCTTTCCATCAAGAATTCTATCATTTAAAAATTGATGCATGCATAAATATATTTAAATACATATTCATAAAAAAAAAAGTATTTATATAAACATACAATGAATAATACAAACTAGTAATTGTATAACAAATCCTTTAAAACATTCTTACAGTATACATATAGAGACTTATATAATATGCTAGAGTAATAGATCACATAAATAATCTTTAGAAATATATCTAGTAATTTATTTGTCAAATTCACTCACAATTTTTTTCATACATTAAAACAACACTCTACGAAATACATTCACTCACAAATATATTCATACTTTAAAACAATTAATATTGAATGAATTAAAAAGATAAATAAATAAGCATATAAATCATATCACAAATATATTCATACATTAAAATAACAATCTATAATATACATTCACTTACGAATATATTCATACATTAAAATAAGTAAATATTGAAAGAAATAAAAAAATAAATAAACAAGATAAATAAATAAACAAACATCTATAATATAACAAAACAAACATGTTGGGTGAATATTTTGTCACCAATGTACTAATGAGCAAAATATGTCTGATCAACCACAGCAAGGAATATTGGTCGACCAAATGTGTAGGTTTACCACATCAAAAGGGGACAAATCTCTCCTTTCATCAAGGGGAGGTTCCCTATAAATATGAAGGGGATATATATATGCTAATCTACTATAAATAAGCCAAAAATAACACTTAGGGGTAGGATAACACCATCCATCTCTCTTTTTTTAGAGATGATGTTCACCAATCAAAGGATAAATCCTGATGAAATGACATAAGGTAGTCCTCTTCTTTCAAAAGTGTTTTTCAGCAGACAACAATGACCTCTCAAGTAGCGACAAGTAACTGTAATAGGGCATGGTAACAAAATAGGATGAAATGTAACACAAAGTCTCCACCTCAACTGCCAAAGAGTGAAATACAAAGGATAATGAGGGCACAAAGTCATCCCAAGATCCTTTACAAAAAAATAGAAAATAGACAAACTAAAGACAATTGTAGCAGCACAAAGTCTCTCCACACCTGGCTTTAAGACACCTTCCTGATTACTTTCACTAATTCTACTTATTTAATTAAATGGACAAAAATGTATTAAGAAAATAGACATAAGAATAATTTCTCCAACAACCAAGCTATTCCAACACAAAGTCTAAAAACTCACTTGTTTTCTTATTCAAATAAGGAAATATGATCAACAATTTGAGCTCAAAGTCTCAGTAGTGCCTTTCAATTTGGGTAGAGTTTTGTTTTTGATAACAGAGAGATCTCCTTAAAAAAATAAGAGAGAGTCATATATATAGTGCTCTAAAAAAGACTTGGGTGCTTTTTTTCACAAAAATGATGGCCTATGATGCATTTAATGCCTTCAATGCATTTTAAATTATGTCCATGGGCTATGCTGGAATTTAACATCAATTTTTAATATGGGCTGCCTAATGTGTTTCCTAATGTGTGCATAGTTGTTCACTTTACTCAATGTAGAAAAATAGACCACACCATTGAATGTTTGCGCTCTTCGATATCCATTTGGTGGGCTACTTCACCTTCTAAAAACATATCCCATGCGAAGATATTTATGATATTTCTCTATCGTCTCTCCTTTCCTTGTTATATTTTGAGTTCTCGGGCACTTAATTATTGATGAAGGGATAGGTGTCACTTTCTATTTTGAAATAGGTGAGGAAACTTGGAATCATTTGTTTAACTTATAGAAGCTTAAGATATCCTTTGAGAGTCCTGTGGAAGATGACACATGGCAACTTCCACTGAGTTTTTAGAAACACTATAGAAACTTATGGGACTCATTTGCATTCACATGGATGATGAAAATTGACGCACTCCTCTTACCTTAGCAACTCACCTGTAGCCCCCACCATGGTCCTTAATAATGAAATAAAAATAAGAAATGGCAGATGTTGACACTTGACACTTTCCACCGAGTTTTATGAGGGACATGTGGTGACTTACATTGCATTTAGAAAAACACACTAAAACCTTCCACAGTTGCCACTTGGTTCCCTCCATGGAAATCTGAGAGAAACATATTTCTACGTCTTTATTTGAAATTTGACAGATATTTCATTATCTTAAATTTGATGTCCGTAGGGACATCAATGGTTTAATCACTTTCTTAGTTTAATCACTTTCTTGGTCTTTGATTGAACCATCCCTTTGTCTGACATTTCCTTTGATCTTTGAACCAATGTTCTCTACCCTCTGCAAGGGCACCTGCCCTTAGTTCACTGCCCTCCACAAGGGTACTTCGGCCTTGGTTCACTAGGGCACTCCCTTTAACTGACTGATTGAACCAACTTTGGTTCCATGGTTCAATGATTTAATCTCGCATTCCGCTCATTCAATTGACCACTTGAACTAATCACTTTGAACTTATATCATTGAACCTTTAAAATTTTTCACATGTCAAACCTTTGAACCATTTTCGTTCAAGGTTCAATCAGTTCATTGGTTCATCCTTTGTTCCATCATTTCTCTATTTTTATAAGTCCCTTGATCTCTTCAAATCCATTGAACTCGTTGAACATGTTGAATCCATTGAACCTGTTGAACTAATTTGGTTCAAGGTTCAATGGTTCAATGGTTCAATAGTTCATTCCTTTGTTCTTTGAAGCTTTATTTTATTCACTGGCCTCTACAAGGGCACTTGGTCTTTGGTTCACTGTCCTTCACAAGGGCACTTTATCTCTTCACTCTGGGGCACTCCTTTGAACCAGCTGATTGAACTGACCAATTGAACCAACTTTGGTTCAATGGTTCAATCTTTTGTTCACTTGACTACTTGAACCAACTTCATTGAACCAACCACATTGAACTAACCGCTCATTAAACCTTTGAACTTTTAAATCTGTTGAACCTTCAAACCATTTTGGTTTAAGGTTCAACGGTTTAATGATTCAATCTTTCTTCTTTTTTCTCAGTCTTTTGAAGCTGTTGAACTTGTTAAAGTGGTTGAACTTTGAATTGTTGTTGAAGTGCTTAACTCTTTAAGCTTGTTGATGTCATTGAACCTTTGAACCCTTTGGAAGTGGGGTTCAATGTTATAATGGTTCAATCCTTTGTTTGAAGCTTGGCGAAGAACATTTTTGGTTGAACCAAGGTGTTGAACCTGTCGTAAAAATGCCCAAGTGATGAGAGCTTGTTTCTTTCCTACAGAGTCTGTAGAAATGAACCTACAAAGCTAGCTGAGTCTGTAGAAATGAGTCCATAGATTTAAGCCTATAGAGTCTATAGATTCAATCCTACAGAGTTCATAGATTCAATCCTATAGAGTCTATAGATTTAAGCCTATAGAGTCCATAGATTTAAGCCTGTAGAGTCTATAGATTCAAGCCCACAGAGTCCATAGATTTAGAAAATGCTTAAATAATAAAGTGTTTGAAGGCTTAGAACAAATTTTTTTGAGAAGGGGAGATATAATTTTGATCTTGTAGGACCAAAATAGTTCATATGTTATCCTAAAAATGAGAAGTCTAATTTTGGGGACAACAGTTGGCCCCAGTTGGGGAACTTCCTTTAGATGAAAACTTGGAATAGCTAAGGGGATTAGAAACCAAAATATTTAGTGCCTTGAAGTATGATATTGGGCTATGGAGTCATGCTAACCAACAAGAAAGCAAGGTGCCAAAAATGAAAATGAAAATGAAAAGCACAAAAAAGAACTAAAGACTATACAAATATACATATGTATAGATGATCTCATTTGATACTTCAAGAGTCAAAGTGCTTCAGATGTTGCCCATGGTACATATAATTATCACTCATCATAAATAAAAAATATCATACATATCTATCATCCATATAATTACTCATTATAAATAATGAAAATAATTATCATACATAATATTATTCACTATAAATGTTAAAAAAATATCTTACATAATAAATCATACAAATTAATAAACAAATATATGAAATTATAAAAGGATATGATTATTTATTAAAATTAAAAACAAATAACACACACAAAAAAAAATGATTTAAACAATTAATTTTATAAATGTGATTACTCATCATGAATGGTACTTATAATTATCACTCATCATAAATAAATAAAATATCATACACATCTATCATCTATATAATTACTCATTATAAATAATGAAAACAATTATCATTAATTATTATTCACTATAAATGATAAAAAAATATCTTACATAATAAATCATACAAATTAATAAATAAATATATGAAAATATAAAAGTATATGATTATTTAGTAAAAGTAAAAACAAATAACACACACACACAAAATATATGATTCAAATAATTAATTTTATAAATGTGATTACTCATCATGAATGGTACATATAATTATCACTCATCATAAATAAATAAAAATATCATACATATCTATCATCCATATAATTACTCATTATAAATAATGAAAACAATTATTATACATAGTATTTTCATTATAAATGATTAAAAAAATATCGTATATAATAAATCATACAAATTAATAAACAAATATATGAAAGTATATAACATTATACAAACACT
>JARHVA010001903.1:2387500-2397500 GCA_037957365.1 Torreya grandis | reverse complement strand
AAATTAAACATACAATAAGTAATTCAAACAATTAATCATATATAAGTGATTCGAACATATATATAAGGTATCTTAAAAAATAAAATGTATAAATTAATAAAACTATAAAATATCTATATAATCAATATACAAATAAATAATGAATATACATCACTTAAACAAAAACTTGTACTAAACAAGAAAATCCATTCAAACAACCAAGCATACTCTAATAAAAATAATAATAAGTGTAAAAAAATATCAAACAAAAATTTTAATATATTAAAATAAGTAAATATTAAATTAAAAATATAATCAAATAAATATTTATTAAATCATAAAAGAAAACAACAAATATTTACATACATAAACCAATTTTTCTATTACTAATTATTCATTCATAAAAGCAAACAATTTATATAAAAGAATTTAAACATAAAATAAATGATTCAAATAATTAATCATATATATAATTACTCATCATGAATAACTAAAAATATGTATCTTAAATAATAAAATATATAAATTAATAAAACTATAAAAATATTCATACAATCAATATACAAATAATAATGAATATACATCATTTAAACAATAACTCACATAAAATAAGTGATTCAAGAAATTAACATATATATAATTACTTACCATAAATAACTAAAAATATAAATTATTTAAACAAGAACTCATATAAAATAATTGATCATCACATCAAATAAGGGATTCAAATAATTAACATGTATATAATTACTCATCATAAATAACTAAATAAATACATCATTGAGACAACTCACATAAAATAATTGATTCAAATAATTAATCATATATATAATTATTCATCAGACCCATCCTAAAGGGATCATCGAGGATGGAAATGAATGGTAATAGCGTGCGTGGGAGGGAAAGCTAGGGCACACAAGCCCTAGCTTGTAGGCTCAAGATTTTTAGTGTGCAGGGGATTTGTAAGACAACAGGGGGTCGAAGGGACTGGGTCTTCCTCTACATTTTTTTCTTTCTGGTTTTAAACTGGCTGGGAGGTGCTCTATGGTGTGGGTGCTGGTGTGCAGGGTCCAAGGGCTTCTAACGCTGGGTTTTTTTTTTGGGTGCCCTCTAGTTCATTTTACTGCATGTTGGGGGGTTCTTCTCCTTTGTGGTATTGCCATGGTGGTGTTGCACCTGTTGGGAGTTAGTTCTTTGGATTCAGCATGGTGTGGGGGGCATTTTCAGCCCTCACTCATCTGGTATAAATGGCTTCGAATGTGCCCTTGGATATGGTGGGTCATGCTTCTCCCATGGCTGGGGAGGATGCCAAAAAAGCCTTTCAGTCTTCGTCTAGATTGGATGTGGTCCGAAATGGTTCTCGTAAATAGACAAAGGTGAATGGATACTTGGAGAGGGCCCAAGAGTAGTCATTTTTATTAATACAATCAGAGTCGGTAGCTAAGGATATTACTTACTTCTGCAAGCATGTTTTGATTTGTAATTTTATGGAGATGAGGGTTTCTCTCCCATTTCTAGATACATGGATTCGTAAGACATGAAACTCGAAAGGAAATTTTGATATTCTGATGGTTGCAAATCAGTTCTTTATGGTGGACTTTTCATGTGTCTCGAATTGGAATAAGGCCTTTGAAGGGGGCCCATACTTTTATAACGAAGTGGTCTCTTCATCAAACCATGGCATGTTAGGTTTAACTTAGTGGAGGAGTTACCTTTTAGAATCCTATTTTGGGTTCGTATTCCTTGGCTACCGCTTTAATGCTGGAGAAGTGATATATTGCAGTCACTTGCATTGTTGCTTGGAAAACCTATTGGCCCTTCCCAACAAACTTTGAATAAGAAATTTTTATCTTATGCTAGGGTCTGTGTTGAAATTGATTTGAGCCAACCGCTTCTAGATTCTATTGATATGACTATAGGGTCTTGCTCCTAGACTCAACCATTAGATTATGAGACATTACCTTTCAGGTGTTGGCTATGTCATGAATATGGTCATCTTCAATGTAGGTGTCCGCAAGCTTTCGTTGTAACAATTTCAAGTAATGCTCCTACTCAACCTAATTTTAAAATAGACAATGGTAAAGCACCCATGTAGGGAGGTGGCACTAATAAAGATGGTTTTATTTTGGTTAAGCCTCGTAATCATGGTCAAGCCCTGAGGGGGAAACCTTTAACCGATTTGAGACATTCAAGGATTTAGTCCAAGAGGAGGGTTTCTAAGTGGACTTACAAGCAATAGTTGGATATTTTAGTGAGGTTGTTCCTAGGGATCAGTCTAATTTGATTCCTAGTTTAGATCAGGTTGGGGAGTAGGGTACTTAGAAGGACACTAAAATGGCTCTTCTAGCTCTTGTTCAAGGAATGATAGATTTGTTTTTAGAAGCTTCTAGTGGCTCTCCTAGTCTTGGTGGTGTTATATCTGAAGTGAGGGGTACTCCAGGCTTAGGAAAAATTATGGATCCTTCCCCAGCCTTGGGTTTCTAACAAAAAACCCTTAAAGAAGGGTCTCCTGAGAAAGCCCTTAAGGTGGGTAGAAAAAAGGACTTGGAAAAGGTAAATCTAATTAGTGAGACATTGGTTGAATCAATTTTTGTGAAGACTATTGATGTTCACTTCTCCCAACCCCAACGATGATTGTGCTCTCTTAGAATGTGAGGGGAATGAATAACATCCTTAGGCAAAGGCTATTCGGGACTTGGTTCGTATTCACTCTCTGAATGTGGTGTTTCTTTAGGAAACTAAGTTATTAGTTGATAGTATGATGAGTGTGGCTTTGAATATTTGGAGTTGTGGTCAGTGTCAATATGTTGGTACTCTTGGTAGCTCTGGTGGTGTTGCATGCTTATGGGACCCACGTAGAGTCAAACCAATTTGGCAGTATTCCTATAGAGGTTTGATTTCTTGTGTTGCTTCTCATCTTGAGTCTGGAAAGATAATACTCCTTTATAACATCTACACTCCATCTGACCTTCATGTTAAGGTAAGGTTGTGGGGTTTTTTTAGATATGTGGACATATGATCCTTATCTCCCATGGATTCTAGCAGGGGATTTTAATGCCATTATTTCTTTGGAAGAGAAAAGGGGAGGCATTGATCACTTGGAGCCTTATTCTAATCTCTTTTAGGTTAATGTGGCTCTCTTGATTTTGGTTGAAATCAAGCCTGTCAATGGGGTATTTACTTGGAGTAATAGGAGATGTGGGGACGCTACTATCTCTGAATGTCTAGATAGATTTTTAGTGTCTAGTTTCTGGTTGGGGGATAGGTGGTTGACTAGCTCTAAGATTTTGGATGGGTGGGGCTCTAATCATTGGCCAATCCAACTTCTTTTTGAGCTTCCCCAGTGTTGTGTAAAGTAGTCTTTTAAGTTTCAACTCATGTGGTTAAGAGATGACTCCCTCCATGATCTTCTTCCTATTTGGTGGAATTTGGGGATGTCGTCACATGGGACCACTATGTACTCCTCCAAGAGTCTCCAATATGTGAAATATAGGTTAAAAATGTTGAATAGGCAATACTTTGGTAATATTTTCCAAGCAAAATAGTCTGCTCAAGCTCATTTGGACTCAATCACCAGGCAGATTCATAACCAAGGCCTCACTGAGGATTTGGGTTTGCTGGAAGCTGCAACTGTGAAGGAAGTTGAGGAATTGGGATTAAGTGAAGAATTTTTTTGAAAAATAAATTCCCAAATTAAGTGGCTTCAGGTGGGAGATAGTTATACTTCTTTCTAAAATATTGATTTACTAAAATATTCATTCATAAAAGCAAAACAATTTAGATAAAAAAATTAAACATGCAATAAGTAATTCAAATAATTAATCATATAAAAGTGATTCAAATAATTAAAAAAATGTATATTAAATTATAAAATGTATAAATTAATTAATCTAATAAAAATATTCATATAATCAATATACAAATAAATAATGAATATACATCATTTAAACAAGAACTCGTACCAAACAAAACAAGCCATTCAAAAACTCAAGCATGCTCTAATAAAAATAATAATACAATCACACAAATATAAACTAATATTGATATTACTAAAATATTCATTCATAAATGTAAAACAGTTTAAATAAAAGGAATTAAAAATACAATAAGTAATTCAAACAATTAATCATATATAAGTGATTTGAACACACACACACACACATCTAAAAAAATAAAAGATATATATTAATAAAACTATGAAATATATATATAATAAATATGCAAATAAATAATGAATATACATCACTTAAACAAAAACTCATACCCAACAAGAAAATCCATTCAAACAACCAAGCATACTCTAATAAAAATAATAACATGTGTAAAAAAATATCAAACAAATATTTTAATATATTAAAATCAGTAAATATTAAATTAAAAATATAATCAAATAAACATTTATTAAATCATAAAAGAAAACAACAAATATTTACATACATAAACCAATGCTTCTATTACTAAATTATTCATTCATAAAAGCAAACAATTTATATAAAAGAAATTAAAAATAAAATAAATGATTCAAATAATTAATCATATATATAATTACTCATCATGAATAACTAAAAATATGTGTCTTAAATAATAAAATATAAAAATTAATAAAACTATAAAAATATTCATACAATCAATACACAAATAATAATGAATATACATCATTTAAACAACAACTCACATAAAATAAGTGATTCAAGTAATTAACATATATATAATTACTTACCATAAATAACTAAAAATATAAATTATTTAAACAAGAACTCATATAAAATAATTGATCATCACATCAAATAAGGGATTCAAATAATTAACATGTATATAATTACTCATCATAAATAACTAAATATATACATCATTGAGACAACTCACGTAAAATAATTGATTCAAATAATTAATCATATATATAATTATTCATCATACCCATCCTAAAGAGAGCATCGAGGATGGAAATGAATGGAGATAGCGTGTGTGGGAGGGCAACCTAGGGCATGTGAGCCCCAGCTTATAGGCTCGAGCTTTTCAATGCACAGGGGATTTGTAAGACAGCAGGGGGTCGAGGGGATCGAGTCTTCCTCTATATTTTTTTCTTTTTGGTTTTAAACTAGCTGGGAGGCACTGTATGGTGTAGGTGGTGGTGTGCAAGGTATAAGTGATTCCAATGCGGGGTTTGTTTTTTGGGTGCCCTCTAGTTCATTTTAATACTTGTTGAGGGGTTCTTCTCCTTTATGGTATTGCCCTGGTGGTGTTGCACCTATTAGGAGTCGCTACTTTGGATTCAACATGGTCGGGGGGGGCATTTTGAGCCCTCACTCATCTGGTATAAATGGCTTCAAATGTTCCCTTGAATATGGTGGTTCATGCTTCTCCCATGGCTAGGGAGGATGCTAAAAAACCCTTTTAGTCTTCTTCTGGATCAGATGTGGTCTGAAATGGTTCTCTTAAATTAACAAAGGTGAATGGATGCTTGGAGAGGGCCCAAGAGCGGTTGGTTTTAGGAACACAATCAGATTCGATAGCCAAGGATATTACTTAATTCTACAAGCATGTTTTGATTTTTAATTTTATGGGGATGAGGGTTTCTCTCCCATTTCTAGATACATGAATTCATAAGACATGGAACCCAGAAGGAGATTTTAATATCTAATTGTTGTAAATCACTTATTTATGGTGGACTTTTCATGTGTCTCAGATAGAAATAAGGCCTTTGGAGGGGGCCCATACTTTTATAACCAAGTGGGTCTCTTCATCAAACTATGGCATGTTGGGTTTAACTCAACAAAGAAGTTACCATCTAAAATCCCAGTTTGGGTTCATCTTCCTCGGCTACCGCTTGAATGTTGGAGGGGGAAACCTTCAACCAATTTGAGACATTAGAGGATTTAGTCCAAGAGGAGGGTTTTCAAGTTGACTTACAAGCAAGAATTGGATCTTTTAGTGAGGTTATTCTTGGGGATCAGTCTAATGTGATTCCTAGTTTAGATCAGCTTGGGGAGCAGGGTACTCAGATGGACACTGAAATGGCTCTTATGGCTCCTATTTAAGGAATGATAGATTTGGTGCTAAAAGTTTCTAGTGGCTCTCCTAGTGTTGGTGGTGTTCTATTTGAAGTGAGGGGTACTCTAGACTTAGGAAAAAGTACGGCTCCTTCTCTAGCCTTTGGTTTACAACAAAAAACCCTTAAAAAAGGGGATCCTAAGAAAGCCCTTAAGGTTGGTAGAAAAAAGGACTTGGAAAAGGTAAAGCTAACTAGTGAGACATTGGTTGAGTTGATTTTAGTGAATACCATTGATGTTCACTTCTCCCAACCCCAACGATGATTGTGCTCTCTTGGAATGTGAGGGGAATGAATAGCATCCCTAGGCAAAAGGCTATTTGGGACTTGGTTCGTATTCACTCTCCAAATGTGGTGTTTCTTCAAGAAACTAAGTTATCAGTTGATAGTATGATGACTATGGCTTTGAAGATTTGGAGTTGTGTTTAGTGTCAATATGTTGGTGCTCTTGGTAGCTCTGGTGGGGTTGCATGTTTATGGGACCCACGTAGAGTCAGACTGATTTGGTGGTATTCTTGCAGAGGTTTGATTTCTTGTGTTGGTTCTCATCTTGAGTCTGGGAAGATAATACTCCATTCTAACATCTACATTCCAACTGACCTTCATGGTAAGGTAAAGTTGTGGGGTTTTTTTAGATATGTGAGGAATTTGGATCCTTATCTCCCATGGATTCTAGTGGGGGATTTTAATGCCATTATTTCTTTGGAAGAGAAAAGGGGAGGCATTGCTCACTTGGAGCTTCTTCCAATCTCTTGTCATTTAATGTGGCTCTCTTGAATTTGGTTGACATCAAGCCTACCAATGGGGTATTTACTTGGAGTAATAGGAGATGTGGGGAAGCTACCATCTCTTAATGTCTAGATAGATTGTTAGTGTCTAGTTTCTAGGTGGGGGACAGGTGGTTGACTAACTCTGGGATTTTGGATGGGTGGGGCTCTGATCATTGGCCAATAAAACTTCTCGCTGAGCTTCCCCAGTGTTGTGTAAAGCAGTCTTTTAAGTTTCAACTCATGTGGTTAAGAGATGACTCCCTCCATGATCTTCTTCCTATTTGATGGAATTTGGGGATGCCGTCACAGGGGACCGTTATGTACTCCTCCAAGAGGCTCCAATATGTGAAATATAGGTTAAAACTATGGAATAGGCAATACTTTGGTAATATATCCCAAGAAAAATAGTCTTCTCAAGCTCATTTGGACTCAATCACCAGGCAGATTCGTAACCAAGGTCTCACTGAGGATTTGGGTTTGCTGGAAGCTATAGCTATGAAGGAAGTTGAGGAATGGCGATTACATGAGAATTTTTTTTTAAAACAAAAGTCCCAAATAAAGTGGATTCAGGTGGGAGATAGTTATACTTCTTTCTTCCATAATTTAGTAAAATATAAGAGACAAGGTAATGTCATCTCTAATCTCAAGACTTTGAATGGGGATATTGTCTCCTCTGCTTCTATTTATACTGAGACTGTGTGTTTCTTTTCTATCCTACTATATGAGGATTCCCTTCCTACGAAGGAGGATGAAGTTGATATTTTGAATAGTATTCTTCCCTTAGTCACTAGTGAAATGAATGCTTCTTTACTTCTTCCCATTTCTTTGTCTGAGGTTGAAACTATTCTGTTTCAGATGAAAAATGGAAAAGCCCCAGGGCCTGATGGTTTCCCGGTTGAGTTTTACCAGGAGTTCTCGGAAGTGATTAGATTGGATTTGTTGGAGGTCATTCAAGAATCTTTCGTGAATAAAAAAATGCTAAAATCCATGAATGCTACCTTCCTTTCTCTCATCCCAAAGAAGGATGGGGTTAATTCTCTATATATTTTTAGGCTCATTGCCTTATGTAATGTGGTTTATAAGATTATTATGAAGTTGATTGCTGTAAACCCTGGCTAAGTAGGCTAATTTTTTAAGAGCAACAGGTTTTTGTGGCTAGTAGGTGGATTATGGATGGGGTTTTCATTGCCATTGAGATGATTCATTCTATGGATTGTTCTAAAGAGAAAGCCATATTTATTAAGTTGGATATGGCTAAAGCTTATGATTGTGTTAAGTGGGCCTTCTTATTTAAGATTTTGGGAGAATTTGGTTTTTTTGGTGATTGGATTGAGTGGGTCAAGAGTTGTGTTAATTCTTCTTCCTTTTTGGTGCTAATTAATGGTGAGTCGATAGAGTTGTTTAGTGCTTCAACAGGGCTCAAATAAGGGGACCCTTTATCCCCCTATCTATTCATATTATTGGTGAAGGATTTGGGGAGGTTTATTAGAACCCAAGTGGAGACTGGTTTGATTAAGGGATGGAGCTTTGGAAATAATATTTCCCCTCAGTCACATTTGTAGTTTGTTGATGACACAGATCTGATGGGCAGGACCAAGGTTGAAGAGGCCTCTAGTTGGCGTAGGGTTTTGGATTGTTATTTATCTATGTCAGGTCAGATAATTAATGAGAGGAAGTATTTTATTTACTTCTTTCATACTCTGTGGGCTATTCAGAGGAGAATTATAGGTATCCTTTGATTTTATATTGGCACTCTCCCTTTTGTGTATCTTGGTATTTTGTTTGCTATTCATTCACTACCTAAAATGTTATGGTAGGAGATTATGGATAAGTTTAGAAATCTAGTTAGTCATTGGAATAACATGTGGCTCTCTTTAGCGAGTAGGATGACTCTTCTAAAGTTAGTGGTGCAAGCTCTTCCTCTATATAGATGTTTTATTCTCTTTGCACCTTTTAGCTTTATCAAAGACTTTGAGAGTTTATCTCGATAGTTTCTTTGGTCTAGAAACCTCCTGCATAGGAAGTGGAGTTTGGTTAAGTGGGAAGTTATTTGTAGGTTGAAGCAGGCTAGTGGTCTAGCCTTGTGTAGAACTAATTTGAATGGACAAGCTTTAGCAGCTAAGTTGTATTGGTGGTGGTGTTCATAGCAACATAAATCACGGGCAAAAATTCTTACCTCAAAGTACCTAGGTACAATTGAGAGTGTGAATGTTGCTCGCTTCAGTTTGGAGGGGAAGGAATCTATGATTTGGAGTACCCTCAAAAGGGGTGCCAAGTTGGTCAAGCAGGGGTTGTTTTGGATTTATAATGGGGGGTAGGAGGCTCTCTTCTGGCATGATTCTTGGAATGGTTATCCTCCTATTTTGTCTACCCACCCCCACCTACAAAATTTGAGTAGGCATTTTATTGATGCTGGGTGGTGCCATGTCATTGATTTTAAAACCTTTAATAACTTAGGATAAGTTAGGGTGTATAGATGGAAGGTTATGCAAGATTGGCCTTCTATTGGGGTAGCTGGGGATTACTAAGAGCTTGTTGGGATCCTATCGAGGCGTGTTTACACTTCTTTTCTTGGGAGAGATGTGTTGGCTAGGGGTCCTGATCTAAAAGGCAAATCTATTGTTGCCTCAGGTTATCATGTTCTTGATAAGCAAATGTTTAACAACTCAGAGGTCTCATGGTGGAAATAGGTTTAGAATAAGTTTGCTTGGCCTAAGTGTAACTTCTTCTCATGGTTAGTTGTTCAAGGAGCTTCCTCACTTGGGAGAACCTCTGGAAACATGGGTTTTAGGGGCCCTCTAAGTGTGCTATGTGTGGTGGGTAGGAGGAGTGCATTTACCATATCTTCTTTTAGTGTTCCTTTGCAAAATTTATTTGGTATTTTTGGTGGAATCTCTTATGTATACCATGTAGACATGCTTTTTCTTTGGAGGATTTTTTGAGTCTGGCAGGGGGGCCTACAAAGACCTCTTTCCTCTTCATTACTTGGATCATTGGCCCTAGATTGATAATTTGGCATATTTGGTTAGAGCGCAATTGCAGGTTTTTTCTGGACAAGAAGTTACTTATTGGTCAGCTTTGGTTGAGGATTTTTGATGGCCTACAATAAACTTTGGTTGCTAAGTGTGACCTGTTTGTCCCTGTTGCTTTTGGTGACTGTGGCATTATTGAAGCCCTAGGTCTCTTTAGGGATGGATGGAAA
>JARHVA010001903.1:2182500-2382500 GCA_037957365.1 Torreya grandis | reverse complement strand
CCATGGAAATCTGAGAGAAACTTATTTCTGCATCTTTATTTGAAAGTTGACAGATATTTCATTATCTTAAATTTGACATCCGTAGGGACTTTAATGGTTCAATCATTTCCCTGGTTTAATCACTTTCTTGGTTCAATCACTTTCTTAGTTTAATCGCTTTCTTGGTCTTTAATTGAATCATCCCTTTATCCAGCATTTCCTTTGATCTTTGACCCAATGTTCTCAACCCTCCACAAGGGCACCTACCCTTAGTTCACTGCCCTCCATAAGGGTACTTCGGCCTTGGTTCACTGGGTCACTCTCTTGAACCGACCACTTGAGCCGACTGATTGAACCAACTTTGGTTCAACGGTTCAAGAGTTCAATCTTACATTCCACTCATTCAATTGACCACTTGAACTAATCACTTTGAACCAATCTCATTGAACGTTTAAACTTTTAAACATGTTGAACCTTTGAACCATTTTGGTCAAGGTTCAACTGGTTCATTAGTTCATCCTTTGTTCCATCATTTCCCTATTTTTATAAGTCCCTTGATTTCTTTGAATCCATTGAACTCATTGAACCTATTGAATCCATTAAACCTATTGAACTAATTTTGTTCAAGGTTCAATGGTTTAATGGTTCAACATTTCATTCCTTTATTCTTTGAAGCTTTCTATTCTTCACTGCCCTCTGCAAGGGCACTTGGTCTTTGGTTCACTATCCTCCACAAGGGCACTTGGTCTTTTCACTTTGGGGCACTCCTTTGAACCAGCTGATCAAACTAGCAAATTGAACGAACTTCGATTCAACGGTTCAACGGTTCAATCATTTGTTCAGTTGACTGCTTGAAGCAACTTCATTGAACCAACCACGTTAAACTAACCGCTCATTGAACCTTTGAACTTTTGAACTTGTTCAGCCTTTGAACCATTTTGGTTCAAGGTTCAACGGTTCAATCTTTCTTCTTTTCACTAAGTCTTTTGAAGTCGTTGAACTTGCTGAAGTGGTTGAACTTTGAACTTTTGTTGAAGCATTTAACTCTTTAATCTTGCTGATGTCATTGAAACTTTGAACCCATTAAACCTTTGAACCTTTTGGAAGGGGGGTTCAATGGTTCAATCCTTTGTTTGAACCTTGGCAAAGAACATTTTTGTTTGAACCAATGTGTTGAACCTATCTTGAAAATGCCCAAGTGTTGAGAGCTTGTTTCTTTCCTGCAGAGTTCATAGAAATGAACCTGCAGAGCTGGTGGAGTCCATAGAAATGATTCCATAGAATTAAGCCTACAGAATCCATAGATTCAATCATGCAAAGTATGTAGATTCAAGCTTATAGATTTCATATATTTAACCCTATAGAGTTCATAGATTTAAGCCTATAGAGTCCGTAGATTCAATCCCACAGAGTCCATAGATTCAGAAAAAGCTTGAATAATAAAGAATTTGAAGGCTTAGAAAAAAAAATTGAGAAGGGAAGAGATAAATTTGATCCTGCAGGACCAAAATAGTTCATATGTTGTCCCAAAAATGAGAAGTCTATTTTTGGGGACAACAGCTAGCTCCAGTTGGGGAACATCCTTCAGATGAAAACTTGGAACAACTGAGGGTAGTAGAAACCAAAATCTTTAGTGCCTTGAAGTATGTCATTGGGCTATGGAGTCGTGCTAAGCAACAAGAAAGCAAGGTGCCAAAAATGAAAATGAAAAGGAAAAGCACAAAAAAGAACTAAAGACTATACAAATATACATATGTACAGATGATCTCATCTGATACTTCAAGAGTCGAAGTGCTTTAGATGCTTCCCATGGTACATATAATTATCACTCATCATAAATAAAAAAATATCATACATATCTATCGTCCATATAATTACTCATTATAAATAATGAAAATAATTATCATACATAATATTATTCACTATAAATGATAAAAAAATATCTTACATAATAAATCATACAAATTAATAAACAAATATATAAAAGTATATGATTATTTATTAAAAGTAAATAAAATAACACACACACACACAAAATATATGATTTAAATAATTAATTTTATAAATGGTACTTATAATTATCACTCATCATAAATAAATAAATAAAAATATCATACATATCTATCATCTATATAATTACTCATTATAAATAATGAAAACAATTATCATACATAATATTATTCACTATAAATGATAAAAAAATCTCTTACATAATAAATCATACAAATTAATAAATAAATATATGAAAGTATAAAAGTATATGATTATTTAGTAGTAGTAAAAACAAATAACACAAACACACAAAATATATGATTCAAATAATTAATTTTATAAATGTGATTACTCATCATGTATGGTACATATAATTATCACTCATCATAAATAAATAAAATATCATACATATCTATCATCCATATAATTACTCATTATAAATAATGAAAACAATTATCATACATAATATTATTCACTATAAATGATAAAAAATATATCTTATATAATAAATCATATAAATTAATAAACATATATATAAAAGTATATAACATTATATAAACACTAACACTATATGATTATTTAGTAAAAGCAAAAAGAAAATAATTTACTTTTTTTAACAAATAACATACATACATACATACATACATACATACATACATACATACATACATACATACATACATATATATATATATATATATATATATATATATATATATATATATATATATATATATAAAATTCAAATAATTAATATATACAATAATTAATTACAAATATGTGATTACTCATCATAAATCGTAAATATAATTATCACTCATCCTAGATAAAAAAACATATCATACATATAATTACTCATTATGAATAATGAAAACAATTATCATAAATAATATTACTCACTATAAATGATAAAAAAAAATTTACATAATAAATCATACAAATTAATAAACAAATATATAAAACTATAATAGTATAAACATTATAAAAACACTAACACTATATGATTATTTAATAAAAGTAAAAATAATTAATTTACGTTTTTTAACAAATAATTTACATTTCCTTATAAAATTATCTTATGATCAATGTAAAAACAAGCAAGGATCATTTAAACAAACATGCATTCTAAAAACAAAAATGTATTTAAACAAATATTTTGATAATTAATACAAACATATATATAAATATAGTGATTTTTATAAACAATAGTTAAGTGCAAACATATTCATTGTTTTAAACAAACATTCTATCAAAAAAGTAACTATTTAACAAATCAAACAAACGTACACTAAATCATATAAATATCCCATATGAATGTGTTATTAACACTCTATAATTTAGTTCATGAAAGCCAAAGAAGAAATCTATTGGCATCAAAAATCAAGAAAAACCTGGCTCAAGGAAGAAGATAGGACTATTAAGTATTTCCATCACTATTTCCATCACTTGACTTCCAAGAACCATCATTACACTAAAATTTTTGAAGTCAAGGGAGATGGTTGGGTTCTTTATAAAGAAGAAAAATAAATTGCTCTTCATGAGTGATAAATAAATAACAATCTTACATAATAAATCATATAAATTAACAAAATCATAAAAATACTCATATGATCAATATACATATGGATAATATGTACATCATAAATAATATGTACAACATAGAAGAAAGCAACAAATATTTACATGCATAAACCAGTGTTTCTATCACTAAAACATTCATTCATAAAAGCAAACAATCTATATTTAAAAGAAATTAAATATAGAGTAAATGATTCAAACAATTAATTATATTCACATATTTATATATACTTGTCATAAATAATTAAAACCAATATTTTTATTACTAAAACATTCAATCACAAAAAGTAAACTATATGTATATATATATATATAACTAAAACCAATATTGTTATTACTGAAACATTCATTCACAAATCTAAACAATCTAAATTTTTTAAAAATTAAATATAGAATAAATGATTCAAACAATTGATCATATATATGATTATTCATCATGAATAATTAAAAATATGTATGTTAATTAATAAATGATCATTATATGTTTGTAAAATGCATATTTATTTAAATGATCATTGTGTGTTTGTCTGTAAATATGTACTTTCTTGTGTGATTATTTTTTATTATTATTCATTATATGTTTATTTATTTAAATGTATGGATACTTTACAATATTAAGATATTTTAAAAAGGTTAATTATATCAAGTGGGTGGTTGTCTAATAATAAGGATGATGGTGCAAAAATTTCTACTTTACCATCCCCTAATGTACAAATCCCAATAAATACCAAAAAGTGATAAAGCCAAGATTATGTCCAAAATAAATTTGACAAAATGGATACTCCTCAGTCCTTTGTATTAAATCAAAGATGCATTTCATACACCTAATCAATGTAAAAAAGCAGGTTTTCAATCAAAAAATAATAATATATTTACACGTAACTATAGTTTGTACAAATCATTATATACAGATTTGTTTAAACAATTTATTATATATATCTATTATTTATACATATTACTCTATAATTATCTATTTGAATGGTTATTTATTTGTAGAATGAATGTTTGTTTAAATGATCGTTATTTTTTTATACATTAATCATTTAGATATTTTAATATTAGAGTGTAGATGATGATCATTATTTTTTTTAGATAAGCACCAAGGTTGATGGGTCTCTTGCCTTATATTATAAATGATAAATTTATACAATAAACCCTAACCATCAAAAATTTCAAAGATAAATTGAAATCCTTTGAGAAACAAAGCCACCAAATGGTAACAAAAATACAGTTCTAGGCACTAAATTTACCAACTAGACATAAAAGGTCATACGAAAAACATAGAGAAACCAAAATGATATCCTTCCATCCATAAACCAAATAGCCATGATACTCAACCATCCACCTCATCTTCTAGCTTACTTTAGGAACCATTACACATTTCTCGCTCATCATAGCCCAACATAACCAACCTTTCTTCCCACCTACAGACATTACTACTCGATTTCTCACCAAATGGCCAAGCATAGCCACTATTATTGCATAATGAGGGTCAAAAATGATATATGATAGAGCAGATCATCGAGGTTTAACCACCATTTGACATAAAAAAGACACCACCTCCACTATTTCTCTATAGTGATGAGCTTCCTTCCAAAGTTCAAGCCCTGCAATGGGATACTGAGCCTACTCCCAAGGAGAGGATATGAATAGCCCACCTTCCAATAGAGGATGAAGGGAGCTTGTTCTCCAAATATTTTGACATACTCAATAGAGAAATAAATAGAATTTTAAGGTCCTTAAAACCAAAAATTAGAATAAACCCAAATTCATTATTGCCTGAGAAAGGGTGCTCTTAAAATGGGCTAGCATTGAAATTTTCTACCAAATCCTGTAACAAACCTTTTTTGTGGATCAAAGCCATGAAGAAATCCAAAACCCTAACAACTGGATTCTTTTCTTAAACCATAACTATGATGTTTGAAATAAATATATCAGTGTGCAAGGGATTTGTAAGACAATAGGGGGTAGAGGGGACTGGGTCTTCCTCTACATTTTTTTCTTTCTGGTTTTAAACTAGCTGGGAGGCACTCTATGGTACAGGTGCTGGTGTGCAGGGTCCAAGGGCCTCTAATGCTAGGTTTTTTATTTGGGTGCCCTCTGTTTCATTTTACTACATGTTGGGGAGTTCTTCTCCTTTATTGTATTGCCCTGGTGGTGTTGCGCCTATTGGGAGTTGCTACTTTGGATTCAGCATGGTGTGGGGGTCATTTTGAGCCCTCACTCATCTAGTATAAATGGATTTGAATGTGCCCTTGGATATGGTGGGTCATGCTTCTCCCATGGCTAGGGAGGATGCCAAAAAACCCTTTTAGACTTTTTCTAGATTGGATGTGGTCTGAAATGGTTCTCTTAAATTGCCAAATGTGAATGGATGCTTTGAGAGGGCCCAAGAGTGGTCAATTTTAGTAATATAATCAGAGTCGATAGTTGAGGATATTACTTACTTCTGAAATCATGTTTTGATTTGTATGTTTATGGGGATGAGGTTTTCTCTCCCATTTCTAGATACATGGATTCGTAAGACATGGAACCCGAAAGGAGATTTTGATATTTTGATGGCTGTAAATCACTTCTTTATGGTGGACTTTTCATGTGTCTTGGATTGGAATAAGGCCTTTGAAGGGGGCCCATACTTTTATAACCAAGTGGGTCTCTTCATCAAACCATGGCATGTTGGGTTTAACTCAGCGGAGGAGTTACCTTCTAAAATCCTAGTTTGGGTTCATCTTCCTCAGTTATCGCTTGAATGCTGGAGAAGTGCAGTCAATTGTATTGTTTTTGATTAATTAAGGCAAAAACTAGGGGTTGAACCCTATACAGTCAAAAAAGATAGGAAGGATGGAAAATAAAAGATGCCAACACCGAACCAATAGCACAGCTGAGAAACAAAGTCAAAATCAAAACAAAACACTAGAAAGACTAGACTCAGAAAGGACAAAAATACATAACTATAGAATTAACAAGATCCTTAAAATTCTCATTGTCTGCATTGTCAGCATTCCCTAGATTACCCACTGCTTCCATGATCCGCAATGACCTTCTCCACATGGACCGCCTTCAAAATCTATCTTCATCATCAATGTGCATCATTCATGCTCTATCATGTCCTTCTAAATGATCTCTCTTATGTTTGGGGGTATATGAGCCCCTTGTTGCCATACCCTCCATCTTGAGAATTGCTGACCAAGGTTGGCACAAGCATCAACGACCCTGTTACCTTCTCTGTAGGTGTGGGTAGTCTCAACTTCGAAAAACTTTTGTAAAAGAAACTAAATGTCTGTAATGATGTCTTTTAGATGGATACCAATGTTAGATGCTTTATTAATAGCATCTATGATCAACTTAAAATCTCCTTGAATATTCAAATTTATAATTCCTAGGGATATAGCTAACTTTAATCCCTAAAGTAAGGCCATAGCTTTAGCATAGTTATTGCTCTGGCAACCCATGCCACTAGCATAGACAGCAGACATCCCTCCTTTTTCATTTCTTATTATTCCTCCTCCACTTGCTTTATAATTCAACTTGGATGCCCCATCAAAATTGAGTTTCATCCAATTGGGTTTAGGTGGTTTCCATTTAGTATGAAGTCTCTGAAGAATTTTGGAATTATTATGCCTAGGGATAAGGTTTAATACCTTCCATTTAGCAGTAATTTGACTTTCAAATTCAGATAGGGGTTTCTCTATAGCACTAATATGAGCTATTGTAACACTTTCAAAGATGGTCCTAGCAAAGGAGTTAAACACCTTAGCAGCATTTCTAGTAGTGTCCCTAAAGATTCTTTGATTTTGCTCTTTCCATAAAGTCCAGCTCAAGCATGGTAGAGCTTGCTTCCATAGTTCCTTAATCCAAGGATGTGTGAAGGTTGAGTTCTAGCTAAGAATTACTTCTTTAAGGTTAGAATTGTAAACCCATTCAATGCCAAAGTTGTTAAGTATCTTGCCCCATAAATCTTGGGTAAACTCACTGTTAGGGTGTGGAGCTAAAAGCTTCACCAAGGAGCACACTTTAACAGGTTCGGGTCTACACAGTCACCGGCGTCGGTCAGGAGTGACCGACGTCAGTCAGGTGCAGTTGCAGAGACACCAGCGTCGGTAGTGGGTCAGCTGACGGCGGTCACAGGCAAGCAGGAAGGAACCGGCGTCAGTTACTTGTGCGTCTAAAAAGCTATTTCTGAGGATAGAAGCGAGTGTTTTCATGATGAGTTTAAGTTGTAGTCTTAAGATCACATCTCTATTATTAGTAATGTTATTTTTAGAGCCCTTATTCAAGAGCCTTAACTGTTTATTGTAAGTGCATGCTCAAGTTTCCTAATTCTATATGTAGAATTAGATCTTCTTAGCTTAGTGTGAATTATTGTAGTAGTTCATTGTATGTGAATGTTGAAGAACAGTACAAAATTGAATCAATCCAGGTTTGTTAGAGTTGATTGTTCTTGAGAGAGAGAGCTCTTGAGGAATAGAGATCTAGTGAGAGATCTATACATATAGGAGAGCTGTGGAAGAAAGAAGTTTCTTCAATTGTATTCCTTTTGTAAAGAGTTTGTTAATACAAGTTTTCAGGGTGGTTTCTTATATCTCTTGTTCTTACTATTTATCATTCTAGTTACTTGTCTATCTAATTTATTTCTGCATTTATTACTTTCACGAGTGTAATCTATTGTTGGTTGATCCCCAACAAGTGGTATCAGAGCCAGGTTCACTAACAGGTGGTTTAGATCTGTGTAGTGTGTATTGATTACAGGTTCTCACAGGGGTTTCTGCAGGGATTTTTGTTTGAGTGGGAGAAGCAATGGCAGATGAAAGTAAACTGAGGATGGAAAAGTTCAATGGAAAAGATTACCAACATTGGAGAATGCAGATAGAGGATTATCTGTATCAGAAATATCTCTACTTACCATTAGGTGGGGTTGCAAAGAAGCCCAAAGACATGGAGGATGAAGAATGGGAAGTTCTTGACAGAAAGGCTCTGGGGTCTATAATACTGAGTCTAGCATCCACTGTGATATCCAATTTATCACAGGCAAAGTCTATGATAGAGTTGATGACTACGTTAGCAAATTTGTATGAAAAACCCTCAGCCTCTAATAAGGTATATCTTATGAAGCAGTTATTTAATTTGCATATGAATGAAGTGGATCTATTTCTACTCATCTGAATGATTTCAATGGAATTGTGAATCAATTAAGTTCAGTCAATATAGTGTTTGATGATGAAATAAAAGCTCTTTTAATATTATGTTCTTTGCCTAAAAGCTGGCATGGCTTAGTAATGGCAGTCACCAATACTGCATCTGCATCAAATATTTTGAAAGTAGAGGATGTTGTTAGTGTTATCTTGAATGAGGAAATATGCAGGAAAAGCATAGAAGATACATCTAGGAACGCTTTAAGTTTTGAGAGCAGGGGAAGGCAGAAAGATAAGAGCAAGAGGAGATCAAGATCTAAGTCTAAGGTGAGAGGAAGATCCAAATCCAGGAATGGCAGGAGGCCACAATGCTGGAATTGTGGAAAGATTGGGCACATAAGCAGAGATTGCTGGTCAAAGCCTAAGGAGGACAATCAGCACGAAGGAAAGGAAGAAGCCAAGGTTGCAGGTATTGCACAAGATGCTTTAATTTTCTCTCTGCATAATAATACGAAATCTTGGGTGTTAGATTCTGGCGCATCTTTTCATGCTACCCCTAACAGGGAATATTTTAGTGACTATATCCATGGAGATTTTGGAATAGTGTATCTAGGGGATGATGAACCCTGTAAAATAATTGGCAAAGGTAAAGTGCAGCTGAAGATGCAGAATATCAACACATGGGTGTTGAGAGATGTGATGCATGTTCATAGCTTGAAGAGAAATTTGATTTCTATAGGAAAGTTAGGGGATGAGGGTTGTACAGTAACTCTCACAACAGAATCTTGGAAGGTGACCAAGGGTGCACTTGTTATGGCCAGAGGTAAGAGAGAAGGTACTCTCTATTTGTGTAATTGTGTTACTAACAAATCTCCTTTTGTATTATCTACTTCAGATGTGGATGCTAAATTGTGGCACTCAAGGCTTGACCACATGAGTGAGAAGGGGATGTCAATTCTTAAGTCCAAAGGTATGCTTTCAGATTTAAAAGGCATAGATCTAGAGTTTTGTGAGCACTGTGTATTTGGAAAATAGAAAAGGGTTAGTTTTCTCAAGACTGGGTCTACTAAGAAGAGGCATAAGTTGCAGCTTGTTCACACAGACGTGTGGGGATCAGCGCAGGTTGCTTCCATTGGAAGATCACAGTACTATGTATCTTTCATAGATTATGCTACAAGGAAGGTATGGATCTATTATATTAGAAGAAAATATGATGTATTTGAGACTTTTAAGATTTGGAAAGCCATGGTTGAGAATGAAATAGGTAAAATATTGAAGTGCCTGAGATCTGACAATGGTGGTGAGTTCTACAATTATAAGTTCAGAGATTATTGTTATATGCATGGAATCCACAGGCAAAGGATGGTTCCAAGGACACCTCAGCAGAATGGAATTGTTGAAAGGATGAACAGGACAATAATGGAGCATGCAAGGTGTATGAGATTGCATGCTGGTCTACCCTTATAGTTTTGGGCACAAGCTGTTGACACTACAGTATACCTGATTAACAGAGGACCCTCTATAGCTCTGGATGGTGGAATTCCAGAAGAGGCATGGACAGGTAAAAAGGTAGATCTCTCATATCTCAAAGTTTTTGGTTGTGAAGCCTTTATGCACATAGATAAAGAAAATAGAAAGAAGCTTGATGCTAAGTCTATGAGGTGCACGTTTATTGGCTATGGCTCAGATGATTTTGGTTACAGATTATGGAATCTAGAAACTAATAAGGTAATTAGGAGTCGTGATGTTGTTTTCAATGAAAGAGTGATGTATTGTGATCAGCTAAGGAAGCTAAATCAATCTGGGCAGAGCAATGGTGAATTGGACAAGGTAAAGGTCTAATATGAGCTCGTGGGAAAAAGAAATAATCACTTACAAGAGAACACAGAGACTGACGTCGGTAGGGTAGGAACCGACATCGACAAAACAGAGACCGGTGTCGGCCATACAGAGACCGACGTCGGCAGGATAGGCACCGACGTCGGTTCTGCCAGTAACAGGTCTGTAGGTGACCGAGGTCAGTCACTGTCAGAGAATTTGGGTGGATAGCATGTTGTGAACGAGTCTTAGACACCCATTAGGAGGTCAGAAAGGGTGAGTAAGCCTCCAATTAGATATTCTCCTTCATTATTTTATTTATGGCTAACTGATGGTGGGGAACCAGAGAGTTTTGAAGAAGCAATACAGGTGGAGTCCAAGAGTCAGTGGGAGTGTGGCATGGTTGAGGAGTTGGAGTTCTTAAGAGATAACCAAACATGGGATTTGGTTGAGTTGCCAACAGGTAAAAGAACACTAAAGAACAGATGGACTTACAGGTTGAAAGAAGGTGAGAATGGATAGATGAGATATAAGGCCAGATTGGTGGTAAAAGGATTTACACAAAAGCCAGGTATTGACTTTGGTGAGATTTTTTCTCTTATTGTTAAGATGACTTCTATAAGGGTTGTATTGTCTTTGGTTGATTTTGAGGATTTGCATCTTGAGCAGCTAGATGTTAAGACAACGTTTCTTCATGGAGATTTGGATGAGGAAATTTATATGGAACAACCGAAAGGATTTGAGGTCAAGGGCAAGGAGAAGTTTGTGTGCAGATTGAAGAAAAGCTTGTATGGCCTCAAGCAAGCTCCTAGGCAATGGTACTTAAAATTTGAAAGGTTTATGACTGAGCATTGCTACAGTAGGTGTCAATCTAACCATTGTGTGTATTTCAAGAGATTTGATAATGGTAGATATATTATTCTATTGTTTTATGTAGATGATATGCTAGTTGTAGGATCACACATGCAGGATATCTCTGAGCTTAAGGTGAAATTAGCTCAAACATTTGCTATGAAGGATTTGGGAGCAGCTAAGAAAATCCTTGGCATGAGCATTATGAGAGACAGGAAAAATCACAGGTTGATATTATCTCAAGAAGATTATGTGGACAAGGTGTTGAAATGGTTCAATATGCAGGATGCTAAACCGGTAAGCACACCTTTGGCGGGACATTTTAAGTTAAGTAAAGAATAATGTCCCAATTCACATGATGAGGTAGAGTACATGAGTAAAGTTCCATATTATTCTGTAGTAGGAAGTTTGATGTATGCAATGGTGTGTACTAGACCGAATATTGCCCAAGCAGTGGGAGTTGTAAGTAAGTATATGGCCAATCCAGGTAAGGAACATTGGAAAGCAGTTCAGTGGATCCTTAGATATCTGAGAGGAACCAGTAGTAGGCACTTGTGCTATGGAGGTTTAGATACTTCTCTACATGGTTATGTAGATTCAGATATGGTAGGTGATTTGGATGGTAGGAGGAGCACTACAGGTTATGTTTTCACTGTAGGTGGAACAACGGTTAGCTGGATATCTAAGTTGCATAAGGTTGTTGCCTTGTCAACTACAGAAGCAGAGTATATTGCAGCCACAGAGGCTAGCAAAGAGATGATATGGATGACACGGTTCATGGATGAGCTTGGTAGGGAGCATGAGAGTTGCAGATTGTATAGTGACAGTCATAGTGCAATCCATTTGGCTAAGAATTCAGCTTTTCATTCAAGAACAAAGCACATACAGCTAAGGTATCACTTCATATGACAGGCATTGGAAGATGGTGAGTTGAAGCTGGAGAAGATCCATACAGATAGGAATCCTACTGATATGTTAACCAAGCTGGTTATAAAGGAGAAGTTAAATCTTCATTCAACTTTTGTTGGTCTTCATGATTGAGTTGAAGATGGAGGAGCTAGAAGATATTGTTGTACAGGTACTGGTGTAGCTGTTTATCTCCAAGTGGGAGATTGTTAGGGTGTGGAGCTAAAAGCTTCACCAAGGAGCACACTTTAATAGGTTTGGGTCTACATAGTCACCGGCGTCAGTCGTGCGTCGGTCAGGTGCAGTTGTAGAGACGCCGGCGTCAGTAGTGGGTCGGCTGACGGCGGTCACAGGCAAGCAGGCAGGAACTGACGTCGATTACCTATGCGTCTAGAAAGCTATTTCTGAGGATAGAAGCGAGTGTTTGCATGATGAGTTTAAGTTGTAGTCTTAAGCTCGCGTCTCTATTATTAGTAATGTTATTTTTAGAGCCCTTGTTCAAGAGGCTTAACTATTTGTTGTAAGTGCATGCTCAAGTTTCCTAATTCTATATGTATAATAAGATCTTCTTAGCTTAGTGTGAATTATTGTAGTAGTTCATTGTATGTGAATGTTGAAGAATAGTACAGAATTGAATCAATCTAGGTTTGTTGGAGTTGATTGTTCTTAAGAGAGAGAGAGCTCTTGAGGAATAGAGATCTAGTGAGAGATCTATACATCTAGGAGAGGTGTGGAAGAAAGAAGTTTCTTCAATTGTATTCCTTTTGTAAAGAGTTTGTTAATACAAGTTTTCAGGGTGGTTTCTTGTATCTCTTGTTCTTGTTTATCATTCTAGTTACTTGTCTATCTGATTTATTTCTGCATTTATTGCTTTCACGAGTGTAATCTATTGTTGGTTGATCCCCAACACTCACAGTGTATGCATAGGTGTGAAACTAATTCCTCTCTAGTCGATTACATTGTTGCTTGGAAAACCTATTGGCCTTTCCCAACAAACTTTGAATACGAATTTTTTTTCTTATGCTAGGGTCTGTGTTGAAATTGATTTGAGCCAATTGCTTCCAGATTCTATTGATATGTCTGTTGGGTCTTGCTCCTAGACTCAACCTTTAGATTATGAGACATTACCTTTCAGGTGTTTGCTATGTCATGAATATGATCATCTTCAGTGAAGGTGTCCTCGAGCTTCTAGTGTAACAGGTTCAAGTAATGGTCCTACTCATCCTGATTTGAAAATAGACAAGGGTAAAGCCCCCATGCAGGGAGGTGGTGCTAATAAAGATGGATTTATTCTAGTTAAGTCTTGTAATCACGATCGAGGCCTGAAGAGATCCCTTAAGGATAGGTAAGACGGGGAAACCTTCAACTAATTTGAGATGTTGGAGGATTTAGTTGAAGAGGAGGGTTTCCAAGTGGACTTACAAGCAATAGTTGGATATTTTAGTGAGGTTATTCCTGGGGATTAGTCTAATGTGATTCCTAGTTTAGATCAACTTGGGGAGCAGGTACTCAGATGGACACTAAAATGATTCTTCCAATTCCTATTCAATGAATGATAGATTTGTTGCTAAAAGCTTCTTGTGGCTCTCCTAGTGTTGGTGGTGTTCTATTTGAAGTGAGGGAAAGGAAAAAGTATGGCTCCTTCTCTAGCCTTGGGTTTACAACAAAAAACCCTTAAAAAAGGGGCTCCTAAGAAAGCCCTTAAGGTTGGTAGAAAAAAGGACTTGGAAAAGGTAAAGCTAACTAATGAGACATTGGTTGAGTTGATTTCAGTGAAGACTATTGATTTTCACTTCTCCTAATCGTAACGATGATTATGCTTGCTTGGAATGTGAGGGGAATGAATAACATCCCTATGTAAAATGCTATTCAAGACTTGCTTCATATTTACTCTCTGGATGAGGTGTTTCTTCAGGAAACTAAGTTATTAATTGATAGTATGATGAGTGTGGCTTTGAAGATTTGGAGTCATGGTCAGTGTCAATATGTTGGTGCTCTTGGTAGCTATAGTTGGGTTGAATGCTTATGGGACCCACGTAGAGTCAGACCAATTTTGTGGTATTCTTGCAAAGGTTTGATTTCTCGTGTTGCTTCTCATCTTGAGTCTGGTGAGAGAATACTCCTTTCTAACATCTATGCTCTAGCTCACCTTCATGGTAAGGTAATGTTGTGGGGTTTTGTCAGATATTTGAGGGCTTTGGATCCTTATCTCCCATGGATTTTAGTGGGGTATTTTAATTCCATTATTTCTTTGGGAGATAAGAGGGGAAGCATTGCTCACTTGGAGAATTCTTCTAATCTCTTGTAGGTTAATTTGGCTCTCTTGAATTTGGTTGACATCAAGCCTGTCAATGGGGTCTTTACTTGGAGTAATAGGATATGTGGGGATGCTACTATCTCTGAATGTCTGGATAGATTTTTAGTGTCTAGTTTCTGGCTAGGGGATAGGTGGTTGACTAGCTCTGAGATTTTGGATGGGTGGGGCTCTGATCATTGGCCAATCAAACTTCTTTATGAGCTTCCCTAGTGTTGTGTAAAGTAGTCTTTTAAGTTTGAACTCATGTGGTTAAGAGATGACTCCCTCCATGATCTTCTTCCTATTTGGTGGAATTTGGGGATGTCGTTACATGGGACCGCTATGTACTCCTAAAAGAGGCTCTAATATGTGAAATATAGGTTAAAACTATGGAATAGGTAATACTTTGGTAATATTTTCCAAGAAAAATAGTCTGCTCAAGATAATTTGGACTCAATCACTAGGCAAATTCGTAACCAAGGCCTCACTAAGGATTTGGGTTTACTGGAAGTTGTGGCTATGAAGGAAGTTGAGGAATGGGGATTACGTGAGGAAATTTTTTAAAAACAAAAGTCCCAAATCAAGTGGCTTCAAGCGAGAGATAGTTATACTTCTTTCTTCCACAATTCAGTAAAAGATAGGAGACAAGGTAATGTCATCTCTTCTCCCAAGACTTTGAATGGGTAGATTATCTCCTCTACTTTTATTTCTACTAAGAATGTTCATTTCTTCTCTATCCTAATATATGAGGATCCCCTTCCTGCGGAGGAGGATGAAGCTGATATTTTAAATAGTATTCTGCCCTTAGTTGCCAGTGAAATGAATGCTTCTTTACTTCTTCCCATTTCTTTGTCCAAGATTGAAACTATTGTGTTCCAGATGAAAAATGGAAAAGCCCCAGGGCCTGATTGTTTCCCGGTTGAGTTCTACTAAGAGTTCTAGGAAGTGATTAAGTTGGATTTGTTGGAGGTCATTCAGGAATCTTTCATGAATAAATAAATTCTAAAATACATGAATTCTACCTTCCTTTCTCTCATCCCAAAGAAGGATGGGGCTAATTCTCTAGATATTTTTTAGGCCCATTGACTTATGTAATGTGGTTTATAAGATTATTAGAAAAGTTGATTCCTGAGTGGTTTAAACCCTAGCTAAGTAGGCTAATTTTTGAAGAGCAAGGGGTTTTTGTTGCTAGTAGGTAGATTATAGATGGGTTTATCATTGCCATTGAGATGATTCATTCTTTGGATTGTTCTAAAGAGAAAGCCATATTTATTAAGCTGGATATGACCAAAGCTTATGATTGGGTTAAATGGGCATTCTTATTTAAGATTCTGGGAGCATTTGGTATTTTTAGTGATTGGATTGAGTGGGTCAAGAGTTGTGTTACTTATCCTTCCTTTTTGGTTCTAATTAATGGTGAGTCAATAGAGTTGTTTAGTGCTTCTAGGAAGCTCAGATAAGGGGACCCTTTATCCCCCTATCTATTCATCTTATAGGTGGAGGGTTTGGGGAAGTTTATTAGAACCCAGGTGGAGACTGGTTTGATTAAGGGCTATAGCTTTGGAAACAATATTCCCCCTCATTCACATTTGTAGTTTGTTGATGACACGGATCTAATGGGAAGCGCCAAGGTTGAAGAGGCCTCCAGTTGGCACATGTTTCTGGATTGTTATTTAGATGTGTCAAGTCAAATAATTAATGAGGGGAATTCTTGTATTTACTTCTAATACTCTATGGGCTATTTAGAGGAGAATTCTAGGTATCCTTTGCTTCCAGATTGGCACTATCCCTTTTGTGTATCTTGGTATTTCGTTGGCTATTCATTCACTACCTAAAATGTTATGTCAAGAGATTATGGATAAGTTTAGAAATATGGTTAGTCATTGGAATAACATGTGGCTCTCTTCAGTGGGTAGGATGACTCTTCTAAAGTTAGTGGTACAGGCTCTTCCTCTATACAGATGTTTTGTTCGCTTTGCACCTTTTAGCTTTATCAAAGACTTTGAGAGTTTGTCTCGATAGTTTCTTTGGTCTGGAAACCTCTTACATAAGAAGTGGAGTTTGGTTAAGTGGGAATCTATTTGTAGGTCGAAGCAGGATGGTGGTCTGGGCTTGCATAGAATTTATTTGAATGGACAAGATTTAGTAGCTAAGTTGTATTGGTGGTGGTGTTCATAGCAACATAAATCATAGCCAAAAATTCTTACCTCAAAGTACCTAGGTATAATTGAGAGTGTGGATGTTGCTCGCTTCAGTTTCGAGGGGAGGGGCTTTATGATTTGGAGTACCCTCAAAAGGGGTGCCAAGTTGGTCAAGCAGGGGTTGTTTTGGATTTGTAATGGGGGGCAGGAGGCTCTCTTCTAGTATGATTCTTGGAATGGTTATCCTCCCATTTTGTCTACCCACCCCCACCTGTAGAATTTAAGTAGGTATTTTATTAATGCTGGGTGGTGCCATGTCATTGATTTCAAAACCCTTCATAACTTAGGATAAGTTAGGGTGTATAGATGGAAGGTTATACAGGATTGGCCTTCTAGTGCGATAGCTAGGGATTATAAAGAACTTGTTGGGATCCTATCGAGGCATGTCTACACTTTTCTTCTTAGGAGAGATGTGTTTTCTCGGGGCCCTGATCTAAAAGGCAAATTTATTGTTGCCTCAGGTTATCATGTTCTTGATAAGTAAATGTTTGGGAGCTCAGAGGTCTCATGGTGGAAACAGGTTTAGAATAAGTTTGCCTGACCTAAGTGTAACTTCTTCTCGTGGTTAGTTGTTCAAGGGAGGTGCCTTAATTGGGAGAACCTCTGGAAACATGGGTTTCAGGGGCCCTCTAAGTGTGCTATGTGTGGTGGGCAAGAGGAGTGCATCTACCATATCTTCTTTTAGTGTTCCTTTGTGAAAGTTATTTGGCATTTTTGGTGGAATCTGTGACGTATACCATGTAGACATGCTTCTTCTTTAGAGGATTTTTGGAGGAGTCTCACGGGGGCTGCAAAGACTTCTTTCCTCTTCATTACTTGGATCATTGGCTCTAGCTTGATAATTTGGCATATTTGGTTAGAGCACAACTGTAGGTTTTTTTTAGATAAGAAGTTACTTGTTGGTCAGCTCTGGTTGAGTATTTTGGAGGGCCTATAGGAAACTTTGGTTTCTAAGTGTGACATGTTTGTCCCTATTGCTTCTGGTGACTCTGATGTTGTTGAAGCCCTGGGCCTCTTTGGGGATAGATGGAAATATTTTAGGATAGTTCAACATAGATGAGGGAGAGAGAGGTTTTGTTATAATAGTTTTTAATGCCCCCATGTAGTGGGAGAGCTGAAAATAAATATTGATGGATCTTCCAGAGGTAACCCTGGTCATGCTAGAGTTGGTGGCATTGGCAAGGATAATTTAGGAGGGGTAATTTATTTCTTCTCTATATATCAAGGTCAACATATAAATAATCTCATGGAGGCTCTTGCTATCCTTTTGGCATTACAACGTGCTTGTGCCCTTGGCTGGAGGTGGATTATTTGTGAATCAAATTTTTAGGTGGTCATTAATATGTTGAATAAGGGACATTTTGAGGAGGTGAACTGGAAACTTGAAGTGGTGGCCAAATAAATTGTTTTTTTGAGCAATGCTTTAGATTCTATTACTTTTTACCATGTGCCATGGGAGTGGAATAGGCTGGTGGATGGTTTGACGAAATGGGCATTTGAGCAGACAAAGACATGGTATGTGGATGATTGGGGTCATCTTCCTGGTGATTTATCTCTTGTTCTTGAGGATTGGGTTATGGAGGATATGAGGAGATTTTTGGGTGTTACTTAATCCTTAGTTTTGTTGGGCCCCTTAGGGGTGTTTCTTTCTGCTTTGTAATGTTTTTATGATTCAACAAAGTTTTTACCTCCTTTTGTTAAAAAAAAATCATACCCATCCTAAATAACTAAAAATATGTATCTTAAATAATAAAATATATAAATTAATAAAACTATAAAAATACTCATATTATAAATATACAAATAAATAACAAATATACATTTACATAAACCAAAATACTTATATACATATAATTATAATTACTCATCATAAAAATTAAGAAATTGTTTTTAACCTAACTTAAAACATACCAATAAGCAAAAATATAAATATATCATTTAAATTTCATAAATAATATAAATCATATATAATAAACTATATAAATAATTATAAACCACATATAATAAATTATACAAACACCCATATACTCAAAATACAAATAAATAACATACATACATCATTTAAACAAAGATTATATACACTTTACCATAAAAATATATAATAAACTATGAAGGAATTTAATTCACCAATCTCACTTAATAGATGATATACATCCCACCATAAAAATATCTATGTGATCATTATAGGGAATAAACAATGATCATTTATACAAAGATGCATTCTACAAACAAATGAATTTGATAGATCATATACATCCTACTATAAAATTATTTATATAATCAATGTAAAAATAAAAAATGAACATTTAAACAAACATGCATTTTACAAACAAATAAGAATATAATAATATATATATGCATAGGTATGTGTGTGTGTGTGTGTAAAACTATGAACATTTAAACAAACATGCATTTTACAAACAAATAAGAATACAATAATTTCTATAAAACATATATTAATATATATAATTATTTGTATAAACAATAATTATCATTATATAGAACAAACAATGATCATTTAAACAAATACTAATCATTTATACAAAGATGCATTTTACAAACAAACAAATTTGATAGATCATGTACATTCTACCATAGAATTATCTATATGATCAATGTACAAACAAACAATGAACATTTAACAAACAAACATTCTACAAACAAACAATAATACAATTATTTGTATAGAACATATATTTGTATATATAATGATTTGTATAAACAATAATTATATTTAATTCTTTCCATCAAGTATTCTATCACTTAAAAATTAATGCATGCATAAATATATTTAAATACACATTCATAAAAAAAATGTATTTATATAAACATACAATGAAAAATACAAACTAGTAATTGTATAACAAATCCTTTAAAACATTCTTACATTATACATACAGAGACTTATATAAAATGCTAGAGTAATAGATCACATAAATAATCTTTAAAAATATATCTAGTAATTTATTTGATTAAGCATTATTTGTCATATTCACTCACAAATATATTCGTACTTTCAAACAATTAATATTGAATGAATTAAAAAAGATAAATAAATAAGCATATAAAATCTATCACAAATATATTCATACATTAAAACAACAATCTATAATATACATTCACTCATGAATATATTCATATATTAAAATAAGTAAATATTGAATGAAATAAAATAAAAAAATAAACAAGCTAAATAAATAAATAAATAAACACCTTTAATATAACAAAACAAACATGTTGGGTGAGTATTTTGTCACCAGCATACTGATGAGAAAAATTTGTCTGATCAACCACATCAAGGAAGTTTGGTCAACCAAATGTACAGGTTTACCACATCAAAAGGGGACAAATCTCTCCTCTCATCAAGGGGAGGTTTCCTATAAGTATGAAGGGGCTATATATATGTTAATCTACTATAAATAAGCTAAAAATAACACTCGGGGGTAGGATAACACCATCCATCTCTCCTTTTTCAGAGATGATGTTCACCAATCAAAGGATAAATCTTGATGAAATGACAAAAGGCACTCCTCTTCTTTCAAAAGTGTTGTCTAGTAGACAACAGTCACCTTTCAGGTAGCGACAAGTAACTGTAACAGGGCGCAATAACACAGCAGGATGAAATGTAGCACAAAGTTTCCACCTCAACTACCAAAGAGTGAAATACAAAGGATGATGAGGGCACAAAATCATTTTTAGATCCTTTACACAAAAATAGAAAATAGACAAACTAAAGACAATTATTGCAGCACAAAGTCTCTCCACACCTGGCTTCAGGACACCTTCTTGATTACTTTCACTAATTCTACTTATTTAATTAAATGGACAAAAAATGTATTAAGAAAATAGACATAAGAATAATTTTCCCAACAACCAAGCTATTCCAACACAAATTTTGAAAATTCACTTGTTTTCTTATTCAAATAATGAAATATGATCAACAATCTGAGCTCAAAGTCTCAGTAATGCCTTTAAATCTTGGCAAAGTTTTGTTCTTGATAACAGAGAGATCTCCTTAAAACAATAAGAGAGAGACCTATGTATAGTGCTCTAAGAAAGACTTGGGCACATTGTTTCATAAAAATGATAGCCTATGATGCATTCAATGCCTTCAATGCATTTTAAATTCTGTTCACGGGCTATGCTGGAATCGAGCATCAATTTTTAATATGGGCCACCTAATGTGTTTCCTGATGTGTGCACAACTGTTCACTTTACTCAATTCAGAAAAATAGATCATGCCATTAAATGTTTATGCTCTTTGATATCCATTTGGTGGGCTCCTTCACCTTCTAGAAACATATCCCATGCGTAGATATTTCTGATCTTTCTCCATCATTTCTCCTTTCCTTGTTGTATTTTGAGTTATCAAGCACTTTATTCTTGATGAAGGGATAGGTGGAACTTTCTACTGTGAAATAGGTGAGGACACTTTGCAGCATCTGTGTAACTTATAGATGCATAAGTTATCCTTTGAGAGTCCTATGGAAGATGGCACATGGCAGCTTCTGCTGAGTTTTTAGAAACACTATAGAAACATGTGGGACTCATTTAGATTCACATGGGTGATGACACTTGGCATGCTTCACTTACCTTAGCAACTCACCTAGAGCCCCTACCATAGTCCTTACTTAATAATGAAATAAAAAGAAGAAATGGCAGACATTGACACATGGCAATTTCCATTGAGTTTTATGAGGGACATGTGGTGACTTCCACTGCATTTAGAAAAACACATTAAAACCTTCTGTAGTTGCCACTTGGTGCCCTCCATGGAAATCTGAGAGAAACTTATTTCTGCATCTTTATTTGAAAGTTGACAGATATTTCATTATCTTAAATTTGATATCCACAGGGACGTCAATTGTTCAATCACTTCCCTAGTTCAATCACTTTCTCGGTTTAATCACTTTCTCAGTTTAATCACTTTTTGTGTCTTTGATTGAACCATCCCTTTATCCAACATTTCCTTTGATCTTTGAACCAATGTTCTCTGCCCTCCGCAAGGGCACCTGCCCTTAGTTCACTGCCCTCCACAAGGGTACTTTGGCCTTGGTTCACTGGGGCACACCCTTGAACCAACCACTTAAACCGACTGATTGAACCAACTTTGGTTCAACAGTCCAACAGTTCAATCTTGAATTCCACTCATTCAATTGACCTCTTAAACTACTCACTTTAAACTGATCTCATTAAACCTTTAAACTTTTGAACATGTTGAACCTTTGAACCATTTTGGTTTAAGGTTCAATCAGTTCATTGGTTCATCCTTTATTCCATTGTTTCTCTATTTTTATAAGTTCCTTGATCTCTTTGAATCCATTGAACTCGTTGAACCTGTTGAATCCATTGAACCTATTTAACTAATTTGGTTCAAGGTTCAATGGTTTAATGGTTCAACAATTCATTCCTTTGTTCTTTGAAGCTTTCTTTTCTTCACTACCCTCTACAAGGGCACTTGGTCTTTAGTTCACTATCTTCCACAAGGGCACTTGGTCTCTTCACTTTGGGGCACTCCTTTGAACCAGTTGATTGAATTGACCAATTAAACCAACTTTGGTTCAATGGTTCAATTGTTCAATCTTTTGTTCACTTCATCATTTAAAACAACTTCGTTAAACTAATTGCTCATTGAACCTTTAAAATTTTCAACATGTCAAACCTTCAAACCATTTTGGTTTAAGGTTCAACTATTCAACGGTTCAATCTTTCTTCTTTTTCCTAAGTCTTTTGAAGCCGTTGAACTTGCTGAAGTGGTTGAACTTTGAACTTTTGTTGAAGTGATTAACTCTTTAAGCTTGCTGATGTCATTGAACCTTTGAACCTTTTGGAAGCGGGGTTCAACGGTTCAACGGTTTAATCATTTATTTGAATCTTGGCGAAGAACATTTTTGGTTGAACTAATGCGTTTAGCCTATCCTAAAAATGCCCAAGTGTTGAGAGCTTATTTCTTTCCTATAGAGTCCGTAGAAATGAACCTACAGAGCAAGTGGAGTCCGTAGAAATGAGTCCATAGATTTAAGCCTGTAGAGTCCATAGATTCAAGCCTGTAGAGTCCATAGATTCAAGCCTATAGATTCCATATATTTAAGCTCGTAGAGTCTGTAGGTTTAATCTTGTAGAGTCTATGGATTCAAGCCCACAAAGTCTATAGATTCTAGAAAAGGCTTGAATAATAAAGTGTTTGAAGGCTTAGAACAATTTTTTTGAGAACGGGAGAGAGAATTTTCATCCTGTAGGACCAAAATAGTTCATATGTTGTCCCAAAAATGAGAAGTTTATTTTTGGGGACAACAGTTGGCTCCAGTTGGGGAACATCCTTCAAATGAAAACTTGGAACTGATGAGGGGAGTAGAAACCAAAATCTTCAGTGCCTTGAAGTATGCTATTGGGCTATGGAGTCGTGCTAACCAACAAGAAAGCAAGGTGCCAAAAATGAAAATGAAAAGGAAAAGAAAAAAAAAGAACTAAAGACTATACAAATATACATATGTATAGATGATCTCATATGATACTTCAAGAGTTGAAGTCCTTCAGATGCTGCCCATGGTACATATAATTATCACTCATCATAAATAAAAAATATATCATACATATCTATCATCTATATAATTACTCATTATAAATACTAAAAATAACTATCATACATAATATTATTCACTATAAATGATAAAAAAATATCTTACATAATAAATCATACAAATTAATAAATAAATATATGAAAGTATAAAAGTATATGATTATTTATTAAAAGTAAAAACAAATAACACACACACAAAATATATGATTTAAATAATTAATTTTATAAATGTGATTACTCATCATGAATGGTACTTATAATTATCACTCATCATAAATAAATAAAATATCATACATATCTATCATTTATATAATTACTCATTATAAATAATGAAAACAATTATCATACATAATATTATTCACTATAAATGATAAAAAAATATCTTACATAATAAATCATACAAATTAATAAATAAAAATATGAAAGTATAAAAGTATATGATTATTTAGTAAAAGTAAAAACAAATAACACATAGACAAAATATATGATTCAAATAATTAATTTTATAAATGTGATTGCTCATCATGTATGGTACATATAATTATCACTCATCATAAATAAATAAAAAATCATACATATCTATCATCCATATAATTACTCATTATAAATAATGAAAACAATTATCATACATGATATTATTCACTGTAAATGATAAAAAAAATATCTTATATAATAAATCATACAAATTAATAAACATATATATAAAACTATATAACAGTATACAAACACTAACACTATATGATTATTTAGTAAAAGTAAAAGAAAATAATTTACATTTTTTAACATATAATTTACATATATATATATATATATATTATGTACATATATATATGTACACACACACACACACACACACATATATATATATATATATATATATATATATATGTACACACACACACACACACACATATATATGTATATACATGTATACATGTATATACATATATATATATATATACATATATATATATATATATATATATACATATATATATATATATACATATATATATACATATATATATATATATATATATATACATACATACATATATATATATATATATATATATATATATATATATGTATATATATATATATATATATGTATATATATATATATATATATATATATATATATATATATATATATAATAAATTATTCAAATAATTAATATATACAATTAATTAATAAATAATATGTGATTACTCATCATAAATGGCACATATAATTATCACTCATCATAAATAAAAAAAACATATCATACATATAATTACTCATTATGAATAATGAAAACAATTATCATAAATAATATTACTCACTATAAATGATAAAAAAACATTTTACATAATAAATCATACAAATTAATAAACAAATATATAAAACTATAATAGTATAAACATTATAAAAACACTAACACTATATGATTATTTAATAAAAGTATAAATAATTAATTTACAATTTTTAACAAATAATTTACATTTTCCTATAAAATTATCTTATGATCAATGTAAAAACAAGGAATGATCATTTAAACAAACATGCATTCTAAAAACAAAAATGTAGTTAAATAAATATTTTGATAATTAATACAAACATATATATAAATATAGTGATTTGTATAAACAATAGTTAAGTGCAAACATATTCATTGTTTTAAACAAGCATTCTATCAAACAAGTAACTATTTAACAAATCAAACAAACGTACACTAAGTCATGTAAATATCCCATATGAATGTGTTATTAACACTCTATAATTTAGTTCATTAAAGCCAAAGAAGAAATCTATTGGCATCAAAAATCAAGAAAAACCTGGCTCAAGGAAGAAGATAGGACTATTAAGTATTTCCATCACTTGACTTCCAAGAACCATCATTACACTAAAATTTTTGAAGTCAAGGGAGATGGTTGGGTTCTTTATAAAGAATAAAAATAAATTGCTCTTCATGAGTGATAAATAAATAACAGTCTTACATAATAAATCATATAAATTAACAAAATCATAAAAATACTCATATGATCAATATACATATGGATAATATGTACATGATAAATAATATGTACAACTTAAGAGAAAGCAAAAAATATTTACATGCATAAACCAGTGTTTCTATTACTAAAACATTCACTCATAAAAGAAAACAATCTATATTTAAAAGAAATTAAATATAGAGTAAATGATTCAAACAATTAATTATATTCACATATTTATATATACTCGTCATAGATAATTAAAACCAATATTTTTATTACTAAAACATTCAATCACAAAAAATAAACTATATATATATATATATATATAACTAAAACCAATAGTCTTATTACTAAAACATTCATTCACAAAACTAAACAATCTAAATTTAAAAAAAAAAAATCTAGAATAAATGATTCAAACAATTGATCATATATATGATTATTCATCATGAATAATTAAAAATATGTATGTTAAATAATAAATGATCATTATATGTTTGTAAAATGCATATTTATTTAAATGATCATTGTGTGTTTGTATGTAAATATGTACTTTCTTGTGTGATTATTTTTTATTATTATTCATTCTATGTTTATTTATTTAAATGTATGGATACTTTACAATATTAAGATATTTTAAAATAGTTAATTATATCAAGTGGGTGGTTGTCCAATAATAAGGATGATCGTGTAAAAAATGCTACTTTACCATCCCCTAAAGTACAAATCCCAATAAATACCAAAAAGTGATAAAGTCAAGATTGTGTCCCAAATAAATTTGACAAAATGGATACTCCTCAGTCCTTTGTATTAAATCAAAGATGCATTTCATACACCTAATCAATGTAAAAAAGCAGGTTTTCAATCAAAAAATAAAAATATATTTACACGTAACAATAGTTTGTACAAATCATTATATACAAATTTGTTTAAATAATTTATTATATATATCTATTATTTATACATATTACTCTGTAACTATATTATTTGTACATATTACTATATAGAATGAATGTTTGTTTAAATGATCGTTGTTTGTTTATACATTAATCATTTAGATATTTTAATATTAGAGTGTAGATGATGATCATTGTTTTTTTTAGATTAGCACCAAGGTTGATGGGTCTCTTGCCTTATATTATAAATGATAAATTTATACAATAAACCCTGACCATCAAAAATTTCAAAGATAAATTGAAATCCTTCGAGAAACAAAGCCACCAAGTGGCAGCAAAAATATAGTTCTAGGCACTAAATTTACCAACTGGACATAAAAGGTCATACAAAAAACACAGAGAAACCAAAATAATATCCTTCCACCTGTAAACCAAATAGTGATGATACTCAACCATCTACTTCATCTACTAGCTTATTTAAGGAACCACTACACATTTCTTACTCATCATAGCCCAACAATACCAACCTTTCTTCCCACCTACAGACATCACTACTCGATTTCTTACCAAATGGCCAAGCATAGCCACTATTATTGCATGATGAGGGTCATAGATGATATATGATAGAGTAGATCATTGAGGTTTGTCCAACATTTGACATAAAAATTACACCACCTCCACTATTTCTCTATAGTGGCAAGCTTCCTTCTAAAGTTCAAGCCCTGCAATGGGATACTGAGCCTACTCCCAAGGAGAGGATATGAATTGCCCACCTTCCAATATAGTATGAACGGAGCTTGTTCTCCAAATATTTTGACATACTCAATAGAGAAATAAAAATAATTTTAATGTCCTTAAAACCAAAAATTAAAATAAACCCAAATCCATTATTACCTAAGAAAGGGGGCTCCTAAAATGGGCCAGCGTTGAAATTTTCTATCAAATGCTCTAACAAACCTTTTTTGTGCATGAAATCCATGAATAAATCTAAAACCCTAGCTATCGGATTCTTTTCTTAAACCATAACTAAGATGTTTGAAATAAATATATCAATAATATTGAGTTCACTCTACTTAGAGCACTTTCCACTAGATACTCTTTACCTAGAGTAAAGATTATTGCTTAAAATATTTATTCTATTGGGGCCACCATAAAATGTTCTTGAGGTTCTCTCTGGTTGCACCACCATTGAATGTTATCTCTCTAATAGTACCACCCCATGAATAGCTGGTATCCTGAGCGCTTATGCTATATTTTGATCCATTCCTACCTCCTTAGTGAAAGAGAATTTCAAATCAAGAATGCAACACATAGTATTGAAAGTAAGCAAGATAAGTCTCTCAAATAAATGACTTCATTAATTATTATCATTCCTCAATGCTCATTCACCACCACCACCTTCTATTCACATGCAAGAGAGCAAAAAACAAGGATCTAAATTATCACTAATTAAGATCCTAAATTTATATTAGATATGCCCTCAAACTCTTCTCATGCCCCTCTATGATTATCATCAATGATTGATGCATTTGGGTCAATTCCATAATTGGCAAGAAAATACATTGCGATATTAGCTATCTTGAAACAATGAAAACCTTCTCATGCATCAAACTCCTCAAGACATTACAAAGTTTTAGAAAGAATGTTTTTGAAGTTCTATATAGAGGTTGATGATTTCTTTAAAGTCAAAATGATTATTTACAAATCCCCTTCCACCTAAATTATTATAATACCACACTAAAAAGTTAGAGCCAAGCAATAAGGTTTGAAATTTTTCTTCATTTTTTGTACCATCCTTAAATTTCTTAGACACAGCCCTAATAAGGGAATCTCTATAATATTTGATGATGCAACCAACCTAGAAACCACTAGGGTTTCCCCTAGAGGCCCCATCAAAATTCAATTTGAACCAACCAAGAGAGAAGGACACCGTTTTGTTGCATTCTTTCGATTTTCTTTTTCAAAAACTACTATTGACCCATTAACAAGATGATGATCATCATTTGTTTGTTTGATGTAAAAATTAATGCATACAAAGATATAATTAGCCATTTTATAATATAGGTTTAAATATTTTAATAATAGAGTGTAGATGATGATCATTTTTTGTTTGTACATTGATCTAAAAGTTAATGCATACAAACAAAGATATAATTAACCATTTTATAATATAGTAATGTGAGTAAAAATGAAGTTGACATACGATATAAATTTACATACAAGTATTTATACATTAAAAAAAATAAACAAAAGATGAATAATACAAACAAACAAATATATATTAAATCATACAATATACAAATAAATTATCATTTACAAGTGATGAATTATATTTTTCATAATTATTTAATACATCAATCTAATTTGAAAGATTATATAAAATACCATAAAGTGTGTATATATATATATATAATCATTACACTAATCATTTATACAACGATGAATTCTACAAACAAACAAATTTGGTAGAACATATACAATATAATAAAAAAATATCTATATAATCCATGTACAAACAAACAATAAGGATTTATACAAACAATAATACAATAATTTATATAAAACATATATATACATTCTATTTATAAAATTGTATAAACAATAATTATGTGCAATCATATTCATTCTTTCAAATAAATATTCTATCATTAAAAATTAATATAAACATAAATATTTCTAAATACATATTCATAAAATAAATGCTTATAGAAAAAATGTCTATATAATCCGTGTACAAACAAACAATAAGCATTTATACAAACAATAATACAATAGTTGATATAAAACATATATATACATTCTATCTATAAAATTGTATAAACAATAATTATGTGCAATCATATTCATTCTTTCAAATAAATATTCTATCATTAAAAATTAATATAAACATAAATATTTTTAAATAAATATTCATAAAATAAATGCTTATAGAAACATACAATGAATAATACAAAAACATGTAGTATAACAAATCGGTCAAGAAGTGCTTAACTCATACATAAAAATACTTATATGAGGTACTAAACTAATGATCACATAAACAATCTTCAAATATATATACAATAATTTATTTGATTAAGAATTATTTGTCACATTTTTTACAAGTTAAAATGATGTCTAATTATAATAATTCAAACAAATTACTATATAACAAATAGAGATATAAACTATTTTAAAATATAATGATATAAATAAAAGAATCAACATACAATTACAAATTCAAATACAAGTATCCATACATTAAAATAAATAAATATAAAATGAATAATACAAACAAAAACATATATTGAATAACATAAGAGTGTGCACATTTACATAACAAATAAATATAAAATGAATAATACAAACAAAAACTTATATTAAATAACATAAGAGCATGCTCATTTACATAATAAAAGTGTATATGTAGATATCATTCTAAAAATATTCATTCATAAAAGCAAGCATTTTACTTACAAGCAAGTAAACATACAATACAAATAAATAATTAATGTTTTTAACACAAATAAAGAGATATTTATATCAAACATTCATTCTACGAACAAACAAATATCTAATGTAAATTATTTGTGTGTGTGTGTGTGTGTGTGTGTGTGTGTGTGTGTGTGTGTGTGTGTGTGTGTGTGTGTGTGTGTGTGTGTGTGTGTGTGTGTGTGTGTGTGTGTGTGTGTGTGTGTGTGTGTGTGTGTGTGTGTGTGTGTGAGTGAGTGAGTGAGTGATTTAAACAAAATTTAATACAATTATTTATACAAAAATAAATAAATATATAGAATAAATCATTTAAAAAGTTTTATACAATGATTTATACAACAAACATATTCATTATTTCAAACATGCATTCTATCATTTAAAAATTAATGCATACAAAAAATATATATAATTATATAAGTGAAAAAGTTAACATACAATATACATTTACATACATCCATACATTAAAATAAATAAACATCTATGGAATCACACAAAAAGTACACATAAAAAGTGTTTTTTATAGACAGAATCCTAATGAAAGCAAGTATTCTACATACAAGCAAATAAATAATCAATTACATCTTGAATTACACAATATTTTTTACACATCTTGACTTACACAAACTTTTTTATACAAATAAAGAAATATTTAATTTACATAAATACTTTTAACAAACAAATAGATCTATATATCATTTAAACAAGTTCTTAATTTGTACAAACAATAGCTACTTGTAAACATATTCATTCTTTAAATAAAACATTCTACCATTTACAAATTAATGCATACAAACAAAAATATAATTAACCATTTCAAAATTTAATAATGTAAGTTATAGAAAAGACTACATACTTTATAGTATTCATACATTAAAATAAATAAACATAGAAGGAATAATACAAATAAATAAACAATTATTAAATCACATAAGAAAGTGCATTTTACATACAAACAAGTAAATAAACAATTTTCAAATAAATGATGAATTACACATCATGAATTATACAATATGTTTTATAAAAAAAGAGATATTTAATACTTCAATCTAACTTGATAGGTCACATACAAATAAATAAGCATATATTGAATAACACAAGAAAATGCATTTTACATAAAATCAAGTATTCTACATACAAACAAATAAATAATCAAATACACATCTTGAATTACAAAATATTTTTTATACAAATAGAAAGACATTTAAGACATCAATCCAACATCATATAGATCATATACACATTACTATAAAAATATTTATATTATCAATAAACAAATAAATAATAATCATTTAAACAAACATGTGCTTTACCAACAAATAATTAATTTGTATGTCCAATTATATATACAATTAAATAATCAATTAAAAAAATAATCAACTAAAAATCCAAATAAAAATATATCATTTGAATAAATTATTAATTTGTTATAAACATATAATCAATTAAACAAATAATCAAATAAAAATATATCTTTTAAACAAATTATTAATTTGTATGAACAATAACAAATTATATATATAATGATTTTAATAAATAATTGTTATTATTATATATAACAAACAATGATCATTTTAACAAACACTAATCATTTATAAAAAGATGCATTTTACAAACAAACAAATTTGATAGATCATTTACATTCTACCATATAATTATCTATATGATCAATGTACAAACAAACAATGAACATTTAAACAAACATGCATTCTACAAATAATTAATAATACAATTATTTGTATAAAACATATATTTATTAATAAACAATAATTATATGAAATCATATTCATTCTTTCCAACAAAGATTCTATCATTTAAAAATTAATGCATGCATAAATATATTTAAATACATATTCATAAAAGAAGTGTTTATATAAACATTCAATGAATAATACAAACTATTAGTTGTATAACAAATCCTTATAAAAGATACTTATATGAAATGCTAGAGTAATAAATCGCATAAGTAATCTTCAAAGATATATCTAGTAATTAATTTGATAAAGCATTGTTTGTCACAATTTTACAAATTAAAGTGATCTCTAATTATAATAATTAATTCAAATAGATTATTTTACAAGATACATTCACTAACAAATGTATTCATACATTAAAACAAGTAATATTGAATGAATTAAAAACATAAATATACAAGCATCTAAATTATATCAAAAATATATGCATACATTAAAAAAACACTCTACAATATACATTCACTCACAATATATCCATACATTAAAACAAGTAAATATTGAATGAAACAAAAATAAATAAATAAACACGCATCTAAATTATATATTGAATGATAAATAAACATCTAAATTATAATATAACAAAACAAACAAATATACACTAAGCCAAATATGTAGATGATAAAAGTTGAAAATAATAGCCCAACGTACTCTCATAGAAAAAAATATCAAACAATCACACAAATATTTAAATATAAACCAATATTGATTTACTAAAATATTCATTCATGAAAGCAAAACAATTTAGATAAAAAAAATTAAACATGCAATAAGTAATTCAAATAATTAATCATATAAAAGTGACTCAAATAATTAAAAAATTGTATATTAAATTATAAAACATATAAATTAATTAATCTAATAAAAATATTCATATAATCAATATACAAATAGATAATGAATATACATCATTTAAACAAGAACTCGTACGAAACAAAAAAAGCCATTCAAAAACTCAAGCATGCTCTAATAATAATAATAATACAATCACACAAATATAAACTAATATTGATATTACTAAAATATTCATTCATAAATGTAAAAAAGTTTAAATAAAAGAAATTAAACATACAATAAGTAATTCAAACAATTAATCATATATAAGTGATTCTAACACACACGTGCGCGCGCGCACACACACACACACACACACACACACACAAGTTATCTTAAAAAATAAAAGATATAAATTAAAAAACTATAAAATATTTGTATAGTCAATATACAATTAAATAATGAATATACATCAGTTAAACAAAAACTCTTACCAAACAAAAAAATCCATTCAAACAACCAAGCATACTCTAATAAAAATAATAACAGGTGTAAAAAAATATCAAACAAATATTTAATATATTAGAATAAGTAAATATTAAATTAAAAATATAATCAAATAAACATTTATTAAATCATAAAAGAAAACAACAAATATTTACATACATAAACCAATGTTTCTATTACTAAATTATTCATTCATAAAAGCAAACAATTTATATAAAAGAAATTAAACATAAAATAAATGATTCAAATAATTAATCATATATATAATTACAAATCATGAATAACTAAAAATATGTATCTTAAATAATAAAATATATAAAATAATAAAACTGTAAAAATATTCATACAATCAATATACAAATAATAATGAATATACATCATTTAAACAACAACTCACATAAAATAAGTGATTCAAGCAATTAACATATATATTATTACTTACCATAAATAACTAAAAATATATAGTATTTAAACAACAACTCGTTTAAAATAATTGATCATCACATCAAATAAGGGATTCAAATAAATAACATGTATATAATTAATCCTCATAAATAACTAAATATATACATCATTAAGACAACTCACGTAAAATAATTGATTCAAATAATTAATCATATATATAATTATTCATCATACCCATCCTAAAGAGAGCATCGAGGATGGAAATGAATGGCGATAGCATGCGCAGGAGGGCAAGCTAGGGTAGGAGAGTCCTAGATTACAGGCTCAAGATTTTCAGTGCGCAAGGGATTTGTAAGATAGCAAGGGGTCGAGGGGATCGAGTCTTCCTCTACATTTTTATCTTTCTAGTTTTAAACTGGCTGGGAGGCACTTTATGGTGTGGGTGGTGGTGTGCAGGGTCTAAGGGCTTCCAATGCTAGGTTTGTTTTTTGGGTGCCCTCTGGTTTGTTTTACTACATGTTGGGGTGTTCTTCTCCTTTGTGGTATTGCCCTAGTGGTGTTGCACCTATTGGGAGTCATAACTTTGGATTTAGCATGGTGTGGCAGACATTTTGAGCCCTCAATCATCTAGTATAAATGGCTTCAATTGTGCCCTTGGATATGGTGGGTCATGCTTCTCCCATGGCTGGGGAGGATGCTGAAAAACCCTTTCAGTCTTCTTCTAGATCAGATGTGGTCTGAAATGGTTCTCTTAAATTGCAAAAGGTGAATGGATGCTTGGAGAGGGCCCAAGAGTGGTCAGTTTTAGTAATACAATCAGAGTCAGTAGCTGAGGATATTACTTACTTATGAAAGCATGTTTTGATTTGTAGGTTTATGGGGATGAGGGTTTCTCTCTCATTTCTAGATACATGGATTTGTAAGACATGGAACCCGAACGGAGATTTTTATATTCTGATGGCTGCAAATCATTTCTTTATGGTGGACTTTTCATGTGTCTCAGATCAAAATAGGGCCTTTGAAGGGGGCCCATACTTTTATAACCAAGTGGGTCTCTTCATCAAACCATGGCATGTTGGGTTTAACTCAGTGGAGGAGTTACCTTCTAAAATCCCAATTTGCATTTGTCTTCCTCGGCTACCGGTTGAATGCTAGAGAAGTGATATATTTCAATCAATTGCGTTGTTGCTTGGAAAACCTGTTGGCCCTTCCCAACAAACTTTGAATAAGAAATTTTTTTCTTATTCTAGGGTCTGTGTTGAAATTGATTTAAGCCAACTGCTTCCAGATTCTATTGATATGACTGTTGGGTCTTGATCTTGGACTCAACCATTAGATTATGAGACATTACCTTTTAGTCATTTTCTATGTCATGAATATGGTCATCTTCAGTGAAGGTGTCCTTGAGCTTCTGGTGCAACGGTTTCAAGTAATGCTCCTACTCAGCCTGATTTGAAAACAAACAAGGGTAAAGCTCCCATGCAGGGAGGTGGCACTGATAAAGATGGTTTTATTCTAGTTAAGTCTCATAATTGTGATCAAGGCCTGAAGAGATCCCTCAAGCATATGTAGGAGGGGGAAACCTTCAACCAATTTATGACGTTGGAGGATTTATTCCAAGAGGAGGGTTTTCAAGTGGACTTACAAGCAACAGTTGGATCTTTTAGTGAGGTTTTTCCTGGGGATCAATCTAATTTAATTCTTAGTTTAGATCAGCTTGGGGAGTAGGGTACTCAGGTGGACACTGAAATGGCTCTTCCAGCTCTTGTTCAAGGAATGATAGATATGGAGCTAGAAGCTTCTAGTGGCTCTCCTAGTGTTGGTGGTGTTCTATCTAAAGTGAGGGGTACTCTAGACTTAGGAAAAGTATTGCTCCTTCTCTAGCCTTGGGTTTACAACAAAAACCCCTTAAGAAAGGGGCTCCTGAGAAAGCCCTTAACGTTGGTAGCAAAAAGGACTTGGAAAAGGTAAAGCTAACTAGTGAGACATTGGTTGAGTCAATTTCAGTGAAGACTATTGATGTTCACTTCTCCCAACCCCAATGATGATTGTGCTCTCTTGGAATTTGAGGGGAATGAATAGCATCCCTAGCCAAAAGGCTATTCGGGACTTGGTTCATATTCACTCTCTAGATGTGGTGTTTCTTCAGGAAACTAAGTTATCAGTTGATAATATGATGAGTGTGTCTTTAAAGATTTGGAGTTGTGGTCAGTGTCAATATGTTGGTGCTCTTGGTAGCTCTGGTGGGATTTCATGCTTATGGGACCCACATAGAGTCAGACTAATTTGGTGGTATTCTTGCAAAGGTTTGATTTCTTGTGTTGCTTCTCATCTTGATTCTAGTGAGAGAGTACTCCTTTCTAACATCTACGCTCTAGCTAACTTTGATGGTAAGGTAAAGTTTTGGGGTTTTGTCAGATATGTGAGGACTTTGGATCCTTATCTCCCATTGATTCTAGCAGGGGATTTTAATGCCATTATTTATTTGGAAGAGAAGAGGGGAGGCATTGCTCACTTGGAGCCTTCTTCTAATCTCTTATAGGTTAATGTGGCTCTCTTAAATTTGGTTGACATCAAGCTTGTCAGTGGGGTCTTTACTTGGAGTAATAGAAGATGTGGGGATGCTACTATCTCTGCATGTCTAGATATATTTTTAGTGTCTAGTTTCTAGATGGGGGACAAGTGGTTGACTTGCTCTGACATTTTGGATGGGCGGGGCTCTGATCATTGGCCAATAAAACTTCTTATTGAGCTTCCCCAGTGTTGTGTCAAGTAGTCTTTTAAGTTTCAACTCATGTGGTTAAGACATGACTCCCTCCATGATCTTCTTCTTGTTTCATGGAATTTGGGGATGCCATCCCATGATACCCCTATGTACTCCTCCAAGAGGCTCTAATATGTGAAATATAGGCTAAAATTATGGAATAGGCAATACTTTGGTAATATTTTCCAAGAAAAATAGTTTGCTCAAGCTCATTTGGACTCAATCACCAGGTAGATTCATAACCAAGGCCTCACTGAGGATTTGGGTTTGCTGGAAGTTGTGACTATGAAGGAAGTCAAGGAATGGGGATTACGTGAGGAAATTGTTTGAAAAAAAAGTCCCAAATCAAGTGGCTTCAGGCAGGTGATAGTTATACTTATTTCTTCCAAAATTTAGTAAAAGACAAGAGATAAGGTAATGTCGTCTCTTCTCTCAAGAATTCGAATGGGGAGATTATCTACTCTAATTCTATTTTTGTTGAGACTATTCATTTCTTTTCTATCCTACTATATGAGGATTCCCTTCTTTCGAAGGAGGATGAAGCTGATATTTTGAATAGTATTCTGCCCTTAGTCACCAGTGAAATGAATGCTTCTTTACTTCTTCCCATTTCTTTTTCTGAGCTTGAAACTATTGTGTTCCAGATGAAAAAGGGAAAAGCCCCCGGGCCTGATGGTTTCTCGGTTGAGTTTTACCAGGAGTTTTGGGAAGTGATTAAGTTGGATTTGTTGGAGGTCATTCAGGAATCTTTCATGAATAAACAAATGCTGAAATCCATGAATGTTACCTTCCTTTTTCTCACCCCAAAGAAGGATGGGGCTAATTCTCTAGATCTTTTTAGGCTCATTGCCTTGTGTAATGTGGTTTATAAGATTATTACGAAGTTGATTGCTGAGCAGTTTAAACCCTAGCTAAGCAGGATAATTTCTGAAGAGCAAGGGGTTTTTGTGGCTGGTAGATAGATTATGGATGGGGTTATCATTGCCATTGAGATGATTAATTCTATAGATTGTTCTAAAGAGAAAGCCATATTTATTAAGCTAGATATGGCCAAAGATTATGATTGTGTTAAATGGGCCTTCTTATTTAAGATTTTGGGAGCATTTGGCTTTGTTGGTGATTGGATTGAGTGGGTCAAGAGTTGTGTTACTTCTCCTTCCTTTTCGGAGCTAATTAATGGTGAGTTGACAGAGTTGTTTAGTGCTTCTAGGGGGCTCAGATAAGGGGACCCTTTATCCCCCTATCTATTCATCTTATTGGTGGAGGGTTTGGGGAGGTTTATTAGAACCCAGGTGGAGATTGGTTTGATTAAGGGCTAGAGCTTTGGAAACAATATTCCCCCTCAGTCACATTTGTAGTTTTTTGATGACATGGATCTGATGGCCAGCGCCAAGGTTGAAGAGGCCTCTAGTTGGCACAGGGTTCTAGATTGTTATTTAGCTACATCAGCTCAGATAATTATTGAGGGGAAGTCTTTTATTTACTTCTTAACACTCTATGAAATACATTCACTCACAAATATATTCATACATTAAAACAATTAATATTGAATGAATTAAAAAGATAAAGAAATAGGCATATAAATTATATCACAAATATATTCATACATTAAAATAATAATATATGATATACATTGACTCACGAATATATTCATACATTAAAATAAATAAATATTGAATGAAATAAAAAAATAAATAAACAAACATCTATAATATAACAAAATAAACATGTTCGGTGAATATTTTGTCACCAGTGTACTGATGAGAAAAATAGGTCTGATCAACCATAGCAAGGAAGATTGGTCAACTAAATGTGTAGGTTTACCACATCAAAAGGGGAAAAATCTCTCCTCTCATTAAAGGGAGGTTCCCTATAAGTGTGACGGGGCTATATATATGCTAATATACTATAAACAAGCTGAAAATAACACTCAAGGTTAGGATAACACCATCCGTATCTCTTTTTTCAGATATGATGTTCACTAATCAAAGGATAAATCCTGATAAAATGATAGAAGGCACTCCTCTTCTGTCATAAGTGTTGTTCAGTAGACAACAGTGACCTTTCAAGTAGTGACAAGAAAATGTAACAGGGTGCAATAACACAGCATGATGAAATGTAGCACAAAGTCTCCACCTCAACTGCCAAAGAGTGAAATATAAAGGATAATGAGGGCACAATTTCATCCCAAGATCTTTTACACAAAAATATAAAATAGAAAAACTAAAGACAATTATGGCAGCACAAAGTCTCTCCACACCTGGCTTTAGGACACCTTCTGATTACTTTCACTAATTCTGCTTATTTAATTAAATAGACAAAAATGTTTTAAGAAAATAGACATAATAATAATTTCCCCATCAACAAAGCTATTCCAGTGCAAAGTCTAAAAATTTACTTATTTTCTTATTCAAATAATGAAATATGATCAACAATCTGAGCTCAAAGTCTCAGTAATGCCTTTCAATTTGGGCAGAGTTTTATTTTTTATAACAAAGAGAACTCCTTAAAATAATAAGAGAGAGTAATATATATAATGCTCCACAAAATACTTGGGCACTTTGTTTCACAAAAATTATGGCCTATGATGTATTCAATGCCTTCAATGCATTTTAAATTCTATCGATGGCCTATGCTAGAATCGAGCGTCAGTTTTTAATATGGGTCGCCTGATGTGTTTCCTAATGTGTGCACAGCTATTCACTTTACTCAATGTAGAAATATAGACCATGCCATTGAATGTTCATGCTCTTCGATGTCCATTTGGTGGGCTACTTCACCTTCTACAAACATATTCCATGCATAGATACTTCTGATCTTTCTCCATCATTTCACCTTTCCTTGCTGTATTTTGAGTTCTCAAGTGCTTTATTCATGATGAAGGGAAAAGTGGTATTTTCATTGTGAAATAGGTGAGGACACTTGGTAGCATCCATTTAACTTATATAAGCTTAAGATATCCTTTGAGAGTCCTATAGAAGATGACTCATGGTAGCTTCCAATGAGTTTTTAGAATCACTATAGAAACATGCGAAACTCATTTGGATTCACATGGATGATGACACTTGGTGTGCTCCATTTACTTTAGAAACTCACTCAAATCCCCCACAATAGTCCTTAATAATGAAATAAAAGGAAGAAATGGTAGATGTTGACACTTGGCTCTTTTGACCAAGTTTTATGAGGGACACATGGTGACTTCCGCTGCATTTAGAAAAACAAATTAAAACCTTCCACAGTTGCCACTTGGTGCCCTCCACAGAAATCTGAGAGAAAATTATTTCTACATCTTTATTTGAAAGTTGAAAGATATTTCATTATCTTAAATTTGACATCTATAAGGACATCAATGGTTTGATCACTTCCCTAGTTCAATTGCTTTCTCAGTTCAATCATTTTCTCAGTTCAATCACTTTCTCAGTTCAATCACTTTCTTGGTCTTTGATTGAACCATCCCTTTGTCTAGCATTTCCTTTGATGTTTGAACCAATGTTCTCTACCCTCCACAAGGGCACCTGCCCTTAGTTCACTTCCCTCCACAAGTTTACTTTAGCCTTAGTTCACTAGGGCACTCCCTTGAACCAACCGATTGAACTAACTTTGGTTCAATAGTTTAATGATTGAATCTTGCATTTTGATCATTCAATTGACCGCTTGAACTAATCACTTTGAATTGATCTCATTGAACCTTTGAAATTTTGAACATGTTGAACCTTTGAACCATTTTGGTTCAAGGTTCAATCGGTTCATTGGTTCATCCTTTGTTTCATCATTTCTCTATTTTTATAAGTCCTTTGATCTCTTTGAATCCATTGAACTCTTTGAACCTATTGAATCCGTTGAACCCATTGAACCAATTTGGTTCAAGGTTCAATGGTTCAATGGTTCATTCCTATGTTCTTTGAAGCTTTCTTTTCTTCACTACCCTCTGCAAGGGCACTTGGTCTCTTCACTTTGGGGCACTCCTTTGAACTAGCTGATTGAACTGACTAATTGAGACAACTTTGGTTCAACAGTTCAACAGTTTAATATTTTATTCACTTGACCACTTGAACCCACTTCATTGAACCAACCACATTGAACTAACCACTCATTAAACCTTTAAGCTTTTAAACTTGTTGAACCTTTGAACCATTTTGGTTCAAGGTTCAATGGTTCAACTGTTCAATCTTTCTTCTTTTTGCTAAGTCTTTTGAAGTCGTTGAACTTGCTGAAGTGGTTAAACTTTGAACTTTTGTTGAAGCACTTAACTCTTTAAGCCTGTTGATGTCATTGAACCTTTGAACTTGTTAAACCTTTGAACCTTTTGGAAGTATGGTTCAATGGTTCAATCCTTTGTTTAAATATTGGTGAAGAACATATTTGGTTGAAACAAGGCATTGAACATGTCCTAAAAATTCCCAAGTGTTGAGAGCTTGTTTCTTTCCTGCAGAGTCCATAGAAATGAACCTACAGAGCTAGCAGAGTCTATAGAAATGAGTCCATAGATTTAAGCCTGTAGAGTTCATAAATTCAAGCCTACAGAGTCTATAGATTTAAGCCTATAGAGTCCATAGATTTAAGCCTACAGAGTCCATAGATTCAAGCCCACAGAGTCTGTAGATTCATAAAAGGCTTGAATAATAAAGTGTTTGAAGGCTTAAAACAATTTTTTTTAGAAGGAGAGAGAGAATTTTGCTCCTGTAGGACCAAAATAGTTCATATGTTGTCCCAAGAATGATAATTATATTTTTGGGGACAACAATTGGCTCCAGTTGGGGAACTTCCTTCAGATAAAAACTTGGAACAGCTGAGGGGAGTAGAAACTAGAATATTCAGTGCCTTGAAGTATGCCATTGGGCTATTGAGTCATGCTAACCAGCAAGAAAGCAAGGTGCCAAAAATTAAAATGAAAAGGAAAAGCATAAAAAAAACTAAAGACTATAAAAATATACATATGTACAGATAATCTCATCTGATACTTCAAGAGTCAAAGTGCTTCAGATGCTACCCATTGTGAGGCAGAGAAAAGAGTGTGCCATCTTGATATTTCACTAGGAAACTATTTTCACCATTGATTTGATGGATAGTAAATGGGCCTCTCCATAGGGAATCAAATGTTTCATGCATTCCCTTTGGTTCTCTTCTCTTGTCCCAGAGCAGGACTTGATCTCCAATCTAGAAATGTCAATTTTTTGTTTTCTAGTCAAAGAGCTTCTTCACCAGACTTTGATGTTATGCAATTCAATCCACTACCATAGTTCTCTGTTCATCCAACTCAGTCAAGCACATGATCCTCTTATTAATGGAGCTTTCATAAGTTTTATCCTTGATTGCCTTAGACAAATTTAATGCTGATAATTTCAGGGTGATTAGTATCTTAGCATTGAGCCCATAAACAAGCTGGAAAGGAGACATACCAATTGCCCTTTTTGGATTAATTCTATCTACCCACAAAGCATCAACCAATGCTTTATGCCATGTCCTTTGGTTTTCATCCACCAGCTTCTTGATGATAGTCACAAGGTTCTTGTTACTTGATTCAGCTTATCCATTCCCTTGTGAAAAGTAATCAGAAGAGTGAGAGAGGGTGATCCCATAGTAAAAATAGAACTGAGTAATCTCTTAGAAAGTGAAATAAGTTTCATTATTTATGACAATCTTGACTAGGACCCAAAACTTGGAAATGATGTTCTCTTTGAGGAAATTGCACACTACTTTTGAAGTAGCATGTTTGGTTGGGATAGCTTCCACCCACTTGGTGAAGTAATCTATGGCTATGAGGACATAATCATGTCCAGCACTTGAAGATGGGTTTACAGAACCAATGAAATTGATGCCCCATTACTGAAATGGCTCTTCTATGACCACTGGCTTGAGAGGCAGGGCAGCTAACTTGGGTCTTCCAATGAATTGTTGGCACAGTTCACACTTTCATACCCATTTATATGCATACTAAAACAAAGTAGGCTAGTAATACCTATCTCTAAGAATATTGTGGGCAGTTAAAGGAGAAAAAAATGTCCTCCATAGGCTAGATTATGGAAGGATTCTAGAAGTTTTTTCTATTGCACTTTATCCATGCAACGAAGGAATATCCTATCAAGGCTCCTCTTGTATAGGTCATTGTTCTAGAGAACAAAATTGGTAGCTTTTAACTTGATAGTCCTTTCCTTTTAAGATATGTGAGTAGGACATTCACCATAAATAAGGAAATGAGCAATCCCTGAATACCACTCATTAGTAGTGGAGACAAAGAGGATTGTTGGCATGTCTTTTTCTTCTGATTCTTCATGTTGTGTTCTCTCTAGCTTGTTATCAGTAATTAATTGGTATAGGCCCTTTCCACACACCATCTTCATTAATTTGATGAATAAATCAAACTCTTATATTTTTGCAATCTAATTGCCTCTTTTCATCCCAAACTCTTACTAAGTTAATATGGATTTAAAAATATCAAGATCCAAGGTAGTAACGTGTGAATTTAAGATGTAGAAGCAGAAATGCTTCATTGCCTTTACAACTACATAGGCATTCTTCTCCATGTTTGAGTATTTTAGCTCATGAGCTTTGAGAGGACAAATCATAAAAGAAATGGAAGATTCCACACCTTCATAGTTCTGCTGAACCAGAATTGTTGAAAGTGTGTGTTTGAAAGCATAGCTATATATCATGAATTTCATGTTGTAGTCTAGATAAACCAGAATTGGGGTATGGATAATAGCTGTCTTGATATCTAAGAATGCCAATTTGCCTTCTTCAAGCCAGCTGAAGATGGTTTTTTCCTTCATCATGTTTACAATATGTCGAGTCTTCTCAGCAAACACGGGGATAAACCTTCTTAAGAAATTTACCTTTCCAAAGAAATAGTAAACAACAGTCTTACTTGTGGGAAGGGTAAGCTTTTGGATGGAATTGACTCTATATGAGTCAATCTTTATTCCCTTTTTAGACATAATGTGTCTAAAGAGTTTCCATTTTGTTACCCCAAAAATAGACTTCTTGGAATTTTAAAAAATGTCATTCTAGCGGCAGCATTCCAGCACTTATTGCAAGTGATGCACGTGATCCAGGTGATGCTTGGAAAATATAGTTAAGTCATCAAGATAAACTATAATGAAATTACCCATTTCATCTTTGAAATCAAGGTCCATTACTCTTTATAAAGTGGCACCAGCATTAATAAGGCCAAATGGCATTCTCTAATAAGCAAAGGTGTCACAAGGCATGGTAAAGGTAGTCTTGTGCTGGTATGCTTCACCAACTTCTATTTGAATGTATCCTGAGAAGTCATCTAACATTGATAACATCTGAGAGCTGATCACTTTCTAAAGCACTTGATCCATGATGGGCAAAGGATAGTTATCCTTTAACGATGACTGATTCAAATTCCTGAAATCCACATAGATGCAAATTTTGTCATTCTTCTTCCTCACAAGTATTATGTTGACAATTCAAGTAGAATGATGGATCGAGAAGATTATCCTAGCATTCAAAATTTTCTATATTTCAGATAGAATAGTACCTAATATCTTTCGGTTATACTGCCGAAATTTCTACTTGTAAAGCACCGAATCATCCTTGAGAGAAATTTCATGATAAATTTTCTCAGGCTTGAGCGAATTTAGATCATCATAAGAGTATGCCAAAACATCCATGTAATGGCAAAGTAGGTCAATAAATTTGAGTTTCTCCTCTAGAGTACAGCATTCACAATATTCACCATTTTAGAATCTTCTTTGGTACCCAAATTTATCTGATCAAACTCTTGGGAGGAGTTTGAATTTATTTGTTGCTATTTTATGAACATGTCATGCTTGTCAAACAGTTTCTCAAGAGAAACCAATCCTTTGGAAAATTTATTCCCTTTTAGTTGTAATAATTCTTCACCTACATTTGGATTCATTTCAGGCACTGATTCGAGTTTCTGGACCTCAATGCCTTCGAAGTGAAGTTGTTCAAAGCTATCTTTTTTCTCCAAGAAGGTAATGATTTGGTTGTCATTGTTAAATGTCTGCCAATGACTAGAATTATTAGGTATGCTTGGTCAAAAGACCAGCTTGATGGTGTACCTATTTTCTTTAAAGTCTAAGTGAGAAACTAAGAGAATTGCTAAAACATCTAGTGCATCATTTTGATCATTGAATTCTCTAGGTATGGCAGAGATGTTGAAAGCATCAAAGCTTTCAATTTGATCCCAAACTAGATTGAGGTAGTGGTGTAATCTCTCATTTTTTGTTTGGTATAGGTTTTTTACCTAATAAATCACCAACTTGGCATCTCCTTTGGAATGAAGGAGTTTGACACCCTCATCTTTAGCAGCTTTCAATCCAAGCAGAAGAGATTCATATTCAGTAGTATTATTAGTATTGTTGAACTGCAAGTTGTATGATGAAGGAAAAATATCTCATTGAGAAGATATCAACACAATTCCAGCTCCTAAATTGGTTGAAGAACAATTGCCATCAAATTCTAGCATCCATACCTAATTTGAAACTAATCATTTCTCATATTTCTCTTTCCTTAGAAGGGGGCATTCTTCTGCATTTGCATTATGCTCTATCATGTCTTTCACTGTTCTATCTAAACTAATTTTTAGACTGCCATTTTCGAGAGTTTCATCATCTGAAACATGAGTATCTTCTATGGTCAAAAAATAATTACCCATGCCTAAAGACTCAAACAAAATTTGGGCTTCAGGCACTGATATCTGAGTGACAACATAATTTGATTCCTTTTCAGGAAGCAACCTCTACATGATGCCTTTGATAGGGATCCTCACTTTAGACAGGTCCATGCTCAATTCTCCACCAACATCTTTGCAAAAATTTCACCACTAGAGAATGCCATATGAGGTTGGAGCATTAGCTACTAAGACTGTCATCTTGATTCTTTTGTCTGAGAATGTTACAAATACAAATTGGACGTCATTAATTTGTCCCAACAGAGGTACTTGTTTGTTTTCCATGGAGAAACATCTCCAAAGGTTTTGGTCAGCATGAGTCTAAGAGATTATACCACCTTTACAGGCATGACATTGTCAGATGCACCTGAGTCTATGATGCAATTACTTAGTTTGTGACCATTTATTATTAGGAAAATATAGAAAGGTTCTATTATCCCAGTGGTAGATGGAGGAGTAATGACAAGATTGTTTGGGATGGATATGTTCCTTGGGAGATCATGAGTTACCTTTTTAAGATCTTGTCCTACAAGAATAGCTTTATTCTTCACACAGTAAACTAACTTATCCAACTGCCCAAAATTAGATTGCAAGAATTCAAATTCAGACATTTGAATTTTGCTCTTCTTGACATGGTCGATTATGTCAAATGACTAAAATGGACTAGGAACAGAGGAAGGGAATTTATCCTTTTTATTTTTGAAAGGGAGAGGACTGGTTTGTAGATTTGAAGTTGGAAGCAAAGGTGTATTTAAGGTACTCACCTTTTTAACAGTCACAAAGTCCTTTGGCTGGAAAGGTAGATAAGTTCCTCATTTAAAAATTAAAATTATAGGCTAAGAACTTTCCCCTATTTTTCCTTTATTATCTTGTTGGGCTGACTGGTTCTGGGACTGGGTGAATACAACATATGATCCATCAACTGCTTCACCTTCACGTCTGAGTTCACCCTAGTAATTCAAGAAGCTAATATTGGAGTCGCTAGCTAATTCTTCTTGGTCTTCTGTAAGGAGATCAGCATCATTTTCTTGATTTAATTCAAGCTGGAAAGAGAAATCAGATTTAGTTTCAAGATATCTAATTTTTGAATTGGTTGGAGGTGCCTCAATGGCAAGTTTCCCCTCTGGGGGAGGAAGACGATTTGGTTATCCCTGATTTTTTGCAGCATTGCCTTGGTGTGATTGATTGGGAAATGTATTCCTTGGCATATATCTGTATGAAAGCACTAAAAATATCCATTACACCATTTGCTTCTTGAGAGTTAGTAACTCATTTGTCAGCGTTGATCTAGGAAACAATTTGAGGTGACCATTCAGCGACAGTTAGGTGGCAGTCAACTCCTCAACTATTGTATTATTTTTTTTTTGTTTTGTCCTCGAGTGATCATATCCTCGAGTGTTGTATTGTTTCAATGATGGGAGTGATTATATCCTTGAGCATTGTATTGTTTTAATGCTACGAGTGATTATATCCTCGAGCGTTGTATTGTTTTGAATGTTGGGACGTTAAGTCATCACCTCTTAATTCTTCGAGCCATCCAATCTCCTGAGGTGGTCTTCAAAAATATTTATAAATGTATTGTAACCCAAAATGGGAGGATGAACATCTCTTCTCAGAGATAAGCGTATGTTTTGGCAAGACATCTCTTCCCAGAGATAAGCCTATATTTGTATTGCGATCTGTATGTAATACGACATCTCTTCTCAGAGAATTCATTGTTATTGTGTTGTTTCTGTGCTATTTCAATCTTTGTCAACCAGAAATTTTGAGTTTTGGATTAGTGGTATCAGAGCAGTTTGTATTGAGAGTGTATGTTCTCAAGGACGAGGTCAAGATACAAGAAACTTGGGTGGGAAGCAACAGAGCTTCCAAACGCTCCACCTGTGCACCCCAAACAACCTCAAATGGTAGACAACACCGAGACATCTAATCATTTCAAGGAAATGATGAATGAATCCCTCCAACGGCAACAAGCATAGATGCTCCAACAATTTGCTCAAATTCTTCAAACACTTTCAATGGGAAATTCTGGCTCTGCGACTACACATCTGGCCTCCTCATCAAGGGAGCTTCCATTCAGTGCCCCAACACCCTTCAAGGTTTAGGTAAATTTCAATATTCCCACATTTGAAGGCAAAATCAATGCTGATGCAGTGGAAAATTGGTTGGATCAACTGTCATCCTACTTCTCTGTAAATAAGTTCACTGATGGAGAAAAGATCACTTTTGCTCTTTTAAAATCATCATTGCCTATGAAAAATTGGTGGGAAGTGTACAAAAAGAGGCTCAGTGCAGATATCATTGGCTTTGGGTGGAACCCACTTGGGATGATTTTATGGAAGTAGTAAAAGAAGAATACTATCCCCTCGATGCATATGATGATCTGTACATACAGTGGCAACAACTTCACCAAGGTAAGGACCAATCTGTGCAAGATTACACAGACACTTTTCATTCTTTGTCTGCAAGACTAGGCATTAAAGAAAGTGAGAAACATAAAACTCTCAAATATTGTGGTGGCCTATAATGGTACATCTAGGGGGAAATGGATCTCTTCAATTTGGAAACCATCGGTGAGGCATACAAGTTCATAGTAAAGATTGAGCAGAAGCATGAAAGAATGGGTATAAGGAATCAGTCTTCAAAATGGAAAAGTGATAAAGAAGGCCAAAATTGGAAGCAAAAAGAAGGAAAGATAGGAAAGTGGTGTGGTTATCACAAATCTAGAAATCACTCCAAAGAAGAATGTCGAGCTATCAAATCACTACTTTCTGAGTCACCATAACCAACATCTATTGCTCTACCTCATATAGACCCTACAATCAAAGAAGTTGAAGAAGAAATTATAGATGCTAATCCTGAAGCCATTGTAGCTTCATCACAGACACACGACGAGATGTTAGATGACAAGGAAAGGTTGTTTCACTCTAAGTTATGTGTAAAAGGTAAGCCTTTACATTTAATTCTTGATAGCGAAAGTCAAAAAAATTTAATCTCTACTAATGTTGTGAAAAGACTAAATCTATCCATGAAGCCTCACCTAAAACCATACAGTATTAGATGGTTGAGCCCAGGGAGAGACCTCCATGTCACCCACCAATGTCTTCTCTCATATGCAATACAACCTTTCCAAGATGAGGTCTTATGTGATGTGGTCAATCTAGATGTTTGTGATGTACTCTTTGGTCAGCCATCCATGTATGATCGACATGGTATATACGAATCCAGAACTAGATGGATCACTCTCACTCTTGGAACATGGCGCTATTGGGTACCAAAAGCACCACTTTCCACATCTGTCTCTCTACTTAGCACGAAGAATTTTTTTTTCATGGTGGTCAAGCCACAAGAATCCAAAAGGGCCAATGTAATAGCCCTGACAACACAACAACAGAAGCAAATAGATGCTGCATTAAAGAAGTTCACAACCTTCCATCCACAGACTGATGGTCAGATAGAAATGGTGAACAATCAGGCCCCACACAGTTCCATAAACCACAGTCCCTTCCAAATGTGCATCAAGAATCAAATCAAGGCATAGGTACCCCACCTGATGGGAAATCTTGATGCAATGGAGACCATTGCTTTTCAAGGAGGGAGGAATGATCCAGGCAACAATTCAAGGTGACCATTTGGCGGAAATTAGGTGGTAGTCAACTCTTTGACTGTTGTATTATTTTCATTTTGTTTTTTCCTTGAGCGATCATATCCTTGGGCGTTGTATTGTTTCAATGTTGTGATCGATTATATCCTTGAGTGTTGTATTGTTTTAATGTTGTGATTGATTATATCCTCAAGCGTTGTATTGTTTTGAATGCTGGGATGTTAAGTCATCATATGTTAATTCCTCAAGCCATGCAATCTCTCGAGGTGGTCTTCAAAAATATGTATAAATGTATTATAACCCAAAAGGGGAAGATAGACATCTCTTCTCAGAGATAAGCATATGTTTTGGCAAGACATCTCTTCCCAGAGATAAGCCTATATTTGTATTATGATCTGTAAGTAATACGACATCTCTTCTTAGATAATTCATTGTTACTGTGTTGTTTTTATGCTATTACAATCTTCGTCAACCAAAACTTTTGAGTTTTGGATCAAACGTCTGTACCATTGGATCAGTGGTACCTGTAAATGAATATTCAAAAGATGAAAAAGATTTACCTCTATTCGGATCTCTCCTTATCTTTCTTGCCAAGATAAGGTCATCGTCCACCTCAATGGCCAAATTCTAAGCTACAGTAAGGTCTATTTGCCCAACACGTCTCAGTAAAAAAATCACTTTAGGTAGTTGAGAGTTGATGAAAAACATCTAAGATTCTCAAGTGTAGGCTGAGTAATTGTATGAATCTTGTTCCTTAGCTTATCAAACTTGTCTATGAAATCCCTCATTGGTTTAAGAGGCTCCTTCTTCATTTATGTGAGCTAGGCTAGCAGGGCATGCACATCTTCTAAAAGTTTGAATCTGGCTTCAAATTTGGCTTTGAGAGTGTTCTAGTCAGTCACTAACTGTGCCTGTAGATGGTAGAACCAGTCTGCAATAGCACCTTGCAATATTTCTATAAACAATCTGACAGCCACATCCTCAAATTCCATGCCTATTACACCACAAGCTATGCTGAAGGCTGCAATATGTTCATCAGGATGAACTTTCCCATCACCATAGAACTTGAGAAAACATTTTCTTGAACTGCATGATAGCTCATGTAGAGGTGGAGTTAAATTGAGTGGGCCAAAAGAGTTACCATAGGGGCCTTAAATTGTCATAATATGACTATGGAAAGGTGTAAAAACAAATCTCAGAGGGGTAAGTATTGGCAAAACTTTATTAATATCAGAAATGGATATTTTGTTTGGTAATGGAGACTTGACTTTAGTAGGAGGAAAGCTGCTGATTCATTGGAAGTGAGATGGTGAAGGAAACAAATCAAAATTATTTTATTGTACCAACTCAAATACAGGGTCAACAATACCTTTAGCCTTTTGGCTTCGCGTATACCGTGGATCTGCCAGAGTGTAAAAATAAAAATGAAAAATAATTGGCACTACTTCAGCTTGAAGCTTGAAGCTTCAAACTATGCATTCTTTCCCCAGTGGGATAAATGGATAAAGCTATAATACTAATGGGTAATGCACAGACGAGAGTTGCTAGAGTATATAATGGATAAGGATAGGAACTTCTTGTTTAAATCCCCAGTGGAGTCACCAAAAATTGTTGGATGAATATTTTCTCATCAGTGTACTAATGAGCAAAATAGGTCTGATCAACAACAAGGAAGATTGGTCAACCAAATGTGTAGGTTTACCACATCAAAAGGGGACAAATCTCTCCTCTCAGCAAGGTGAGGTTCCCTATAAGTATGAAGGGGCTATATATATGTTAATCTATTATAAATAAGCTGAAAATAACACTCAGGGGTAGGATAACACCATCTATCTCTCTTTTTTCAGAGATGATGTCCACTAATCTAAGGATAAATCTTAATGAAATGATAGAAGGCACTCCTCTTCTTTTAGAAGTGTTGTTTTTCAGACAACAAGAACCTTTCGAGTAGTGACAAGTAATTGTAACAAGGTGCAGTAACACAATAAGATGAAATGTAGCACAAAGTCTCCACCTCAACTACCAAAGAGTGAAATATGAAGGTTAATGAGGGCACAAAGTCATCCCAAAATCTTTTACACAAAAATAGAAAATAGACAAATTAAAGATAATTGTGGTAGCACAAAGTCTCTCCACACCTGGCTTCAGGACACCTAACTGATTACTTTCACTAATTTTGCTTAATTAAATAGACAAAAAGTGTATTAAGAGAATAGACACAAGAATAATTTCCCCAACAACCAAGCTATTCCATCACAAAGTCTAAAAATTCATTTGTTTTCTTATTCAAATAACAAAATATGATCAACAATCTGAGCTCAAATTTGGACAGAGTTTTATTTTTGATAATAGAGAGATCTCCTTAAAACAATAAGAGAGTCCTATATATAGTGCTCCAAGAAAGACTTAGGCACTTTGTTTCACAAAAATGATGGCCTATGATGCATTCAATGCTTTCAATGCATTTCAAATTTTGTCCATGGGCTATGCTAAAATTGAGCATCAATTTTTAATATGGACCATCTGATGTGTTTCCTGATGTGTGCACAGCTGTTCACTTTACTCAATGCAAAAAAATAGACCACACCATTAAATGTTTGCGCTCTTTGATGTCCATTTGGTTGGTTGCTTCACCTTCTAAAAACATATCCCATGCACATATATTTTTGATCTTTTTCCATCGTTCAACTTATAGAATTAAGATATCATTAGAGAGTCCTACGAAAGATGACACATGGAAGCTTCCACTAAGTTTTTAGAAACACTATAGAAACATGTGGGACTCATTTGGATTCACATAGATGATGACACTTGGTGCACTCCGCTTACCTTAGCAACTCACCCGGAGCCCCCACCACAGTCCTTAATAATAAAATAAAAGGAAAAAATGGCAGACATTAACACTTAGCGATTTTCATCATGTTTTATGAGGGACACGTGGTGACTTCCACTTCATTTAGAAAAACACATTAAAACCTTCCACACTTGCCACTTGGTGCCCTCCGTAAAACTCTGAGAGAAACTTATTTCTACGTCTTTATTTGAAAGTTGATGGATATTTCATTATCTTAAATTTGACATCCACGAGGATGTCAATGGTTCAATCGCTTCCCTAGTTCAATTGTTTTCTTGTTTCAATCGAATTCTAGGTTCAATCACTTTCTTGGTCTTTGATTGAACCATCCCTTTGTCTGGAATTTCCTTTGATCTTTGAACCAATGTTCTCTACCCTCTGCAAACGCACTTGCCCTTAGTTCACTGCACTCCACAAGGGTACTTTAGCCTTGGTTCACTGGGCCACTCCCTTGAACCGATCGCTTGAACTGACTGATTGAAGCAACTTTGGTTCAACAATTCAATAGTTCAATCTTGCATTCCACTCATTGAATTGACCGCATGAACTAATCACTTTGAACCGATCTCGTTGAACCTTTGAACTTTTGAACCTATTAAACCTTTGAGCCATTTTGGTTCAAGGTTCAATCGGTTCATTGGTTCATCCTTTGTTCCATCGTTTCTCTATTTCTCTAAGTCCCTTGGTCTCTTTGAATCCATTGAACTCATTGAACCTATTGAATCCATTGAACCCATTGAACCCGTTGAACTAATTTGGTTCAAAGTTCAATGGTTCAATGGTTCAACAGTTCATTCATTTATTCTTTGAAGCTTTCTTTTCTTCACTACCCTTCGCAAGGGCACTTGGTCTCTTCGCTTTGGGGCACTCCTTTGAACCATATGATCGAACCGACCAATTGAACCAACTTTTGTTCAACGGTTCAATGATTCAACCTTTTGTTCACTTGACTGCTTGAACCAACTGCGTTGAACTAACCACTCATTGAACCTTTAAACTTTTGAACCTGTTGAACCTTTCAACCATTTTGGTTCAAGGTTCAACGGTTCAATCTTTCTTCTTTTCGCTAAGTCTTTTGAAACTGTTGAACTTACTGAAACAATTAAACTTTAAACTTTTGTTGAAGGGCTTAACTCTTTAAGCTTGCTGATGTCATTGAACCTTTGAACCTATTGAACCTTTGAACTTTTTGGAAGTGGGGTTCAATAGTTCAATGGTTCAATCTTTTGTTTGAAGCTTGGCGAAGAACATTTTTGGTTGAACCAAGACATTCAACTTATCCTGAAAATTCCCAAGTGTTGAGAGATTATTTCTTTCCTACAGAGTCCGTAGAAATGAACCTACAAAGCTGGTGGAGTCTTTAGAAATGAGTCCATAGATTTAAGCCTGTAGAGTCCATAGATTCAAGCCTACAGAGTCTATAGATTTAAGCCTATAGAGTCCATATATTTAAGTCTGCAGAGTCCATAGATTTAAGCCTATAGATTCCATAGATTCAAGCTTGTAGAGTCCTTATATTCAGAAAAGGCTTGAATAATAAAGCGTTTGAAGGCTTAGATCATTTTTTTTAGAAGGGGAGAGAGAATTTTGATCCTGCAGGACCAAAATAGTTCATATGTTGTCCCAAAAATGAGAAGTCTATTTTTGAGGACAACAAAACAAACAAATAAATGTACATTAAATGAAATAATACAAAACAACACCTTTTTAAATCATTCAAACAAACAAAAAAAAATATCCAGTAACACATTCAAAACATTAAAAAGGTTTAAAACAATAAACCAATGTACTCTAATAGAAAAAAAATGTCACACAAATATATTCATATATTAAAACAAGACCACATTAAATTAATAATATAAACAAATTAACATATATTAAATCATAGAAAAAGTGACATAATATTACTAAAATATTTGTTCATAAAATAAAACAATTTACATAAAGAAATCAATTAATCATGTATATAATTACTCATCATACTCATCTTAAATAACTAAAAATATGTATCTTAAATAATAAAATATATAAATTAATAAAACTATAAAAATATCCATACAATCAATATACAAATAATAATGAATATACATCATTTAAACAACAACTCACATAAAATAAGTGATTCAAGCAATTAACATATATATAATTACTCACCATAAATAACTAAAATTAAAAATTTATTTAAACAAGAACTCATATAAAATAATTGATTATCACATCAAATAACAGATTCAAGCAATTAACATGTATATAATTACTCGTCATAAATAATTAAATATATATATCATTGAGACAAAAACTCACGTAAAATAATTGATTCAAATAAGTAATCATATATATAATTATTCATCATACCCATTCTAAATAACTACAAATATGTATCTTAAATAATAAAATATATAAATTAATAAAACTATAAAAATACTCATATTATAAATATACAAGTAAATAACAAATATACATCATTTAAACAATAATTGTATCAAACAAATACTTACGTTCAAAACTAAAGAAGTTAAACATTGCCAAACAAAATAAACATAATCAATCATAATGGAAAAAACACATTTGTTATTAAAATATTCATCTTTAAATATTCATTCATAAAAGCAAATATCATATACATACAAAAGTAAACATAGAACAAAAAAAAAACTATCATACATTTTATTATTCATCATGAATAATAAAAAATAAACATATATTAAATCATATAAGAAAATAATAAATATTTTACATAAATTTCTATTATTAAAACATTCATTCATAAAAGTAAATAATTTACATAAAAAAATTAAACCTACAAAAATAATTTATCATAACCAAAAAAAAACTCTATCATATATATAATTGCTCCTCATGAATAATAAATAAATACATGTTTTACATAATAAATCATACAAATTAATAAAACCATACAAATATTCATATTATCATTTATATATATAAACAATATGACATCATTTAAACAAGTATTCACATCAAATAAATTTTAACATTTACACATTTAATGTTAATATATATGTATTACATAGAATTATTTATGATAAATAAGTCTATGCAATACATATATATTAATAATAAGTCTATGTAATACATTTACACATATACATACAAATACACACACGCATGTGTGTATGTGTGTATTTATATACATAAATATGTGCTTATATATATAATGTTTGTGTGTGTGTGTAAATTAATAAAATTATAAAAATATCTATATGATTCAAAAACTTAATTATATTCGTTTTATATATATATACATAATAGAATATGTTAAATATTTATTTCTTCATACGTTTCATTTTTATTATTATAGATATGTATGATAATATTTTTATTTATGATCAGTAATTGTATATAATTATTTGAGTATTTTTATTATTTTATTATTTTATATATTTATTATTTCACATACATATTTTTAATTAGTCATGATAAGTAATTATATAAACAAAAAAATATATTCTATATATATTATTAATTGTTTGAATCATTTATCCTATATTTAATTTCTTTTATATGTAGATTGTTTACTTTTATGAATGAAATACAAACATATTTTAATAATAAAAATATTAGTTTAAATTATTTATGATGAATAAGCGTATGTGTGTGTGTATGTTTATTATTTAACATACATATTTTTAATTAGTCATGATGAGTAATTATATAAATTAAAAAAATTATTCTATATATATGATTAATTGTTTGAATCATTTATCCTGTATGTAATTTCTCTTAAATGTATATTGTTTACTTTTATGAATGAAAAATAAACAATTTTTTAGTAATAAAAATATTGATTTGAATTATTTATGATATATATATATATATATTTCAAATCAATATTTTTATTACTAAAATAATTTTATTTTTCATTCATAAAAGTTATATATATATATATAATTATAAAAATATTTATAAGATTCAAACAATTAATTATACTCATTTTATATATACATAATGAATATAATTAATTATTTGAATCATATATATATTTACACACACATATATGTATATGTGTGTATATAATAATATATATGCATGTATACACACATATACACACATACATATACATACACATGTATATATATACATATATGTATGTACATACATATACACACACACATACATAGATAAATATTATTATATAAAATAAATAGTGATCATTTAAACAAAAATACATATACACACATATACATAAACAAATAATATTATTATATAAACAAACAATGATCATTTACACAAAAATACATTTTACAAAAAAAAAATGTTTTAGTAATAAAAATATTGGTTTGAATTATATGTATGTATGTATATATAAATACACACATTCATACATATACATGTATATACATACATATATGTATATGTATTTATATACATACATACATACACACATACACACACACACATATACTACTAAAATTATAAAAATATTTATATGATTCAAACAATTAATTATATTCATTTTATATATACATAATGAATATAATTAATTATTTGAATCATACAAATAGTTACACATACATATACATACACACATACGTATACACGCGTACATGCATGTATACAAACATACACACCCACCCACACACACACACACACACACACACACACACACACACACACACACACACATACATACATATACACACACATATACATAAACAAACAATGATTATTTAAACAAAAATGCATTTTAAAAACAAACAAATTTGATAAAATATAAAAATTTGTATAAAACATATATTTATACATACATACATACGTACGTACGTACATATGTATGTATGTATGTATATATGTTTTATACAAATTTTTATATTTTATCAAATTTGATACACACACACACACACACACACACACACACACACACACACACACACACACACACACACACACACACACACACACACACACACACACACACACACACACACACAATCATTTGTATAAACAAATGATTTGTAAAAACAATAATTATCATTATATAAAAAAAACAACAATCAAACAAACAAAAATACATTTTACAAACAACCAAATGTGATAGATCATATACATTCTAGTATAGATAATCATTTGTATAAACAAATGATTTATACAAATAATAGTTATCATTATATAAAACAAACAATGATCATTTAAACAAAAATACATATACACACACATATACATAAACAAATAATATTATTATATAAACAAACAATGATCATTTACACAAAAATACATTTAAAAAAAAATGTTTAGTAATAAAAATATTGGTTTGAATTATATAGATGTATATATGTATACATAGATATATGTATGTATGTATATATAAATACACAAATTCATACATACACATACATATACATGTATATACATACATATATGTATATGTATTTATACACGCACACGCGCGCACGCGCGCGCACACACACACACACACACACACACACACTACTAAAATTATGAAAATATTTATATGATTCAAAAAATTAATTATATATTTTTATATATACATAATGAATATAATTAATTATTTGAATCATACAAATATTTAGGCATACACACACACACACACACACACACACACACACACACACACACACACACACACACACACACACACACACACACACACACTACTAAAATTATGAAAATATTTATATGATTCAAAAAATTAATTATATATTTTTATATATACATAATGAATATAATTAATTATTTGAATCATACAAATATTTACACACACACACAAATATATATGTATGTATGTATGTATGTATGTATGTATGTATGTATGTATGTATGTATACACATATACATAAACAAACAATATTATTATATAAAACAAACAATGATTATTTAAACAAAAATGCATTTTACAAACAAACAAATTTGATAAAATACAAAAAAATTTATAAAACATATATTTATATATACGTACATATATATATAATCATTTGTATAAACAAATGATTTGTACAAAAAATAATTATAATTATATAAAACAAACAACGATCAAACAAACAAAAATATATTTTACAAACAACCAAATGTGATAGATCATATGCATTCTACTATAGATAATCATTTGTATAAACAATTGATTTATACAAATAATAGTTATCATTATATAAAATAAACAATGATCAAACAAACAAAAATGCATTTTACAAACAACCAAATGTGATAGATCATATAGATTCTACTATAAAATTATCTATATGATCAATGTAGAAACAAATAATAAACATTTAAATCAACATGCATCCTATTAACAAATAATAATACAATTATTTATTTGAAACATATATTCATATATATAATGATTTGTATAAACAATAATTACATGCATTCTTTTCAAGAAATGATTCTATCATTTAAAAATTAATGCTTCCATAAATATATTCAAACAATTAATAATATATATAATTACTCAGTATAAATAATTAAAAATATGTATTTACAATATAATAAAAAATATGCATCATTTAAACAATTCACATAAATTTTTATAAATAATTAAATTATGCATCTTAAATATAATAACAAATATACATCATTTAAACTATTCACATAAAATAAGTGATTCAAACAATTAAGCATACATACAATTACTCATCATATAAATAATATAATGATTTCTATAAATAATAATTACTTATAATTATATTCATTCTTTTAAATAAATGATTCTACATTCATAAAAATTAATGAATTATAATTATACAAATCATCATTATTGTTTGTGATATATGTTTGTTTAAATGTTTATTATGTGTATCTACATTAATTATATAAATAACTTTATAGTAAAATGTATATGATCTATCAAATTTGTTTGTTTGTAAAATGCATTTTTGTTTAAATGGTTATTATTTGTTTTATATAATGATAATTATGGTTATTAAAAATCATTTTGCATTAATCATATATATAATTTTATAGTAATCTATATGATCTATCAAATTTGTTTGTTTGTAAAATGATCTATTTATAATGAGTAATTATATATATGATTAATTGTTTGAATATATTTAAAAATAATTAAGTGTATATATATATATATATATATATATATATATATATATATATATATATATATATATATATATATATATATATATATATATATATATATATATATATATATATATATATATATGTTTAATTCTTTGAACCATTTATTTTATTTGAGTTGTTTAAATGATGTATATTCACTATTATATTTAAAATATGTATTTTTAATTATTTATAATGAGTGTATACAAATCAATATTGTTGTTCTAAACAATATAATAATTTGTATAAACAATAATTACCTATAATCATATTCATTATTTTAAATAAATGTTTAAATGATTATCATTTAAAAATTAATGCATACATAAATATATTCAAACAATTAATCATATATATAATTACTCATTATAAATAGATCATTTTACAAACAAACAAATTTGAATATATTCAAACAATTAATCATATATATAATTACTTATTATAAATAGATCATTTTACAAACAAACAAATTTGATAGATCATATAAATTCTACTATAAAGTTATCTATATAATTAATGTAGATATAAATAATAAACATTAAACAAACATATATTCTACTAACAAACAATAATATAATTATTTATCTGAAACATATATTTATATATATAATGATTTGTATAAACTATAATTACATATAATTATATGCATTATTTTCAATTAATGATTCTATCATTTAAAAATTAATGCATACATAAATATATTCAAACAATTAATCATATATATATAAATACTCATTATTAATAATTAAAAATATACATTTTAAATATAATAATGAATATACATCATTTAAACAATTCACATAAAATAAATGATTCAAAGAATTAAACAAATATATACTTACTCATCATACTCATCTTAAATAACTAAAAATATATATCTTAATATATAACAAACAATTAATTTATATAGATAATTTATTTAATATATTTGATTACTCATCATGAATGGTACATATAATTATCACTCATCATAAATAAAAAACAAAACATACATATCTATCATACATATAATTACTCATTACGAATAATGAAAACAATTATCTTTCATAATTTTACTCAATATAAATGATAAAAAAAAATATTGCATAATAAATCATACAAATTAATAAACAAATAAACTTTTCAGGAAGCAACCTCTGCATGATGCCTTTGACAGGGATCCTCACTTCATACAAGTCCATGCTCAATTCTCCACCAACATCTTTGCAAAAATTTCACCACAGAAGAATGTCGTATGAGGCTGGAACATCAGCTACTAGGACTGTCATCTTGATTCTTTTGTCTGGGAATGTTACATATACAAATTGGGCATCATTGATTTGTCCCAGTAAAGGTACCTATTTTTTCTCCATGGAGAAAGATCTCCCAAGGTCTTGGTCAGTGTGAATCTAAGAGATTCTACCACCTTGACAGGCATGACATTGTCAGATGCACCTGAGTCTATGATGAAATTACTTAGTTTGTGACCATTTATCAACAGGAAAATATAGAAAGGTTCTATTATCCCAGGGGCAGTTGGAGGAGTAATGACAAGATTGTTTGGGATCGATATGTTCCTTGTGAGATCATGAGTTACCTTTTTAAGATCTTGTCCTACAAGAATAACTTTATTCTTCACACACTAAACTAACTTATCCAATTGCTCAGAATTGAATTGCAAGAAATCAAATTCAAACATTTGAATTTTAGTCTTCTTGACATGGTCGATTATGTCAAATGACTAAAATGGAAGAGGAATAGAGGAAGAGAATTCATCCTTCTAATTTTTGAAAGGAGGAGGACTGGTCTACAGATTTGAAGTTGGAAGCGAAGGCGTATTTGAGGTACTCACCTTTTTAACAGTCACTAGGTCCTTTGGCTAGAAAGGCAGAGAAGTTCCTCATTTAAAAATTAAAATTATAGACTGAGAACTTTCCCCTATTTTTTTATCAGCTTGTTGGGCTGAATGGTTCTAGGACCAGGTGAGTACAACATATGATCCATCAACTACTTCACCTTCACGTCTGGGTTCACCCTAGTAATTCAAGAAACTAATGTTGGAGTCGCCAGCTAATTCTTCTTGGTATTTCGTAAGGAGATCAACATCATTTTCTTGATTCATTTCAAGCTAAAAAGAGAAATCAAATTCTGTTTCAAGATATCTAACTGCTGAATTGGTTGGAGATGCCTCAATGGCAAGTTTCCCATTTGGGGGAGGAAAATGATTTGGCTGTCCTTGATTTCTGGCAGCATTGCCTTGGTATGATTTATTGGGGAATGTCTTCATTGGCATATATCTATATGAAGGCGCTGAAGATATCCCTTGCACCATTTACTTCTTGATATTTAGCAACTCATTTGCCAACATGTGTACCATTGGATCAGTGGTACTTGTAAATGAATATTCAGAAGATGAAGAAAATTTACCTCTGTTAGGATCTCTCCTTATCTTTCCTGCCAAGATAAGGTCATCTTCCACCTCAATGGCCAAATTCTTAGATGTAATAAGGTCTATTTGTCCAAAACGTCTCAATAAAAAACTCACTTCAGGTAGTTGAGAGTTGATGAAAAACATTTGAGATTCTCAAGTGTAGGTTGAGCAATTGTAGGAATCTTGTTCCTCAGCTTATCGAACATGGCTATGAAATCCCTCATTGGTTTATGAGGCTCCTTCTTCATTTATGTGAGCTAGGCCAGTAGGGCATGCACATCTTCTACAAGTTTGAATCTGGCTTCAAATATGGCTTCAAGAGTGTTCCAGTCAGTCACTAATCGAGCCTGCAGATGGTAGAACCAGTCTGCAATAGCACCTTGCAATATTTCTATAAACAGTCTGAGAGCCACATCCTCAAATTCCATGCCTATTATAACATAGGCTATGTTGAAGGCTGCAATATGTTCATCAGGATGAACTTTCCCATCACCATAGAACTTGAGATTTTTTTTTCTTAAATTGCATGGTAGCTCATGTAGAGGTGGAGTTAAATTGAGTGGGCCAAAAGAGTTACCATAGTGGCCTTGAATCATCATTATATGACTATGGAAAGGTGTAATAAAAAATCTCAGAGGGATAAGTATTGGCAAAGCTTTATTAATATCAGAAATGGATGTTTTATCTGGAAATGGAGACTTGACTTTAGTATGAGGAAAGCTTTTAATTTGATGGAAGCAAGATGGTGAAGGAAACAAATCAAAATTGTTTTATTGTACCAACTCAAATATAGGGTCAACAATACCTTTAGCCTTTTGGCTTCGCGTATACCATGGATCTGCTAGAGTGTAAATAAAAGTGAAAAAAAACTAGCACTAATTCAGCTTGAAGGTTGAAGCTTCAAATTATGCATTCTTTCTCCAGTGGGATAAATGGATAAAGCTATAATGATAATGGGTAATGCACAGATGAGAGTTTTCAGAGTATATAATGGATAAGGATAGGAACTTCTTGTTTAAATCCCCAGTGGAGTCACCAAAAATTGTTGGATGAATATTTTGTCATCAGTGTACTAATAAGCAAAATAGGTCTAATCAACCACAACAAGGAAGATTGGTCAACCAAATGTACAGGTTTACCACATCAAAAGGGGACAAATCTCTCATCTCATCAAGGAGAGGTTCCTTATAAGTATGAAGGGGCTATATATATGCTAATCTACTATAAATAATCTGAAAATAACACTCAAGGGTAGGATAACACCATCTATCTCTCTTTTTTTAGAGATGATGTTCACCAATCAAAGGATAAATCTTAATGAAATGACAGAAGACACTCCTCTTCTTTTAGAAGTGTTGTTCAGTAGACAACAAAAACCTTTTGGATAGTGACAAGTAACTGTAACAAGGTGCAGTAACATAGCAAGATGAAATGTAGCACAAATTCTCCACCTCAACTACCAAAGAGTGAAATATGAAGGATAATGAGGGTACAAAATCATCCCAAAATCTTTTACATAAAAATATAAAATAGACAAATTAAAGACAATTGTGGTAGCACAAAGTCTCTCCAAACCTGGCTTTAGGACACCTACCTGATTACTTTCACTAAATTTTGCTTATTTAATTAAATAGACAAAAAGCGTATTAAGAAAATAGACACAAGAATAATTTCCCCAACAACCAAGCTATTCCAGCATAAAGTCTGAAAAGTCACTTGTTTTCTTATTCAAATAACGAAATATGATCGACAATCTGAGCTCAAAGTCTCAGTAATGCCTTTCAATTTGGACAGAGTTTTGTCTTTGATAATAGAGAGATCTCCTTAAAACAATAAGAGTGTCCTATATATAGTGCTCCACGAAAGAATTAGGCACTTTGTTTCACAAAAATGATGGCCTATGATGCATTCAATGCTTTCAATGCATTTTAAATTTTTTCCATGGGCTATGCTAAAATTGAGCATCAATTTTTAATATGGACCATTTGATGTGTTTCTTGATGTGTGCACAGCTATTTGCTTTACTCAATACAAAAAAATAAACCACACCATTAAATGTTTGCACTCTTTGATGTCCATTTGGTGGGCTGCTTCACCTTCTAAAAACATATCCCATGCACAGATATTTTTGATCATTTTCCATCGTTCAACTTATAGATGTTTAAGATATCATTTGAGAGTCCTACGAAAGATGACACATGGCATCGTTCATTGAGTTTTTAGAAACACTATAGAAACATGCAGGACTCATTTGGATTCACACGGATGATGACACTTGGTGCACTCCGCTTACCTTAGCAACTCACCCGGAGCCCCCACCATAGTCCTTAATAATAAAATAAAAGGAAAAAATGGCAGACATTAACACTTAGCACTTTTCATCAATTTTTATGAGGGACACGTGGTGACTTCCACTTCATTTTGAAAAACACATTAAAACCTTCCGCAATTGCCACTTGGTGCCCTCCGCAAAACTTTGAGAGAAACTTATTTCTACGTCTTTATTTGAAAGTTGATTGATATTTCATTATCTTAAATTTGACATCCACGGGGACGTCAATGGTTCAATCGCTTCCCTAGTTCAATCATTTTCTCAATTCAATCACTTTCTCAGTTCAATCACTCTCTTGGTCTTTGATTGAACCATCCCTTTGTCTGGCATTTCCTTTGATCTTTGAACCAATGTTCTCTACCCTCCGCAAAGGCACCTACCCTTAGTTCATTGCAATCCACAAGGGTACTTCAGCCTTGGTTCACTGGGCCACTCCCTTGAACTGACCACTTGAACTGACCGATTGAACCAACTTTGGTTCAACAATTCAACGGTTCAATCTTGCATTCCACTCATTCAATTGACCGCTTGAACTAATCACTTTAAACTGATCTCGTTGAACCTTTGAAATTTTGAACCTATTAAACCTTTGAACCATTTTGGTTCAAGGTTCAATCGGTTCATTGGTTCATCCTTTGTTCCATTGTTTCTCTATTTTTCTAAGTCCCTTGATCTCTTCGAATCCATTGAACTCGTTTAACCTATTAAATACGTTGAACCTGTTAAACCCGTTGATCTAATTTGGTTCAAATTTTAATGGTTCAATGGTTTAATGGTTCATTCATTTGTTCTTTGAAGCTTTCTTTTCTTCATTACCCTCTACAAGGGCACTTGGTCTCTTCGCTTTGGGGCACTCCTTTGAACCGGCCGATCAAACCGACTAATTGAACCAACTTTGGTTCAACGATTCAATGATTCAATCTTTTGTTCACTTGACTGCTTGAACCAACTTCATTGAACCAACTGTGTTGAACTAACCGCTCACTGAACCTTTGAACTTTTAAACCTGTTGAATCTTTGAACCATTTTGGTTCAAGGTTCAACAGTTCAATCTTTCTTTTTTTCGCTAAGTCTTTTGAAACCTTTGAACTCACTTAAGTGGTTGAACTTAAAACTTTTGTTGAAACACTTAACTCTTTAAGCTTGCTCATGTCATTGAACCTTTGAACCCGTTGAACCTTTGAAATTTTTGGAATTAGGGTTCAATAGTTCAATGGTTCAATCTTTTGTTTAAAGCTTGGTGAAGAACAATTTTGGTTAAACCAAAACATTGGACTTTTCTTGAAAATTCCCAAAAGTTGAGAGCTTATTTCTTTCCTACAGAGTCTGTAGAAATGAACCTACAGAGTTGGTGGAGTCTGTAGAAATGAGTCCACAGATTTAAGCCTATAGAGTCCATAGATTCAAGCCTGTAGAGTCCCTAGATTTAAGCCTACATAGTCCATAGATTTAAGTTTGCATATTCCGTAGATTTGAGCCTATAGAGTTCATAGATTCAAGCTCGTAGAGTCTATAGATTCAGAAAAGGCTTGAATAATAAAATGTTTGAAGGCTCAGATCAATTTTTTTTAGAAGGGGAGAGAGAATTTTGATCCTGCAGGACTAAAATAGTTCATATGTTGTCCCAAAAATGATAAGTCTATTTTTGAGGACAATAAAACAAATAAATAAATGTACATTAAATGAAATAATACAAAACAACACCTTTTTAAATCATTCAAACAAACAAAAACAAATATCTAGTAACACATTCAAAACATTAAAAAGGTTTAAAACAATAAACCAACGTACTCTAATGGAAAAAAAATGTCACACAAATATATTAATATATTAAAACAATACGACATTAAATTAATAATATAAACAAATTAACATATATTAAATCATAGAAAAAGTGACATAATATTACTAAAATATTCATTCATAAAACAAAACAATTTACATAAAAAAATCAATTAATCATGTATATAATTACTCATCATACTCATCTTAAATAACTAAAAGTATGTATCTTAAATAATAAAATATATAAATTAATAAAACTATAAAAATATCCATACAATCAATATACAAATAATAATGAATATACATCATTTAAACAACAACTCACATAAAATAAGTGAATCAAGCAATTAACATATATATAATTACTCGCCATAAATAACTAAAAATATACATTATTTAAACAAAAACTCATATAAAATAATTTATTATCACATCAAATAAGGGATTCAAAAAATTAACATGTATATAATTACTTGTTATAAATAATTAGATATATATATCATTGAGACAAAAACTCACGTAAAATAATTGATTCAAATAAGTAATCATATATATAATTATTCATCATACCCATCCTAAATAACTACAAATATGTATCTTAAATAATAAAATATATAAATTAATAAAACTATAAAAATACTCATATTATAAATATACAAGTAAATAACAAATATACATCATTTAAACAAGAATTGTATCAAACAAATACTTACATTCAAAACTAAAGGAGTTAAACATTGCCAGAAAAAATAAACATAATCAATCATAATGGAAAAAACACATTTGTTATTAAAATATTCATCTTTAAATATTCATTCATAAAAGCAAATATCATATATATACAAAAGTAAACATAGAACCAAAAAAAACTATCATACATTTTATTACTCATCGTGAATAATAAAAAATAAACATATATTAAATCATATAAGAAAATAATAAATATTTTACATATATTTCTATTATTAAAACATTCATTCATAAAAGTAAATAATTTACATAAAAAAAATTAAACCTACAAAAATAATTTATCATAACCAAAAAAAAACTCTATCATATATATAATTGCTCCTAACGAATAATAAATAAATACATGTTTTGCATAATAAATCATACAAATTAATAAAACCATACAAATATTCATATAATCATTTATATATAAAAACAATATGACATCATTTAAATGAGTATTCACATCAAATAAATTTTAACATTTACACATTTAATGTTAATATATGTGTGTTACATAGAATTATTTATGATAAATAAGTATATGTAATACATATATATTAATAATAAGTCTATGTAATACATTTACACATATACATACAAATACACACACGCGTGTGTATGTGTGTATTTATATATATACATATGTGTGTGTGTATATATATTGTTTGTGTGTGTGTAAATTAATAAAACTATAAAAATATTTATATAATTCAAAAAAATAATTATATTCATTTTAAATATATACATAATGAATATATACATAATAGAATATGTTGAATATTTATTTCTTCATATGTTTCATTTTTATTATTATAGATATGTATGATAATTTTTTTATTTAGGATCAGTAATTGTATATAATTATTTGAGTATTTTTATAATTTTATTATTTTATATATTTATTATTTGACATACATATTTTTAATTAGTCATGATAAGTAATTATATTAAAAAAAAAAAAAAACTATATACATTATTAATTGTTTGAATCATTTATCCTATATTTAATTTCTTTTATATGTAGATTGTTTACTTTTATGAATGAAATACAAAAATATTTTAATAATAAAAATATTGGTTTAAATTATTTATGATGAATAAGCGTATGTGTGTGTGTATGTTTATTATTTAACATACATATTTTTAATTAGTCATGATGAGTAATTATATAAATTAAAAAAATTATTCTATATATATGATTAATTGTTTGAACCATTTATCCTATATGTAATTTCTCTTAAATAAATATTGTTTACTTTTATGAAAAACAAAATATTGATTTGAATTATATATATATATATATATATATATATATATATATATATATATATATATATATATATATATATAGACACACACACACACACATTCATATATGTATATATATAAAAATAAAATTATAAAAGTATTTATAAGATTCAAATAATTAATTATATTCATTTAATATATACATAATGAATATAATTAATTATTTGAATCATATATGTATTTACACACACATATATGTATATGTGTGTATATAATAATATATATGCATGTGTACACACATACATATACATACATACATGTATATATATACATATATGTATGTACATACATATACACACACATACATAAATAAATATTATTATATAAAACAAACAGTGATTATTTAAAGAAAAATACATGCACACACACATATACATAAACAAATTATATTATTATATAAACAAACAATGATCATTTACACAAAAATACATTTTACAAACAAAAAAATGTTTTAGTAATCAAAATATTGGTTTGAATTATATGTATGTATGTATATATAAATACACACATTCATACATATACATGTATATACATACATATATGTATATGTATTTATATACATACATACACACACACACACATATACTGCTAACATTATAAAAATATTTATATGATTCAAACAATTAATTATATTCATTTTATATATACATAATGAATATAATTAATTATTTGAATCATACAAATATTTACACATACATATACATACACACATACGTATACACACGTACATGCATGTACACACACACACACACACACACAATAAAAAATATTATTATATAAAACAAACAATGATTATTTAAACAAAAATGCATTTTAGAAACAAACAAATTTGATAAAATATAAAAACTTGTATAAAACATATATTTATACATATATATAAATTAATAGAAAACTATAAAAAATACTCGTAAAAGCCTGGAAAAATACTCCTAACAAATTATTATAAAATAAATAACAATAAAAGATATAGATAGCATACATATAATTACTTATTATGAATAATGAAAACAATTATCATACATGATATTACTCATCATAAATAGTTAAAAAAATAATTATCATATATAATATTACTCAATATAAATGATATTACTCATCATAAATAATTGAAAAAATAATTATCATATATGATATTACTCAATATAAATGATAACAATATCTCACATAATAAATCATACAAAATAACAAAACTATAAAAATATACAACTAAAATATATAATTTATTAATAAACAAATAAATAATAATAAACACATAAATTAATAAAATTATGAAAATACCATAAAATCCAAATAAATTAATAAAATTATAAAAATGCCATATAATTCAAACTTATAATAAAATAAATCTTACATAATAAATTTGTATATTAAAAAAACCATAAAAATAGCCTAACTAATTAATAAATCTATAAAAATAGCATCATATAAATCAAATAACTTATCAATGAGTCTTACATAATAAATCATATAAATTAATAAAATTATAAGAAAACTTTAAAATTCAAACAACTTATCATAAAATAAAAAATCATTCAAATTAATAAAAAAAACTATTATAAAAAAAAAATGCACCTAACAATTTATCATAAAATAAATAATAATAAAAAACCTAAATATCATACATATAGTTATTCATTATGAATAATAAAAACAATTATCATACATAATATTACTCGACATAAATGATAAAAAAATAATTATAATATATAATATTTCTCACTCTAAATGATAAACAATATCATCTTACATAATAAATCATAGAAAATAACAAAACCATAAAAATATACAATTTACCAATAAACAAATAAATAATAAAAACATATAATATAAAAACACCATATAATTTAAACAACTTATAATAAAATAAATCTTACATAATACATCATAGAAAATAACAAAACATCAAATTAGTCTTACATAATTAAAAACACATAAATTAATAAAATTATATAAATACCATAAAATCCATATAAATTAATAAAATTATAAAAATGCCATATAATTCAAACTTATAATAAAATAAATCTTACATAATAAATCTGTATATTAGCAAAACCATAAAAATGGCCTAACTAATTAATAAATCTATAAAAATATCACCATATAAATCAAATAACTTATCAATGAGTCTTACATAATAAATCATATAAATTAATAAAATTTTAAAAATACATAAATAAAACATATAACTTAATAAAATTATAAGAAAACTTTATAATTCAAACAACTTATCATAAAATAATAAATAATTCAAATTAATAAAAAACTATAAAAAAAATGCACCTAACAATTTATCATTAAAGAAATCATGAAATAAATAATAATAATAAACCTAAATATCATACATATAATTATTCATTATGAATAATGAAAACAATTATCATACATAATATTACTCTACATAAATGAAAAAAAAAATATAATATATAATATTTCTCTCTAACAAAACCAAACCATAATAAATCATACAAAATAACAAAACCATAAAAATATACAATTTACTAATAAACAAATAAATAATAAAAACATATAATATAAAAACACCATATAATTTAAACAACTTATAAAAAAAATAAATCTTACATAATAAATCATACAAAATAACAAAACTATAAAAATATACAAATAAAATATATAATTTACTAATAAACAAATAAATAATAAAAACATATAAATAAAAAAATATATAAAAATATCATTATAGAAACAAATAAACAATAAAAACATATAAATTAATAAAATTATAAAAACACAATACAAACCATATAAATTAATAAAACTATAAAAACACTGTCATATATAATTCAAATAACTTATGAGTCTTACATAATAAAAACATATAAATTAATAAAATTTTAAAAATACCATAAAAACCATATAAATTAGTAAAATTATAAAAACATCATATAATTTAAACAAATTATAATAAAATAAAATTTACATAATAAATCATACAAAATAACAAAACTATAAAAATATATAATTTACTAATAAACAAATAAATAATAAAAACATATAAATTCATAAATTTATAAAAATATCATTAAAAAACAAATAAACAATAAAAACATATAAATTAATAAAATTATAAAAAAGCCATACAAACCATATAAATTAATAAAATTATAAAAAAGCCATACAAACAATATAAATTAATAAAATTATAAAAAAGCCATAAATTTCATTTCATATAAATTAATAAAATTATAAAAACACCATCATATAACTCAGATAACTTATGAATAAGTCTTACATAATAAAAACATATAAATTAATAAAATTATAAAAAAGCCATACAAACCATATAAATTAATAAAATTATAAAAACACCATAAATTTCATATAAATTAATAAAATTATAAAAACACCATCATATAACTCAAATAACTTATAAATGAATCTTACATAATACATATAAATTAATAAAATTATAAAAATACCATAAAAACCATATAAATTAATAAAATTATAAAAACACCATATAATTTAAACAACTTATAATAAAATAAATCATACAAATTAACAAAACCATAAAAATACCCTAATAAATTAATAAGATTATAAATACACCATAAATTTCATATAAATTAATAAAATTATAAAAACACCATCATATAACTCAAATAACTTATGAATGAGTCTTACATAATAAAAACATATAAATTAATAAAATTATAAAAATACTATAAAAACCATATAAATTAATAAAATTATAAAAACATTAAATAATTTAAACAAATTATAATAAAATAAATCTTACATAATAAATCATACAAATTAGCAAACCCATATAAATTAATAAAATTATAAACACTATATAATTTAAACAACTTATAATAAAATAAATCTTACATAATAAATCATACAAATTAACAAACCCATATAAATTAATAAAATTATAAACACCATATAGCTTAAACAGCTTATAATAAAATAAATCTTACATAATAAATCATACATATTAACAAAACCATAAAAATACCATAACAAATTATCATAAAATAATAAATCATTCAAATTAATAAAAAACTATAAAAAATACTCCTAAAAAACTATTTTAAAAAAAAAAAAATAGTCCTAACAATTTGTCATAAAATGAATAATAAAATAAATCATGAAATAAATAATAATAATAATAATAAACTTAGATATCATATATATAATTACTCATTATGAATAATGAAAACAATTATCATACATAACATTACTCACCATAAATGATTAAAAAAACAATTATCACATATAATATTACTCAATATAAATGATACACAATATCGCACATAACAAATTATACAAAATAGCATAACTATAAAAATATACAAATAAAATATATAATTTATTAATAAACAAATAAATAATAAAAACATATAAATTAATAAAATTATAAAAACATGATATATATAATTACTCATAAATAATAAAAATAATTATCATACATAATATTACTCACCATAAATTATAAAAAAAATAATTATCATATATAATGTTACTCAATATATATGATAAACAATATCTCACATAATAAATCATACAAAATAACTAAACTATAAAAATATACAAATAAAATATATATTTTATTAATAAACAAATAAATAATAATAACATATAAATTAATAAAATTATAAAAATACAATAAAAGCCATATAAATAAAATAAATCTTACATAATAAATCATACACATTAGCAAAACCATAAAAATATACTAACAAATTAATAAAACTATAAAAACACCATATAATTCAAACAACTTATAATAAAATAAATAACAAAACTATAAAAATATAAAATTAAACAACTTATAATAAAATAAATCTTACGTAATAAATCATACACATTAGCAAAACCATAAAAATATCCTAACAAAATAATAAAAGTATAAAAACACTATATAATTCAAACCACTTATAATAAAATAATAGTCTAATAATAAATGAAATAAAAAGCATAAATTTGTTACAATAATTCACTTATAAATGAATGAATTAAATTAAAAAGCATCTAAATTATAATTTCAGTTCTAAAGTATAATAGTTTAATAATAAAGGAAATAAAAATCATAAATATGATTAAAATAAGCATTCACTTATAAATAAATGAATTAAGAAACATCTAAATTATAATTTCATCTAATTTTAAACTTAAATTAATAACTCAAACAAATCTATACAGATTTTAAATTAAATGAATATTATCCCACAAAATTTAACTAAATAAAACCTGTACATATACTAAAATATTTTTTGTATCATTCATATTTATTAAACCAAACAAATAACCACAAAATTTAACCTCTACATACTATGGCCGGTCAAGGTTCTCTGATGGTTTGAGGCAAGTAGTATGGCCGGTCAATGTTGTTCATCTGAAAGAACTGAAAGAAATGCCACATCAACCTAGACAGACAAGAAAAACAAATAGTTCTAATAGCATGCAAACCCATTTTTTGTGCGGTATGCATCTAACTTAAACTTGTGTGCTTCAATAAATGTTCTAATAATTGCTTGATTCCTCTAGAATGCTTATTAGTACTCAATAGATTCATGCCAACAATAAATCGTTGCTTTATAATCCTCTTAAATTCCCAAATAAATTACAATACTTGTGTATTAATAAACAATTTAATTCAATTTGGGACCCTTATTGGAACGCTCATTAAAAAAATATCAACTCAAAATTAAAAATATGAGACTATACAACATGAAGAGTTTTATAGTTTTACTAGACCCAAAAGTGCATAGTCACATACACTGATGTGAAGAACACACATCTTCTTTATAAGTTGTGCAACATATGTTTTTTTTTTTTTTAATAATATGTGGATGTGGATGTGAACAAGGATTATAAAGTGGACTTAATATTTTTAAGGGGTCCATGGACTTGAAAACAAATCAAAGTTTCCACTATTGTGCAAAGCTCGTGAGTTTGAGGCAATTTACATTTACCATGTGATGATATTTAAGTGGCCACTATAAAGTAAAAGTCACAAAAAGCCAACTCCATGAATGATGCCACCGTGTGACCAATGAGTTATTGTCATTTGTCATTTATTCATTAATCACAACCTAATAGAGGAACAACCACTAAAACATGAAAATATAATGGGGTCACATATAATTAAGGATACCATGTAGGATATCAATATGGTCATAACAGACATAAAGTAAGTACCTACCATGTTTCATTTTGAGAGGCCAAAAAATTTTGAAAAGGAGGAAAATTATATTTCAACCTATATAGGATTCAAGAGAAACCAACCAAAAGTAATACAATAATAGAAAGGGGAAAGTGAAAATAAAACTAGATGAACATAAATGAATCATAGGAAACAAACTTGAAAAATATCAAGGATAGTATTGGAGTTTTGTAAACTCCTAATCAAATTAGAACAAGTAATTTTGGAAAAAGAAGGAGAGGACGACCTAGTATAAAAAAGAAGTCAAGATGAAGCTCTAGGAGCTATAGGGGAAGGCATTAAAGTCCAGTTGGACTCAATCTTGGTGAGCACCAAGAATCCTCCCCCTTCTTGATGCATGTTTTAATTTTGAATATTAGGGGTCAAAATACCCCATCAAAAATAAGGATGTTGAAAAACATTATCAAAGAATATATTTAAAAAGTGTTAATCCTTGAGGAGACTAAGCTAGAGGATCTATATATTTTTAGTAAAAGTTTTGCCAAAGACTTGGTTACAAATGCTATAGGTAGGAATGCTTCAGGAACGATAGAGGGAATGGTGTTCCTATGGAATTAGAGTGAAGTAGATTTTTAAATATTAAAACAACAAGAATATATCCTTATTCTCAAACTAGAAGCTAGGAAAACTAACTTGTCCTTATATTGGGTTAACTTTTATGGTTCTCAATGCAAAGAAGAAAAAGAGTGAGCATGAAAACAACTATAAAATGAAATTGATGATGAAAAGGACTACCCATGGATAATTTGAAGAGGTTTTAATGTAAAACTGGGCCCCTTTGAGAATAAAGGTAGAAAAAGAAAAGAAAGGAATAATGGATCTTTCCATAATTTATTGAAAAACCCTGATTTGTGTAATATGAAAACTAAGCATGATTGGTTCACCTAGAGTAATAAAATACAAGGTAGGGAGCTAATATTAGAGTGATTAGATAGATTATTGATCACCAAAAAAGCAATGAAAAATAGTTTCATCCTCAAAATGAAAGTCTTGAGAGAGGCAGGGTCGGACCATTGGCATGTAGCCTTATATCTATTTAAAAATGAGCATCTAACTCAGGTGCCTTTTAGATTTGAGAAGATGTGGTTAGAACATCCTATCCTTGATGATTTCATAATAAAATAATGGAATAAGCCTAGCTCTCTATATGAGATGAAGATGTATATTTTCCACAAAAAATTAAATGAACTTAAGTTAACCCTAAAACACAGGAATGAGAACACATTTAAGAACATATTCCATCAAAAAATAGTCTTATAGAGAATATATGAAAAAAATCAAGAAATGATAATAGAAGGAATCACTGCAAATTATCTCCATAAGGAAGAAGAGGAAGTTATCAGAGCTTTGGAAGAATTATACAAGAAATAAGAAATCTATTGGTGTTGGAAGTCTAAAATAAGATGGTTAAATTAAAGAGACAGGAATATTCTTCCACATCTCTTTTAAAATTTGAAGATATAAAACTTATATTATAAAATTAGAAACTAATGAGGGGGTCACAATCGAATAGGCAAAAACAATCAAAGACCACTTGTTCAGCTTTTGGAAAAGAATGTATTGCCAAGACAAGCAAGAAAGTGAGGAGGAAGAGGAATTCTAGAATTAGATCCTACAACTGGGCACAAACTTAGACAATTAAATGCTAATGAAGGACATTGAACTAGAAGAAGTGAAAAAGGTAATTTTTGAAATGGAACGTGACAGCATTCCAAGACCTGATGGTTTTCCCACTTTTTTCTTCCCATATTTTTGGGAGATTCTTAGGGAAGACATAAGAGGCATGGTGTAGGAATCCAAGGACTCCTGGAGCATGATAAAATCCCTCAACACCACATTTATTTCTCTCATCCCAGCAAAGTCTGGCAACAAGTCACTTGAAGACTTCAGTCCTATCTCCCTCTACAACAAAATTTACAAGATCATTTCCAAGATTGTTACTTCTTAGCTTTAGTGTATCCTTCCAAAATTAATCTTTGAAGATCAACAAGTTTTGTGCATGTTAGACATATCTTAGATGGTATAGTTATAACACATGAGGTCATCCACTCCCTTCGCGCAAGTAAAAGGTAATGGATTTTTATTAAATTGGATATATCCAAAGCCTTTGATACGGTTAATTGGGCCTTTTCTTAGGGGTCCTTAAGAGATTTGGTTTTAGTTTGAATTAGAGAAAATGGATTAGAAGCTATTACTCTACCTCCATGTTCTTAGTCATGGTGAACGGATCCCCATAAGTTTTTTCCCATCCTCAAGGGTCCTTAGGCAAGGGGACCCTCTCGCACCTTTCCTCTTCATTTTGATGGTTGAAACCTTGGGTAGGAAGTTAAAGTCCTTGAAGAGAAATAACAAGTTGGAAGTTCTACAAGCAATGATAGAAAGTGAAGGTCATACCCACCTCTAATTTACATATGATACTCTTCTCTTTGTGAATCCAACCATGTAAGAGGTCAGATCTATAATGGATGATCTTTCCAAATATTATAAATCATCAAGGCAAGTGATTAACAAAGAAAAATAAAAAATGTATTGTCGCAACATGTCCCCTAAACTACAATCTTCTCTTAATAAATTCTTAGGCTATAAAACTGTTCCTCTCCCATCTCGTTACCTAATATTTTTGATCTTCTATGGAAAAGGGGGGAAGAAATTATGAGTGGAGATCATTAAAAAAATGAGAATAAAATTGAGTGGTTGGAAAGGAAAATACTTAACTCCTGTGAGAAGGAAAATCCTTATCAAAATAGTACTTTAAGCTATTACCATTTACTAGATCTCTTTGTTGAAGGCCCCTATAGAGGTACTAAACCAAATGAAAAGAATTTTTAGGAATTTTATCTAGTAAAGAAATGGGGAGAAAGATAAAATGTTTCTATTGGCCTGGGAAAATGTGAGTAAGACCAAAAGTCAGGGGGAGCAGGGATAAAAGCCCTGGATAAGCTTAATAGAGATTTTATAGCCAAGCTAGTCTGAAGGTTGGGCAAGAGTCTAGGCATGAGTTGGGGTGAGGTGTTGATATTAAAGTACTTGGATAATAGAGACCCGACTAAAATTTTCGTAGTAGAGAATCTCCCTTTAGGCTTGACAATTTAGAATAGAATGAGGGAAGCTAAAAGTTTAATTCTAAAAGACCTTTTCTATAATGTGAAAAATGTGGATTCAATAGACTTTTGGGAAGATAAATGGATTTATTCAAATCCTTTATTCTTAGAGGTAGGTCTCAAGGATATAAAAGATGATTGCATAAGGTAATGGGGATCCAAAGTTAAATACTACTAGATATAAAATATTAAGGATGGGTTCAAGTAATTTATTTGCAAAACTATGCAGAATAGAGAGGGCATCTAAAGCAAAGGGAACAAGAAAATCAATGTCATGCTAGAAGGTTTTAGAATCCCATGAAGTAAAAATTAGGATAATATCAACTAGAATAGAAAAGGGTCAAGAGTATATTCAGTTAGGGAAGGATATTACAAGCAACTAGATTTCCAATCAAACAATCTCGATTTAGTAGTTTGGAATGGAATCTAAAAATCTAAGGCATAGCCAAAATCCAAATCCTTATTATGGCTAGAGACACACGAGAAAATTATTACAAGATAAATTTTGAAAAAATGAGTTTTCCAAGGCCTTTCAAATATTGTATTATGTTATCAATAGGAATAAAATCTGAAACACCTCTTGCTCCACTATTAATTCATGTCATGCTTATGGAATTCATTTTTAAGTAGTTTCAATCTATATTAGAGCTTAAACCAAAACCTCCTATAGTACCTCAAAGCCTAGTGCACTAGTAACAAGTTGAACATAATAAGAGATATATGGGAAATGGGCCCAAACATGTTAGTTTGGAAAGTTTGGCTTGAAAGGAATACCAAAATATTTGACCAAAAGCTCAAAAGGAAAACTATTGAGAGGATTTGGGCAGAGCTATAAAATAATATCAAAAAAAATGTTGATACTGTAGACACTATAAAACTGCACACTACGAACCTAGATGTCGTACAAGGCCTTAGATCACCCCTTCACCCCTTAGAGACCATACCACAATTTTTCAATCTCCAAACCTGAGTCATAATGGCTAAGTTTAGCTATTTTACTTTTGTCCTCTCAACTACTGACGATCAACCCATAACCACCTTTAGTTAGCCTCAACCATTGATGGTTAACCTTAACTGCCTCAAGGGTTAACTCCCACTACAACTCCAGCTTTCTTTTTTATTTTTAGATGTTTGATCTATGTGCAAAATCAATGCATGTTAGGATAATCTTAGATAGCTTTTTGAACCTATTGTTTCACCACCCCCTTACTTATATATAAAGATAGGAGGAGGAGTTGAAAGAGGAGGAGATGATCACCAGGGATCATAATTTTTTGTACAAATCTTCTTGTGAAGGTACTCTTCTCACTCTTGGTGAATACAGGGAATATTTTAATGAGTATGATGGAGATCAGAAGTGTTTCAATTCATCAATCACAACCTAGACACTGACACTCTACCAAAATTACTTCAAGCTCCATGATGAGTTTTTAACCACTCGCTTCAACATTGTTTAGATCAACAACAACAAAGCTAGGTATATGTTCATAGTGATTAGTTCCTTTATTTCTCTCCCAACCCACCTTCTAGAACCTCCCCATAAGCTCCCAATCAAACCTTATTTTACCCAGGCTAAATATGATAGTAACCATCGATGATCACCTAATCATTGATAGTTTTCCCTTAATCACCAATGATCACCCAACCACTGATGGTAACCTAACCATCAATGGTATTACCTAAATGTCGATGGTCACTATGTGTTAATTCTTACAGCAAGGTGTTTGACCTATCAGACCATGACCAAATCCTACTTTCTAAGTTTTTATCTTATTATAGAGGATTACCCTATTTTCTAAACCATCTCTGATTTATCTAATATTAATATCTAATCAACTATTAGTATGATTAGTCAAATTTATCTCTTTTCAAGCTCTTCTTGTATTTGATTTCAATAGTTTTTATTATTCATGAAAGTAATTTATCTTTTACTTTTAGAACTTAATTGTTTAAAAGTGTGGATTGACAGCCTCTTAAGAAGCGTGTGCTTCTTGGATCTAGATTATGCTAGGAAATATACCCAACTACCCAACTAATCAACCATTTCTTTAGTGCTTTCTTATCTACAGGTCATTCCTCCCTAGACAAAGAGGAGTCTCCACAATCATCTAGATCAACGCATGTATAACATATCAAGTTTTTATACCATACCATCTTTGAATTTCTTCTCTCTTTCTCCAAAGAAAATAAACAAAATTTTACTGAAACATTATAGTATTCTCAATGGGACTCTTGAGTCTCTTTTGGGTCTATTGTTTACATCTAGGTGTTTTTCTTATTTTGTTATGCTCATATAATGAAATAAAATTTTTATTTTGGGCTTAAAATCAACTTGCATACATTGTTTGCTCACATGTTTAGCTCACATAGATTAATTAATGCAAGTAAATAAATTGTAGCTTCACTCTTGTCACACACAAAAGAAAAAAACACTTACACCTAATCAAACATCAAAACATTGATATAAGGCCCGACTAGGATTTCATCACCTGGCAGTCACTTTTCTCAGCTATCTTACTTGGATTTCACCATGAAAGGGAGAACTAACTCAGTTCACTAGTAGAGTATAATCTTTGACAATCGATATATCTCAACTAAGAACTCGACACCCTTATCATTATAGTGTGTGAAGTAAGGGGGTAGGCCCCAATATATCAAGCCACATATTGATTTCCAACATAGATCCCTTTGAGAGCATAAACTACCTGAAACCAACCATAAACTTCTTTTCTAGTACCCATTCGACAAACCAAAGTTGAGTCACACAATTATTAAAGCTTAAGGAATAAGTCACAAGAGAGACTAAAAAAAACCTTAAGATTTAATGTGCTTTATTGTGTGTTTAGTTTCTTCAACTTTCTTATCTTCTCTTTGTTTGAGTTGTGAGATTACTTGTCTCTTCTATTTTCCATTATTTGCATGGTTTTAACTAGGCATCAACTAAGAAACCAAACAAATCAAGATCCACACCCTAATCATTCATCTTCCTCCTCTCTTCATCCATGGAATACATCTGGGATGCAGAGAGTTCTCCCCATCCTTATAGAAGTGCTAGTTTCCCTAAGGTGTTTTCCCAAGGGGATACATAATTCATCACCTTTTTAGATAACAATATAGTAACCCTCTAACATTACCTCACTACCTTATCTCATCATACACCTGCTTTAGTTCCACTTATGGATCCACCTTATGGCATGACATCCCAATTTATGGTGACACCTCTATTTCCACCATTTCTACCCAAGAATTAGCCACCCAAGCATCTTCCTTTACCAATAATCCCTCTAATACCACTATCCAAAACCAACCTATCCAACCTACCAACACCCAAAAACCCTCTACCCTAACCAAAAATTCTTCTAGCATAGGAGCAACCTAACCTTTAGCCACCTATACTCCACTTACCATTAGAGTACCCTCTACTAATGTCACTACCCTTCCTCTTGCTATCTCAAATCCTCTAACCACAGCTCCATTCCAAAGCTTGGTGGGGTCCATACCTTCTACCCTTACACCTATTAGTAAATAAATTACCACCTATACCCTACATATTAACCTAACTATACCTCCAACCCAACCTATGATAATCCCTTAATAGATGTCCATTGTAAAAAATCTAAGCTATATTCCTAATCCATAAGGGTATGCACATCTACCTTATACCCAAACACTAGCATCTATATATCTATATGTGGAATCATCCCAACCAACCATGTCCACATATCAATATGTAGTAACTTCTCAACCTCCTACCAACTATCAGCATGTTCCACCTTAGTAAAATTCACCTTACAACTTTGGAGGTGTACAACCACAAATTGATCTAGTAAAAATGATAATGGATAAATGACTACTTTGGAATCATCCATTTTTGGTGCTCATAATCTCTTATCATATGACCTAATATATAATAAACCAATTCATCTATCCATCCTCATTCAACCTTATCCTCTTCAATGGGAAATTTTGAAAATTTTCAAAATTTCAAAGCAAGGAAGACCCTCAACAACATCTAAGAGCATTTAGATATTCTTGCTATTTGATTGTTTATGATGATACTCTCCTTCTTCTCATTTTTCCCATGTCTCTATCAAGTTTGGCACTATATTGGTAAAATGATATTACCAAGTATTCCTTCTTTTATTTTTCCCAACTAGCTCAAACCTTCTTAGATTACTTTTTTATAAACATCTCTAAGAAGGTTTCCATCACCAATCTCTACTCCATTCATTAATTTGACGATGACTTCATTGTTTATTTTGTAACCAATTGGAGGAGTTTGGTAAATTAACTCTATTTCTCTCTACCCCAAACCATGTTGATTAAGTTTTTAACTCAGGCATGTGCCAAACACATTTACTCTACTTTATGGGTTTAGAGCTTCAAGACCTTTGATGAGGCCTTTACCATGGCATGAAAACTAGAGAATATAGTCATTGATGAGGGGAAGTTAAAATTGAGGAACAATAAATCCACTTTCAAATCAAATAAGGCTTCCTCCTCGAAACCCAACAATCAATCCAACACTAACACAAAAAATAAGGGAACCACAGACACGATTGTCCTTAAAATTTCTCTTCTACTAGTTGTTAACCAACCTATCTCTTTAATTTCCTACAATCATAACACTAGGAACCAAAAATACAATAATCAAAATCAATTTAATCTGCTAGGGGATTTATATGCCTCAGTCTTGGAGAAGTTATTGAAATCAAATATCATACAACTTTCTTAGATCAAACATCCACAACAATTTGATTTCTCTCATCTTGTACCTAGTTGGTATAAGGAGAACGAATTGTGTTCCTTCCACCATGTCATTAGACATGATTTTAGTAGGTGCAATACCCTCAAGAACATCATCTAAACTCTCATAAACAATAAGGAACTTATGTTTGATAACCCAAATACACCCCCAAACCAATCACTTGACATCTTTAGACAACCATTTCCAAACCATGCTCTTTCTACAAATAATGAAAATGGCAAAGCAAAATCCTCTTACAACCATGAGGCCCATACTATAAATATGGTTTTTAATGAGCTCATTGCTAAAGAACCCATTACCCAAACCACTCACTTTTCCCCTTTACCTATTGAGGTAATGAAATCTCTAACCTCTCCTTTGATATACACACTAGAGGAAGAAATCATTACCACTCTACATTTCTCCTCCATCATAAAACAATCCATTTTTCCTTTAGAGAGCATTCCTAAGGAAGAAACCACCTTGCCTAGACTTCCCACCAAGGAATCACCTTCTTGGATGTTGAAGCCTTTTAATGAGGAAAACTATGAGGTAATCACTCCCCTTTCTCAACCTATGGCCTTATCCATTGAGTCCACCATCGAAGGAACCAAACCTGTCTATAACCAAATAAGAGCCTTCTTTGTCAGAACAACCTACCATTTCCACTATCGAATCCACTACCATCACAACCAAACCATTAAAAACTTCTACCAAGCAATCCATAGTCAAACCATTTTAACCAAACCCACATAGAATAACCAAGTTACCTCTTACCATTCCATCCAAGCCCCTCAAAAGTCTTGGCATTCTTCCTAATAATAACCTTACTCACCCATTGATAAAGATGGATTTAAGCCCACCAAGCTCACCAAAAAAACCCCAAACTAAACCAACAGAGAGGGTAAAACCACCAAATATACCACAAACAAAAAATTTTCCTCCTATTTTCATTTTTCTTTTATTTTTGGACCTCACCCCTCTACCTTAGTTAGGAAACCAACCATCCTAAATAAAACTCGAATCCAACCATGACTTTTAGTTACACCATCATTCCTATTTTCATCCTCAACTATTTTCAATAAACCATTTATAACCAAGACTCCTACCTCAAAACCTTCTACCTCTAAGCAATATACACTAAAATAGCTACCAATAACACTCCGTTTAAAACTTCTACATCAAGCCAACTTCTAAAAAGGCTTCCAACCCAACTACCAAAACCAATACCTCCACACCTTTTCCACCTTTGACTAAGTCTTACTCAACCATCTTGTAAAGGTTATTATAAGATTATTTCTTAACCTTGACACCTATCAAAATATTTGACCCACGTAATTCTAAATCATCTTCGTATAATTACAATCTAATATGTTTATACCATAGAACACCTGAGCATGATACTAAAAAATGTAAGGCTCTTTAAGTTTTAGTCTATCAGTTGTATGATCAAGATGAATTGTTGCCATATGAGAATCTCATGAGATCATCACCCATCCAAAAACTAAGATATATCAACCAATACTTACTCCCCCACTATCACCTAAGAGTGAGGAGAAACTAAAATAATCTTCTAGCCTGACTCTTTCCCAAATCCATACCATCCATGTGGTCACATGATCATAGGATAAATAAAAATATAAAAGAAAGGAAAAGGTTTCCATCCCATGGGCATACCCTTATTCTACAATCTAGCCACATAACCAAATCCAAACATCTTTACCTACATCTAAACCTAAAGTGTCCATCTTGGGTACCTCCCAATCCATCCCTTTTGAATCAATCTAAAGAGTAGTTCTAAAACAAATTCACCAAACACCAATGAAGATTAGTTTATATTAATTTACCACTACCTTGCCCCATCATCACCAAGTAATGATAGATGCCTTACAAACCATAGAGGTCCAATCAGTAGACCTATAACTTCTAGCAGCCTTTGTCAGAGCTCTTCAACTTTCTAACCTTATTACCTTTAAGGATTTAGCATTACCCCTATCCATTTGGATGATCTAGATCATCCTCTCTTCATTAACACATACATCAAACAAACCCACATCAAAAGGGTTATGATTTATGAAGGAGATAATATAAACATTATCTTCTCCCATACATATGACCAACTCAAATTACTAGAGAAAATTATGTCAAAAACATCAATAATACTTTGATCATTCAATGACACCATGACCATGACTTTAGGAACTATTGTCCCCCACATTCATTTAGTACCACACACGCTTCCTGAACTCTTCTACATAGTAGAAGGAGAGTTCCAGTACAATGTTTTGCTAGGATTCCCTTGGATCTAATACATGGGTTATGTGCCATCTACCCTACATTAATGCATCAAATTTGAGCACGAGGTTCAAGTTATTACTATACAATCTGACCCATGTCCTTTCACATCATTCAACATGATGTACTAGACTAATGATGTTCTCCTTCCTTCATTTAACAAGCCTTCATCAACAAAATATGAAACCCCATCTTCTTTTACCAATAAAGCATCCACTAGTTCATCAGTTTCTTATACCTAAATCCCCACAATAAACCCCTTGAAATCAACATTCTAGCATATCTCACTTGGGGAGTATCATCTATTAACCCTTCACACTTTCCTTACTCCTCAAGAGTAAAGTAATCTTGACCACCAACCTAATTAAGATTCTAATGTGGGAAATATCATTCCTTTCACCCCCCCCCCAACTTATAAAACCAATTTCATTTATGAGGGACTTGATAAACCCATTGACACTTCTACCACCTCCTTTTTACCTCAACTATTTACCTCTAGTTTCTCATATTTGGATAAATCATAGTTTGTTAAGACATACCTATATAGGTTTACTTGGAACATAGTTGATCTAGGTTAGTATGAACATAGACTGCATGAGTTGCTTCTAATCAAGACCTAAAAACCTCATGAATAGCATGGCCTCAATTTCATGCCACCTAAAAAGCAAACCAACCCACCTCTCATCACCATTGTCGAGGAAGACATCCCATCCTCATTAACCCCTTCTCTATCAAAATGTGAGGATTTTGATATCATCCCACCTAACGATTTTCATTGACATGTTTATCCTTAGACCCCTAAGTTATCAAAAGGATGGGGAGATCATAGTCATTCCTCTAACTCATCCTAAGCTAGTAGAAGATGACTTTCCTACCATTAATATTGTTCAATGTCAAGATGATGATTCTATTCTCACCTGCCTCAGTGCAAAAGATTCCTCTATACACAAATCTCTCCCTCTTGAGTCTTCAACTATGTTGAATGAATCCAAAATTGACTTCAACAAAATTACTCAAGATAACTTGTGCATTTTCAAAATTGGATAATCATTAGATTCCTCAAATAATAAAGACTTTGATACCTTCCTTCAATACTAAAGCATAACATTTGCTTGGTTTTATAACGACATACCCAAAATTGACCCTACCCTCACCACCCATAACATAGTCACCAAACATGATGTTAAGCTTATTCAGTAAAAGCTTTGTTGAATGCACCCTCACATAGCCCTTTTTGTTAAATAAGGATTTAACATCTCCTTTCTGTCAATTTCATCCAACCCATTAACTATCCTCAATGGGACTCAAATATTGTCCTTGTCACCAAAGCTATAGGGTGACTTCATATTTACGTGTATTTTTGTGACCTTAACCTTTCCTGTACAAAAGATGACTTTCCTTTGCCAATTATTGACCAACTTTTTGATCTTATGACTAGCCATGAGATGCTATCTCTTATGGATAGATAGATTCACAAGCTACAATCAAATTTGGATTACCCCTAAAGATCAGCATAAAATTGCCTTTATCACCCCTTGGGGGACTTTTTGCTATAGAGTCATGCCTTTTGGTCTAAAGAATGTTGATATAACCTACCAATTAACTATGACCTATATCAGCCATGACCTTATTCACAAAATCCTAGAAGACTATGTTGATTACCTTCTTGGGAAATTTAAATATAAAAAATATCATTTAGTTATTCTTAAGATTATCTTTGAATGATTCATCCATTACCATGTCTACCTTAACCCTAAGAAGTGTATCTTTGGGGTCTTATCAGGCAAACTTCTTGGATTCATTATCTCTATTCACATAATTAAAGTCGATCCCACCAAAGTCAAAGCAATTCTTGACATGCTTCCTCTTATCAACCTTAAGCAACTTTGTAACCTATAGGGGAAACTTCAATCCATCCGCCACTTCATCTCTCAATTATTCGATAGATGCCAACACTTTCACCACCTTCTAAAGGGCATATATTTTAAGTGAAGTAAATATTTCCAAAAGGTCTTTGACTCCCTCAAAGTGTACCTTCTTTCTCCACCCATTCTCATTCCTCCTAAAAAGGATCAACCTTTTTACCTTTATATCTCTACCACTGACCACTCTTTAGGCATAATGCTTACACATAATGATGATAAGAATAAAAATTCATCCATATACTACATAAGTTGAATGTTAATAGAATATGAGATTTGATACACCCATATCGAGAAACTTTACCTTGCCCTGGTTTTTATGGCCACTTTACTTTGGCATTATCTTCTCAACCATAAAACCTTTGTCATTACTGACATCAATTGACTTAAGTACATGCATTCCAATCCATACCAGAATCAATGTATGGCTATGTGGCTCATGATTTTAGCTGAGTTTGACCTTGATTTCATACAGTAAAAGTTAATTAAAAGGTAAGTCATTGTCGACCAATTGGTTAAAGCTCCCCTATTAGACAATCAACCTCCTCCCCTTGAGTTATTTGATGAGTCTATTGTGACCCTTTATCGAGAAGACTTCACTTATCAAGTAACCATGTTATTTGATGGATCAAAGTGTAAATGTGGTGTGAGAGTTGGCATCATCTTTATCGTTCAATATAAATTTTGAATATACCAATACTATGGCTGAGTATGCACCCTAGTTATAGGTCTTCAGACTGATTTAGCCTTAGGAGTTGTGATATATGAATTTGAATCAAGAGAGGATTGTTAGAATCATGTTAGTACCAAAATGAAAACAAAATGAAAGAAACACACTAAATAACATAACATCTCTAGGCCTAGTCACTAGGGGGAACTTAATGAGGAAAAACCATTTGAAAAAACAACTAAAAATGGAAAAAAATGAGAGATATGAACATAAAACACAAATTTCTTACCACATCCTTGATTGCTCCAAAAGGCTCCTTCTTTGGCTTGCTCAACTTGTGCTTCAAGAGATATTCCTCAATAAAGTGTGGTTCCCTTCATCTCCTCTTGGCACCTTTGTCTTTGGCTTGGTTTGGCTCAATAATTTAGCATTATAACACTAAAATGCAATGATTTTGGAATGATTTAAGCATCATAACTTTTCACTATCCAAGCTTAAAATTATGGATTTGAAACCTTCTATTTATAGATTTTGCAAATGACCAAAATCAATATGAACTGTCCATCTCAAGATGACGTTGTGTGGCTAAGGATTAATTTAATTTTGTAGGCCAAATTCAATAAATTTATTCATGATATTTGGGATAGAGAAGCAATAAAGAGGCATGAAAAGTCTTAATGAGGCATGGGAGGGGTTAATCTTGATATTTATGGCACTTATGGCTTGTAGATGCCACCCCATAAAATGATGTCACTTGATGATACAATTATTCAAAATCAATTTCCAATAAGGATTTATTCAGCGAGTTCCATCGAAAATTAACTTAAGCTCTTGATTTGGTTTAATTATCTTTAAACATGACTAGTCAACTTTGATGTAAATCTTGGCAATTGATGCACAAATTAATCAAATTAGTTAAAATGTCATATTATTGGCTCAAAATTTGACTGAATTGGAATTAGATGTCAATGTTAGATGTGTTGGATTTGTTATCCCATTTAGGATGTTGACAACACAAAATAACAAAGGCACATGTCTCATGCAATAAAATTGGTAGAAAAGAGTAATCCAGAGCACCCAAGTGTGAAACTGTCATTTTGACTCAAAATGATATGGTCAAAGTTAGTTGACTCATAAAATACATTACCCCATTTAGCGATACATTGGCCAAAATCAACACTTGAATATAATAGGTTCACATTATTTAGCATGTTTAAGTGTTTTAAGGCCAAATTTTGCATTTTGGTATAAATTTGTCAGTACCCTAATTGAAGGTCATTGATGACCACTTTTAGGTGTCTATAGTTTGCCCCTATTTGGGAAGGTGTTTCAAGCTATAGGCACGTTAACTTCTTTTCAAAGAATAAAAAGCTCCTACATGCCTATAACTTAAAATGTAATGGATAAATTGTATGATGCCCCCTTGAGGGAATGGTTGGCACAAGGAAGGGTGGCAAATGGTCCCTCAAAAGAAAGAAGTGAGATGAGGGGACCAAAAAAAAGAAGATAATGGGGTGAGAACCCAATGATTGTGAAAATGCAGTCAAAATAACTGAGAATGTAAGTAGGACAGTGTATAATGATTTGCTTTTAGGTGGTTATAATCATTGGACCTCGATAGTGGCAACATGGCATGAAAACATAATGATTTTCCCAAAGGTGGTTATAATGATTGAGAAGATGGAGCTTCCCTAGTTAGGAAAAACATACAAGATAACAACATGCCCTTGTTGGGACAGATAAAAGTAAATTTGTGAGAGCACAATGATTCCAAAGGCACTTATAATAATTGATAAATGTAGGTGGGATGGTGTACAATGATTTTCCCATAGTTAGTTATAATCATTAGACCCTGATTATGGTAAACATGATTGATTTGGCTGATGATGATGATAACATAACTCAAAGAATAAAGATGAATTAATACAAACTACTAGTAGGGAGATGCTTGTCTAAACTAACAAAGGTTAAAATTATTTTGTTGTTTAATTAATTTTTTTTGGATATGATTGGGATGTCGATGTCGAAGAGATGTCGATGACATCATTGCTAAAAAGACTTCCTAAAGATTATTTTTGTTATAGCATATGTCAGTAGGCATCATGGTATAACATCATGAAGATTTGGCTGAAATATGCATAAAGATTGACTCACAAGATCCAATATTCAAAGTAAAATAACGCACCAATGATAGAAACCATGATGTTAATATAGATATATGAACATGGATGTATTCAAATGTAAGTGTGCACAAGGAATCACTTAATAAATTTGTATAACTTGAATCAAGGAAACATTACTCAAAGAAAACAAATAGGCACTCAAAGAAAGAAATAAACAAATAAATAAAAGTTAATCTTAAGGTTAGTAAGAATAACATGAGCTAAACCAAACAAACATTGCCCCTATAAAATAGGAAAAAATTAAATAAATAAACATAATGGAGAAATAGAGGAATAGGAATGGGGTGGTTGAGTCGTTTCTATATGCACTTGGCAAGTGGACACTGCCTAAATAGTTCTATGGATTGACATCCAAGAAAAACTTCAAACCAAATGTAGTTCTCCAAAGAAATAGGAAGAAAATGATAACTGATGAAACAAAACATAATGGATGCAATAGAATAATATGATTAGTCTTATAAAATGACAAGTGTGTGGGATAAAAAGGCCAAAAAAAATGAGGAAACTAAGGAACAAGTGATTTGGTTGTGACTTAGTAAGGGTTCCCAAAATCCTTAAGGTAAAGAAGTGGTCAATCTTTTTGGTTTTTTATAAATGATTTTACAAGTGTTTTTAGAATTTTCCATGAATCTCAACTCAAGAGAGAATGAAAAGATACTAAAATGGTCCAAGATCACAAAATGGGTAGAGTTTGGCTTAGGTTGTTCATAAAATGATGAGAGTGTGACTTACGTTGCTCACAAAATGTTGAGACCATGGCTTAGGTTGAATCAAACACGACCCACATAGTCCCTAAATGGCCTTAATTCATAATATTTCTACCTTCAATAGAGGAATTAGACTAGTGCAATAACCAATTCAAATAAAATAGGCACAGTTGGTATAAAGGCACAATACAACATAAGAAATGACAAGTTGGTATGTCAGGGTATGATAAACAATTAATGTCCCTAGTTTTCCCATAGGAGGTTATAAATAGGATATAATGGCTTAGATCAATGATACTAATTTTCCCATAGATGGTTATAATTATTAGTAATACCAATGATAAGAAAGGACAAAGAAATGAAGGATGTAACTACTAAAACCTCTATCATATTGTTCTAAAATACTGTCTCTATCTAGAATTTCTTCAAAAAACTATGGAAACTAATCGAATTCTTGGTGATGAAAATGTGAAACTAATGAGGAACCAAAGTCAAATAGGCTATGTAGATATATTTCAAAACATGCTTGGTTGATATAATGGAATGGTAGAACATATAAGTGAATGTTAAAATGATAGGGTGGTAAGATGGCAGAATGGTAAAAAGAAGAATAGTGATAATATGATACAACTTGAAATGGTCCTTATAGACAATACACCGTGTTACTCTAGCATAGTAGCACTTGAGGTGAATAATGTTCATAGGCTCAAAAATTTCTTCTCCATCTGGTGTGATGAGTCTGTATGCTCCTACCCTATAATTTGTAGTAATGATGGAAAGACCTAGCTAGTTTGATTTAAAATTACCTTTATACTTCTTCTCAACCCTGGTATTCTTTTGGTTTTATTTAAAGACAAGGTCACCAAGTTTAAATGTTTTATATTTCACATGCTAATTGTAATGGCCTTTGAGTTAGTTCTAAAACACCTGAACATTATGGAGAGTGGTTGTGCATTTTTCATCAAGTAGGTCTAGTTCTTGTAGGCAAGCTCCTTGATAGGCATGGTCATCTAGGATGTTCTTGAAAGAGATGCATAATGAAGGTAAATTGACCTTAATAGAAAGTATGGTAATAATTATTTTGTTTGATGCTTCAACCTAACCATTACCTTGAGGGTAATATGTCATAGAGAAATGTTGTGTGATGTTATATTTGGAGCATAACTTTTTGACATATTTATTTTTGAATGATCCTCCATTATCAGAGAAAATGTTGGAAGGAATACCATAGTGGCAAATGAGATGGTCAAAAATGAAATTAGAAATTTGTTTTTTAGTCACGTGAGGGGTATAGCTTCGACACACTCAATGAAATATTTAGCGGTGGTAAGGATATGTTTATGACCATCAAATGAGATAGGATTGATATTCCCAATGAGATTGAGGCCCCATGTAGCAAATGGCCATGGTGTCAACATCAATTTCAAAGTCTTGTCCAAAGCATGAATAATATTAGCATGCCATTGACATTTTTTGCATTTTTTCACATATGCATCTACATCTAGATCTATTTTCAACCAATAATAACTAGTATATACAATATTTGTGGACTAAATTACCCCACTAGTGTGGGATCCACATACTCCTTCATGTAATTCTCATAATACTAGTGTAGATTCTACTGAAGTGAGACAACGAAGCAAAGTTCCATCAAAACTATGGTGATAAAGGATAATTGATTGTGCTTGTTACTGTAGAATATTACTCATCATATTTTGGTGATGAGTAGGATTCAACCATTTTTTTTATTGAGGTATGACATTGGTTATTGGCTAGCTACCTAATATTATTGATTGAGCACTTGAAGAAGTAGGTGGTTGAGGATTAGTGGTAGTATTCGGTTGAGATTGGGATGTAGAAACTCCCACTCTTGGATTTGTAGAACCACTCATGGTGTTAACTAAAGGTACACTTATTTGTGAACTAGTTATTTCTGTACTTACACCACCTTGGTTTGGATTGGACATTGCTTGTGTATTATCCACTATGTTTTACTCAATATTCTATGTAGAAATAACAGACACTTCCTCAATAATTGGCATATAGAACAAGTTTTTGACTGAAGTGTTTTACACGAATGGGTCTATACCTTGATTATCTTGACCAATCAATTATATAAAAACTCCTATTGAAGGAACTAAATCAATGAGAGGCCTATTTGACATGATCATTTGAATAAAATCACATGTTAGTTCAAGTTGGTTTGATATGTTATTTGTATCTATATGAAGTGATGCTCCATGAGGTCCTTTCCTTTGAGAATCATATTAGGGTCATAATATGCCATTTAGACTATATCTAAAGGATTTTTATAAGAAGCCTATTGACTATACAATAAGTTATGAGGCATTCTTACTAGACTTGGAAAATTTTCATGGGATAAGTTTATCAAAAACTTATCCCCTAATTCTATATCTCTAACCAAAATCTCATCTTTGTTCTCTAATAAATGATGTTCAAAAAATTATGGATCATATGTGAAAAATGCATTAATAGAGTATGGTTGTTGGGGAAATGGTTCCTCAATTGTAGGTACCATAGATAGGTATTAATTAGTTTACTCCTGATCTTGATCTAAATATGGTGGCATGTTAACCAAGTAATGAGCCAATGGGTCTTGGATTTATGCCCCAATTTGATCATTTTAAGATGGATAGGGCTCTATCTCATAATCAACATTATTTTCATAGGGGTCTTGAACCATTTCTTATTATGCAGTGATATTACTAAATATCAGATTGTACATGAGGCCACTATGAGCTTAGTAATACATGTTGGGATCCATAGTAAATGTTTTGCAACAAAAAGGGAATATATTTCTACAAACTCTAAAAAGGTAATATCTAAAAAGATGTTCAAACTTGGTCTTGGATTTTTGAACTAGTTATTTGTGTACTTACACCACCTTGGTTTGGATTGGACATTGGCTATGCATTATCCACTATGTTTTGCTCAATATTCTATGTAGAAATAATAGACACTTCCTTAATAATTGGCATATAGAACAAGTTGTTGACTGAAGTGTTTTACACGAATGGGTCTACACCTTGATTATCTTGACCAATCAATTATATTAAAACTCCTATTGAAGGAACTAAATCAATGAGAGGCCTATTTGATGAGATCATTTAAATAAAATCACATGTTAGTTAGAGTAGGTTTGATATGTTATTTGTATCTATATGAAGTGATGCTCCATGAGGTCCTTTCCTTTGAGAAGCATATCAGGGACCTGATATGCCATTTAGACTATATCTAAAGGATTGTTATAAGAAGCCTATTGACTATACAATATGTTATGAGGCATTCTTACTAGACTTGGAAAATTTTCATGGGATAAGTTTATCAAAAACTTATTCCCTACTTCTATATCTCTAACCAAAATCTCACCTTTGTTCAATAATAAATGATACTCAGACAAATATGGATCATATGTGAAAGGTGCATTAATAGAGTATGGTTGTTGGGGAAATGGTTCCTCAATTGTAGGTACCATAGATACGTATTAATTAGTTTACTCTTGATCTTGATCTAAATATGGTGGCATGTTAACCAAATAATGATCCAATGGGTCTTGGCTTTATGCCGCCATTTGAGCATTTTAAGATGGATAGGGCTCTGTCTCATAATCAACATTATCTGCATAGGGATCTTGAACCATTTCTTCTTATGCAGTGATATTACTAAATATTGGATTGTACATGAGGCCACTATGAGATTATTAATAGATGTTGGGATCTATAGTAAATGTTTTGCAACAAAAAGGGAATATATTTCTACAAACTCTAAAAAGGTAATGTCTAAAAAGATGTTCAAACTTGGTCTAGTCTAGTAAAAAGGATGGATATGTGTATCCAAAAAGGTTTATGAAAATATTTGTGATCAAATAAGATAGTTTTAAGTATCTAATGTCACACATCTCACACAAAAAATATCAAGTAGATGGACTGAAAATTGAAATGTCAAACTCTAAGGTCAAATTATTTCAAATCAGTTTAATCTAGGAAAAACAAAAGTTGCTAGATATTTTGGCCAAATTCAATGTCAAAATCTAGGCTCAAAAAAGGCATACAATGATACTTTTGGTCAAACAATGTCAAAATTTAGACTTTTAAACAAAGATGAGATTTTTAATCTAACAGATCTGAAACACTTATAACAAAAACTATGAATTTAACTATTGGACATGAACTCGATCAATTAAGTATTGTTGTCACTTGGATATGCACCATTTTAAGGGATGGAAAAATCTCTCCTCATCCAAGTGGCACAATGGAATCACCTCTAGGCTTATGGGCAGCCTAAGGAATGAGGTGAATCTCTAGATAAGGCTAGCTCCCTTGATGTACCACTTCAGATTACAAATAATACTAAACTTGGGTGGTGAAAAGGGAGAGAGATAACTAAAATCAAACTAAATTAAAGGAGGTGATACACTAAATTGAATAATGACATCCAACAATATTCATATTACACATCAGAATAAGAGACTAACTCAACAAACACTTCTCCAATCTACAATTTCTCACATCAGTGTTACATTATGGGGTTATGGATGAATGTACAATGTTAGGAGGACTAGATAAGAGGAATTGAATGACACTAATGAAAATACTAAATCAATCAATCATTTAAATATCCTAAAACACTTCACATGCCCTGCAAGAAGAAGCTTTCCAACTACAAATAGGATGCAAGAATGAAACAACATGTTAAGGGATCCATAGTCTTCACTTATGTAAAATCAAACATTAAAGTAAAACACACTAAGTAATGTGATGGAAGAGGTAAAAATAAATATTCTTATTGGTCTATAGTATACAGATGAGAAGGGCTTTGCCATACTCAGGTGGAGTATAGAATACAATGGCCAAAATGGCTAGTTCTTATAGAACTTGAGAGAGAGAGAGGAGAAAAGAGAAGTCCAAAGGTCATAATGACAATTTTCAAGTTGAGAGAGTTAATTTTATATGTGAGGAGGATATGGGATGAACCATGCAATTTTTGGAATCCCAAGTGTCCATACAAGTCATAAACCTAATGAAAAGTGGAAAAAAACTCCTTATTTTGGCTAGAAAAAACTACCTTCATGATTTCCTCTATTTGAACATCCCATAACTAATTATTACTAGGTAAAATGATTTATATTAAGGGTAATTCCATCATAGATGCCTATTCATGTATTAAATGTAGTCCTGGTCATCTAGAATCATTTGGAAAGGAGCAATCATCATATATTATTTAGAAAACTGCTCTTCCATGCACCCTACACACTTGGCCTCAAAATTGGCATTAATTTTCTATTAAAATCCATGGGAGGGAGTGAATTAAAAGTTTAAATACATTCCATGTCCTTATAATTATTAGGGACACCTAAAAAATCCATCCACTTGAAGTTCTCACCCTTCTCACCCTTGTGTCCATTATGCTAGTTTTGAATGACTGAGTTGAAGTAGTTTGTTTTCACACTTATAAGTTTTTTATTGAAATAAAATATACATATGGAGTTATTAAAATCCTTTATATTCCTCTCAAACTTGATTTCAGCTCTTTAAATCTCCTAGAACCTATAAAACATAAAAAATGGTTAAAAGTACCCTGTTTTGCATGTTGTCCATACAAGTCTATACAAATAATCATGTGGAGTAGATTGAGTGATTAATTTCAAAGTTAAATTAGGTTTAATGGTACAAATATGCCATTAAATCATCTTTCCTACTCCATTTCTCCAAATTGGTCACTAGGAAGGGGTTGTAAGGGTTTTAGGCAGTTTTTAATCTTAAGGTTGGTTCATAAAGATCTGACATCTAACATTCAAAATAATGGTGTTTATATACCCTTATAAAATCTATTTGGACTCCCATGAAAATCATCATGAAATATATGAGTGATTAAACCTAACCTATCAAGCCCTTTTTCTCTTTTCCTACATGTCTGAGTTATCTCTAGGTCCAAAATGGCCTTCTTAATGTTTCTTCTAAAATGTAATGGATTAAACATGTTTTAAATGTACTCACAATCATGTACCAATATTTTTTAAATCTCACCAAAGTCTGTAAGTGAATTTGGACTCCCATTTGCCTTCTTGGCCTAGCCATGCCTAGTAAGATTGTCTACATCTTCAAGCCTAAAATGAGTTTATGTTTTCCCTATATTTCATATGCTTAAATACATTAAAAACTATCCCATATACATGTTTCAATCCACTATAAATCTAATCTCATGGTAAAATTGAAAGTGACATCTTGTTTGGCCTTTAGGCATAACCATGCCTCAATAAGCTTTACTGCAATTCTAGCAGTGTAGGGAACCCTGTTGAATTCCACTCTTTCCTATTTTATTTTTCATGTTTAAATATATGTCATTGAAATTTTTACACCTCTATTTAAGGTTAAATCAACCTTTGGTTCACATTTTCTATCATTCTTCCCAAGAATGTAGGGTTTATGTATAGGGAAAGTGCCCTCTGTCTATGACAAAATAGAAGGAAATTCCCCTATTTGTATCTACCAACTAACCATTTGAGTATCTTATATATTTATTATATATTCCCCCTAAAAAATTATATCCTTTTATGACATCATTTGACCCTTCAAACTTTGAAAACCCAAAATAGACTTAGTGAAAGAGACTCTCAACAGGGTTTAGGACTGTAGGCTATATGATATAGGAGCTTTTAGTTTCTTATTTGCTTATTTATAACTAATTAGAGTCCCATGAGATAAATTTTAATATGAAAATAGTATTCCCATTCTCTCACCATTCTAATATAATGTATACCTTTCCATACATTAAACTTCTCAAGGTTGAGTACCACTTAAACTAACTATGCTTTTTACAACAATGACCTGTAGGTTATCTTGCATGAGTTAGGCATGAAATAGTGTCTAAAAACCCATTGAGAGTTTTATAGAGTCACTTTATATCTTATTATATCCATTTAACACTTTACTTGAGCTTAGACTACCATTTTGAAACTTAGTCATGCTCATTGTCCTACTACCATCAGCTGAATGTGTTGCTCTTCTTAGAGACCCTACCTGTAGTTGTTTAATTATGTATTATACTTTTTAAACCTTTCATAATATTCCTCTAAGATCTTCACATGATTAAATTACTTCAATCACCTTGGGTTCCTCAAAACATTGCTAAAACACCAAAACTAACCTACTAACTGTATACCCTACCTGACTATGTTGCACAATGACTTTCGCGCCATAATTTAAAACAAGCTCGTGTCATTTAGGTATGTGGCACTTAGATTATTTAAAAAAATTATTTCCCTTTTTTTAACCACTACATCCATCACTTTCTCAATGTAGTACGATGTCTAATTATGCACAAACATTCTAGGATTAGCCCCAACACTAAGAGATGGTTTAACCACTCAAACCTCTAATACCAATGGGGTGATCCCAATTTATATGCCCCCCCTCCTCCCGCCCCCCACCCCCCACAAATTGATAAGGGTTTAAGATAATTTTTGAAGGTGAATTATTGGGTCAAGGCTTCCCTATAGAACTCGTGAGAGGTGATGAAATCCCCTTCACAAGCCAAGATACAATGAAAATAAATGACTAAGTGAAAGAGCTTTAAAGGTTGCTTCTAGGCCTGTCAAGCCATGTATGTCCTTTAGTAAAGCCTTCAAAATTTCTCTTTCATTCCTTTTACTAAGGCACTTTGCAATAAATATGACACTTTTGATCCCAAAATTTCTCTAAAAGGGATAAATGGGAGAGCATACACGCATGATCTTTATTTTTACCAAATAAAACTAATTAAGCTAAAGTTTATTGAATACAAAATTATAAATTTGTTCAATTTTAAATCACCAATTAAAATGTGTGGTGATTTTATTCTCCCCCCTTGGCCTTAAGTTGTAAAATTTGAAAATGATAGAACAAAACTTAATCAATAAAACACCCTAAAAAGTTTCATCAACCACCAAAGGAAATATTTTTTATTCTTTTTAAAAATTCCAAAAGAAGGTTAAAAAGGCATAATTAAGTGTGTTTCGTTTTTATTCAAATGGTACTTACAAGAAAAATTACATCACCTCCTTTATCTTTGAAGCTATTTGTCAAATAAGATAAGCAACTTTCTATAAAAATATTAGACTTTCTTACCAAATCCTTGATTTCTCCAAAAGGCTCCTTCTTTGGCTTGCTCGACTTGTGCTTCAAGAGATCTTCTTCAATGGAGTGTGGCTACCTTCATCTCCTCTTGGCAGCTTTGGCTTTGGCTTGGCTTGGCTCAACAATTTGACATTATAACACTAAAATGCAATGATTTAATAATTATAACTTTTCATTGTCTAAGACTAAAATTATGGCTTTGAAACCTTCTAGTTATATATTTTACAAATGACCATAATCAATCTGAACTATCGATCTCAAGATGAAGATGTGTGGCTAAGGATTAATTCAATTTTGGAGGCTAAATTCAATAAATGCATTCATAAATATTTGGGATATATAAGAAATAAAGAAGCATGGAAGGTCTTAATGAGGTGTGAGAGGGGTTAATATTGATATTTTTGGCACTTATGGCTTGTGGATGCGACCCCATAGAATGTTATCACTTGATGAAGCAGTTATTCACAATCAATTTCCAATAAAGATTTATTCAACAAGTTCCATGAAAAATTAACTTAAGCTCTTGGTTTGGTTTAATTATCCTTAAACATGATTAGTAAATTTTGATACAAATATTGATAATTGGTTTATAAATTAATCAAATTGGTCAAAATGTCATATTATTGACTCAAAATTTTATTGGATTGAAATTGGAAGTTGATGTTGGATGTGTTGGATTTGTTATAACATTTAGGATGTTGCCAATACAAAATAACAGAGGCACATGTCTCATGTAATAAAATTGGTAGAAAAGAGCAATCCAGTGCACCTAGGTGCAAAAATGTCATTTTGACTCAAAATGATTTGATCAAAGTTAGGGGGCTTATAAAATGCATTGCCTCATTTAGAAATACATTGGCCAAAATTGTCACTTGAATATAATAGGTTCACATCATTTAGCATGTTTTAATGTTTTTAGGCCAAATTATGTATTTTGGTATAAATTGGTCAAAATCCTAATTGAAGGTCATTGGTGGCTACTTTTAGGTTTCTACAAGATTTAGAAAAATTAACATATTTGGTGAATCCCAAATCATGGTCAATCAAATTAATGGCTCCTATCAATATAAGATTGATGTTTTAAAATAGTACAAATAACTAGTGGATGTGTTATTGATGTCATCTGATCATTAATTTATCCAAGTTACCCAGTGATTTATGAACAAGTTTGTTGATACAATGGCTTCTCTCACTTCCTAGATCCCATCTTCACCTTCTAACTCTAAACTATTTGTCATTATCCATCAACTTACCACACCTTATATCAAATTAGACTCTCCTACTATCTTCAATATGGAGGATACCCAACCCGATCTTTGGTTTAAGTAGATCTTTGACTATCTCACCCTTACCATCGTTCCTTCTAGTATTTTTAGGAATGCTCAAAGAGAATTTATTTATATCACCTCACATTATACCATACTGGGGAGAATTTTTTATAAACATGGCTTTGATAGTCCTCTTTCATTGCCTACATAGTCATGAAGCATGTCAGGTTATCAGGGAAATGTATGGTGGAATTTTTAGACACTTTAGTGGTCTAGCTATCAGTAAATGTATCCTTCACCTTCGCTACTATTGGCCTACTTTTAACTAGGATTATTGTGATTATGTGAAGAAGTGTGTTAAATGAAAACATCATGCCAATTTACTTCATACACCTAGCCATAGTTTCCAAGTATCCAAAGATTTTTGGCTCTTCTCACAATGGGGTTTGGATCTTATTAGAGAAATCAACCCTCATTCTTCACAGTGACATCATTCTATCGTCACTATAATGGAATATTTCACCAAGTGGGTAGCGACTACCCATCTCATTTTAACTAAGGCCAAAAATATCATCGACTTTATTAACCACAACATCATCTATCATTTTGTTGTTCCACACAAAATAATCATTAATAATGGTAAATATTTTAAAAACAAGAAAGTCCAATCTATTTGTGATGCATTTGGTATCAAGTTAAGTTTCTCTTCACCTTATCATTTACAAGTAAATGGATAGGTGAAAGCCTCTAATAAAAATCTTAATAACATGTTAACTAAAATAGTTAATGCTTCTGGTTAAGATTGACATCTACACATCCCCTTCACCTTATGGTCATATCATACTATCATTTGAACCCCTATGAGTGATACCCCATTCTATTTTGTGTTTGGAGTGGACTTTATCTTGCCTCTTAAATTATAAATTCCCTCTCTTCACATACCCTACAAGATATCATTTCTGAGGGTGATTATCGTCAAGAACATATAACCCAACTTAAGCTACTTGGTGAATAATGTTTAACCACACTTACCCATATTCATGTCTATCAAGAGTGAATCAAGCATGCTTATAACAAACAACTTAGAGTATGAGAATTCAATATCAGAGATCTCATCCTAAAGGAAAATCAACATGTCACCAATATGGAAAAAAAGAAGTAAGGCAAGTTTACTTTCAATTAGGTTAGACCTTATATCATAATTCACAATTATGAATTAGAAGCTTACTAATTATCATCTCTTGAAGGGAACCTAAAACTTGAGCCCCTCAATGCTTTGCATCAACGTCATTTTTTGGTTGGAACAGATCAAACTCACATTTTGTTTAACTTTAGCTCATCCCTTATTTTCAATCTACCTTCATCTCCTTATTTTTAAGGATAGCTAATTAAAGCTAAATCATGTGATTATCTATCACAACCTTAGCCTAATCTTGAACATGTGTACCATGACTCTACCCATGGCATGATTATCATTTTACTTTCTACCTTTTAATGTATGGATCCCCATGATCATTGTCACTTAAACTTATTTTCCCATCATCAACTTTATTGTGATTTAGTTCTAACTTTATAAAGGTAAACCTTTAAGCTTATATAAAGAAGTCTATGTCATTAAGAACAACAAAAAAAGGAAACAAAAAAAGGAAAAAAGAAAATCATGGGTCATTTCTAGCATTCAGAGACTATTCACTTGAAGGACAACTACCAAAACATATCAAAATTGATCAATATAAGGTAGACTACTCCTTTCAAGGATAACTATCAAAAGACTTAATTAAATCTCACAAAATTAGACCACTCCATTGAAGGATGGCTAAGAGAAGCATTTTTTAGAGCATAAAAATTTCTTGGAAGCTTCCCACATTGATCAGCTTCCCTGCCCCTCCAAGAAATAAAAAAATATCGAAAGACCTATTATCAAAATTAGAAAAGGCAAAAATAATTTAGATGTCATAATCAGATTTTATAAGTAGACTTCCCACATCAATCAGTCTACACTTCACATGACATGGACTTGTTTATACTGGCTCTTTGTCAACCTACAGAAGAGGCACGCTAATCTCACCATTAGATTCCATCATCATCCATATCCCTTTTAGACCCTCTATAAATAAGATATTTTGAGCTTACTTGGAACTATATGAGCAATAAATTGTTTAACTAACTAACAAATGCCAGTATGAAGCATTCAAAGGACTTATGTTTGTAAGTTGATCATACTTCCAATTATTTTAGTCCTTGACAAAGAAGAAACATCATGCCTTCTTCTTATTCTCTTATCTAATTGTTGATACATTCATTACGATGTTTGCCTCTTGCTTATCCTATCTCTCTCACATTTAGTTTTGTTATCTAACTTACTTTATGTGTCTTAAGTTTTATCCACCTTCATCTATTCATATGCAGTTCATAAAAAATAGTTAAAAATGAATTGTGTGTGCCTTATTTATATGTTTTTAATCAAAAGAACATCTTAGCCATCATAACCAATCATAAAAACATATAATCATCACAACATTACCTTTTTTTCCATCATAAATCAATAAGTCATCACATGTCTATTTGTACAATCTACCTCAACATTTATATACTCAAAATAACATCATCATATCATAATCATCTCATCTAAATAACCAAAAACACCAACTAATCATGAAGCGTCTATCACATCTACAACTATTCGATCATACATCATCCATATAGGCTATCCATAAAATGCCTATCTAGGTAAGAAAACAAGGATTCATTAATACAAAACATCCACATGTCCAACAAAACATCTCATCATAACAAAGATCATCATATCATAACCTCATAGACATAATCATCAATATCATATCAACATCATAACATCATAATCATCCTACCATCTATCACATCTATAGAACTATGATCCATAAACTATAACCATGCCATGAATATCAGTTACATAATCAATAAGAAACACCAATAAACCATAACCATATCATGAACATCATCATCAATAACTATGAAAATAATTATAAACATCATAATTATCATCATACCATAAACAAAACATCCATCAACTATCAACATCATCATTAACATAAATTAAATAGCCACATCATCACATGGCTAGCTAGGTGAGTACACATAAACCATAAACATCATAATCATCATAACACCACATCATAAGCAAAAAACATAACATTTATAACCATCAACACGAACCATTAACCAAGATCACATCTATATATCATGAAATCATAATTAAAATAATGATCATATATACAATAATGTACATGTCTCTTAATAGATATATACATCTCACTACATTGGCTCATACTCAATTACTAAAATCATATAGTGCATCAAAATTATAATGTCTCATAACAGTCTAAGACCTTGGAGACCTAGAACCTACCCACTTATTGAGCCTATAGATGCAACCCATTAACCTAGTGTCACACTGTTGGCCCTTCCATCGATCCTTGCTTTATACTCACCCTATCTAGGCTCATTTAGGATATGTGTAAAATTTAAGGCCTCATAATACCTTAATTCCTTAACTATGGGCACGTACTTTGCATAGAGATAGTGCTTGGTGGTTTTTTAGGTGTCAGTGGTTTCCCTCCTACTTATCTAAGAGAGTCTTTCTCTTATATAACTATGACTAGCTGAGCTCTATCTTGATCCCTCTCTCTAGTAAGAGTGGCCACCTAGCCCTATGTTGCATCCGCCTCCTAGGTCACTACTACTAAGGATGTTTGTGCCATGGTTATTTCCACCCATGCCTAGTCATTCCCACTAATCAATGCCTATTTATTTAGGCCATCTTCATCTTTATGATCACCACCCCCACTTCTACTTCCACATTCATTTCCTATTGGCCATCATCACTTCCAAAAATAATTGCATTATAGTGTGCTTATAACCACATAAGGTACTCATTAGTAACACTTGCATCATCAATGTCATCCCTTATCAGTAGTTCTTTATGAACAATAAACATGTCTTCTAGATCTGGTACAGGTAGTGGGAACTTAATGTCCTCCTACTTATATCTCAAAAACTCACTTGGGATATCTTGGATGAGTTTGAACTACCTCCTCACCCTATCAAATGAGATAAACTCAACCTCATGGTCTCACCTCCTAAAAATCCACTGATATCTTTGCAATGATAATGTGTGTCTGATGTAGCTCTCCTATACTATAAATATAACAATAAGTGTCAAATCTCATCTCCCATAGCTAGTGCCTCTAGTCAAATTTTATACCAGTCTAGGTCTCATGCTCCTTCTAGTATTGTGAGAATGTAATCACCTCTCCACCTCATATAACCCACTTTGAATTCCATCTATGCAAAACCATACCATGACACTCTAGCTGGTTGGAACACCCTAATATGCTCATAAGCTCAGTAATTTAGCATGAAACTAATGTTGATCCTATATCTCCTATGGGCATGGTATCCCCATAGCTCCTAATAAATATGAGATAATAGGATAGGTAGCCATGCAAATATTGTTCTATCCAACCACATGTCAACAAGTATCCCTAATAACAAGTATAAAAATTGCCCACTACTCAAATTCTATACTGCATAACATGTAACAACTATCATCATCATCATCATCATCATGAATAGTCATCTACTATCCTTATCTTGATTATACAAATGTGTGTAGTGAAATCCTCCTGAATGCTACCTTGAAAGCATGAGGTCCTCTTTGTATAGGTGATCCATCTATTCATCTATCTTATCATTGTTGATATGGTATATCAACTCACCCTATATAGGTAACTACATTATCTGGTGGATGTCCTTTGACAAAATGGTGATCTCATCCATTAGAAGTTAGAATGTGTTAGTAGCAGGGTCCCAACTCTTGATGAGTACCACTAACATAGCTACATCTTGAAGCACATGTTGTTATTACCTCATACCTTTGAGGCCCATATTCATCATGTGATGCCAATCTGCATCCATTATGCCTCGACATACCTTATCGAGGATTTAAGGCACCTGGTCTTTCATCCACAACTACTCCCTTTCTTGCAAGGTTTGATATAAGTACCTTAGTTCACCTACTATCAACATATTTGGGCTACAAATTCTACATATCACCCTTACCACCTAATTTAACCTCTTCACATTGTAACCTTCACCTAAGTTGACCTGCACCTAAGGCCTATCTTCAACTACACCTATCCTATCTTCACCTACACTCTCAACCCATACCCGTAATCATTACCTTTACTTGAAAAACCTTAAATTAAGCCTTTTACCTTGACTTTACCCTATTTTAAAAACTTTTCATAACTATTGACAAGTAGGGGTCAACTGACGATGGTTTCTTTTAAAATTGTCACCAATCAACCACCAATGATCGACACTTTGACCATTTGATGGTTATTGTGTGATGACCATCAGTGAAGATACCCTACTCCTAACCTATAAAACCTTAAAAATAATCAATCAAAAACATAATAAACCACTAAAAACTACCTTAAACACCTCACCTATCTTACCTTTTCTTCCCCCCTCTACCAATTTCACATAAATTACCCAAACCCCCAATATCAAACCCTAACCCTGACCTTAGGTCTAATCCACCCACACTTAACCAAACAACAAATTCATAAAACAAAAACAAATTTAATTACACAACCTACCTCATTCCTCAACTACTATTGTGGAGGATCTCTGAGAACTATCACAAACCTAAACTCATGCTCTTCTTTATCTTCATTACATCCTAATTAATTTATCCTCTACTTTGGTTCAAAGTTCAAGTCTCAATAATTCCCTCACTCCACACTATCGCTCAACTTACTACCTCTCAGTTATCATCACTTTTCTCACTAGAGCCACAATGTAGTCACCATAGGTTTGTAAATGAGAAAATATAATGCTCAATCAACCTTTTATAGTCACCCATTTAGGATTGATATAAGACCATCGATGGTCAACCTCCTTAAAATTTTCCAACTACCCTAACTCATCATTTAAACCATGATCAAATTATTTTTTCCCACTCACACCCTTACCATTACCAAATCATACCATTGGAGATCACATTTTATGCCAACTAAATAACTAACCATATAACCTCAACATTGGTCATTTTATCCCTAATTTTTCATGTTTTGTGATGAACTTGCCTGGGTATTTTTAACTACATAGACTAAATTGCCATGCTAAACATTTCAAAATTTTATTACCTTTTATGCACCAACTATTTATGTCTTCTCAAGATCACTTCTTAACTTGGATACATGTGAATACACTAACCTTGCCAAGGGGACTTGTGTTTATAAATACAACTTAATCACCATGCCTAAATATGGTCACTTGGTCCATTTATCACTTGTTCTTCTAGTACTTGACCTTATTTTAATAACTACCTCAATTATGGCATCTTAGTCTATGCATGATCTATGCTATCATACTTAGTCACATTTTATGCACATATTTGCACTTAAATGCATAACTCTATCACCCTCGTAACAACTTATCAATCCCATACCTAGTTCTATTTTACCTCATCACTTTACGATTTGAGGGGGGACACCTCCTCCCATACTCAGGGCAGTTGCACCTTTGACCCACTATCCATTTTTTATTTAATAGCTTACTGAAACAAAATGCATAATAAAAAGGGGAAAATATAAACACTAAAAAATTACACACTATAATCCTAGATGACATACCAATCTTTAGATCACCCCTTGCCCCCCTAAGGACCATAGTAAAACCTTTAAAAAACCAAACTTAAGTCACAATGGCTCAGTTTAGTCATTTTACCTATGTCTTATAAATTATTGATTGTGGACCCATAACTGTTGATGGTTAGCCTCGATCACTGACGGTTAACCTTTAACCACCTCAAGGGTTAATTCCCACTATAACTATAGCTTGGTTTTTTATTTTTAGTTATTTGATCCCTATGCATAATCAATGTGTGTTAGGCTAATCTTAAATAGTTTGTTAAACCTATTATTTGAAACTAATGTTTCACCACTCCCTTCCTTATATATAAGGAGAGGAAGAAGAGGTGAAAGAGGAAGACATGATCAGTAGAAATCACAATTTCTTGTGCAAAGCTTCATATGCAAGTGTTCTTCTCACTTTTGGTGAATATAGAGAAGCTTTCAATGAGAATGATAAAGATCATAAGTGCTACAATTCATCAATCTCATCCAAGACACCGATACTCTGTCATAATTATTCTAGGATCTACAATAATTTTTTATACCCTTACCTCAACATTATTTAGATTAATGACAATAAAGCTAAGTATCTATTATCAGTTATTAGTTCTTTTATTTCTCTCTTAACCCACCTTCCAGAACTTCCCCACAAGCTCCCAACTAAAATTTCTTTTACCCAAGCCAAATCTGACAGTAACCATCAATAGTCACCTAAATGTCAATGGTTTGCCCCTAACCACCAATGGTCACCCAACTGTCGATGGTCACCTAACCACCAATAGTCTTACCCAACCACTGATAGTCATTATGTATCAATTCCAATAGCAAGTTGATTTAACCTATCAGACCCTAACCAAATCCCACTTTTTGAATTTTTTTCTTATCACAAAGGATTACCCTATTTTTTGAACCATGTTTGATTTATCTAGCATTAATATCTAATCATTTATCATGACAATTAGTCAAATTCATATATTTTCAAGAACTTATTGTATTTGATTTTAGTAGCTTCTATTATTCATGCAAGTAATTTATCTTTCATTTTTAAAACTTAATTATTTAATAGTGTGGATTGACAACCTCCTAATAAGTGTGTGTTTCTTGGATCTATCTTACGCTAGGCAATCCACCCAACTAATCAACCCTTTCTTTAGTAATTTCTTATTTCCAGGTCATTCCTCCCTAGATAAAGAGGAGTATCTACAATCATCTAGATCAATGTGTGCATAACATATTAGGTTTTTCTAACATACCCTCTTTTAGTTTCTTCTCTCTTTCTCTTAAGAAAATAAGCAAAATTTTATTGAAAAATATATCTCATGTCAAGGGAAAAATATAGAAGCAAGTCTAGATAAGTTAAAAATATTAAAAAATTGAGAAGGTGTTAAAGTAACACATGATACATTAATACTGAGTGGAAAACAAGTTAAGATTACTCTAAGGAAAAAAGTGAAATAGATCCCTCTTGAAAGAGGTTGGTGCAAATGAAAAATTTATGGCACCTCTAAAGGAAACCTTAGAGACTAAAGAGTAGGAGTGGTCATTAGAGATAATTCAGGGCAACTAGTAGTGTACAAGCTTCTCTACATGGTAAATAACTCAAATAACATTGCAAAATTGGAAGGGTTAATTACCAAGTTCAAATTGGCCATCAAAGCAAATATTAAAAAATTAATTGTGGAAGGGGTTTCATTTTTTATTATCTACTCTTTTAGAAGAAGTGAGGTAGCAAACTAGAGAATCAAAAGAATTATATACGAAGTGAGTAATCTATGTCCTTTATTCAAAGAACACCAAGAATACCATGTTTTAAGAGAAAGTAATAACATCACTGAATGGATGGAAAATTTGGGCATGAAAGCAAAAATTATAATAAAGATTGAGAGGATGAGAGAGGTCCATAAGAACCCAAAAATGGCTGATTTGGTTTCTATTATAATTTTGGAGTGCTCCTCCAAATAAGACAAATAAAACATAGAGTCTTCATTTTGAATGTCTTTTTTAGAAACTCGAATGATAAAACTTTTTTGAAACAACACAATCTTGACATGAAATAACATCTACCTATATAAGGTTGTTATAAAACATTACAGTGATACCTAGATGAAACTAAGAAAGGAAAGATGCCAAATGATAACCAAGAAAATAGGAAAAAGCTACCTATCATTGTCACTCAACACTCATGATTGTGTAAGAATATTAAGGGAAAAGGCAGTGACATGAAGAATAGTGGGAAAATGTAGGGATATTTCAATCTTGAATAGGGATTTTTTTCATTAGACTGGCCTTAAATGGAAATTAACAATGATGGCATAATTTTGATGATATTTTTATCATATCAAGTGTTGTATTGCCCATATATAACACAATGTCTAGTATCTTTACAAGCATATTAGTCTTTGGTATAGTTTGGATGACCCTATGGCTACTTAGTAAAATAAACATGTCACTTATTCAATTTATACACTATGCATTATCCATCTCAATTCTAGTATTAGAGTGTATCAAATATCTTACAAAACTTGTAGATGAAAATCTAGCTAAAGGAGGAAGGTATAGTTTAGATTGACCTCACTATTCTATGGCTAGTAATGAAGATCATAGGAGAAGTAGTACATTAAATGAAGAGACCAAAGCCAACCTCAATCAAGGTAGAAATGAGAAAGTGCATGCCTCAAAACATAATAATGGGCAAGGAAGAAACACATCCAAGTCCATCCATGACCACTCTGAAGATGATCAAAAGTGAAAGAGGTTTTACACCACCTACCAAGGAGGTAAAAAATGGATTCAAAGGGAGAATGAGGAATGAATATCCTTGGAAAGGATCAAATGAATTCTATCTAAGAGAAATAACAAGAAAGATAGGATCCCAAAAAGTGAAAGGCATCCCGTGAGGAGGCATGCCCATTAAAAAAGAAAATGCATGTGGATAATGGCAAGGCATTGAAGATTGGTGAAATAGAGGGCAATTCTCATCCTCAAAGGAATAGTTCAAACAATACCAACCAAGATAATTTATGAGATAAAGGCAATAATATTAAAAAAATCAATGAGACTTTGATGAGTATCAATAATCTTCTTCAAAAATAAAATAATGAAAACTTGGAGCACCAAAAAGAAATAGAGATAGTGATTAAACACTTTTGAGAATTTTTCATAGCTCATTAAAACATGACTAAAGCTATGAATGACAAAATATTACATCTCAAAAAATATCATTGATGTAATTATAAAGGAATCAAAGCTCCATACATAGATATTATAAATTATTAGAATCAATACAGATGAGATAAAACCTTTACAGAGTGGGTTGGAAAAGATTGTGGGGGAAACTACGAGTATCAAAGTCCATCTTCATCACTAGAATTGTGTCAAAGGATGTAGAGGTCAACCTAAACCATTAGAGGTAGATATTGAAGTAGTGTAAGAAGACCAAGTCTAACTATCTACTCGCATGATTGGTTTATGGTATATAGGAATAAGACATAGTGGCTCATCATTTGAGTTCTCTGTAAAGGTTATAGAGTATCGACGTACTAGTTGTATGGTTTTGTATTACAATATTTTAAATTAAATAAAAGTTTTATTTATAAAAAATATTATTTCAACATATATAAAAGGTAATTGAATAAATTAATAGATCCATAATTAACAAAAGTGAACTCCGTGAATTTGATACACCATGATCATGCCACATAGAGAAAGAGGATAATCAATTGGATAAAAACTAAATTTGATGCCCATCACCATGTCAAAAATTTAAAAAACTAAAACATCATAGATATGAATAAAGATAACAATATAAAGATTTTTCAAATATGAATTCAAAAAAATTGAGTTCATTGTGTACTTTTGAGTTCAAATGTGAATTAAAATCAGTACGTAAAGATCAATAAGAAATAACATAGTTCACAGATGGCTTCCATTTCACAATGAGAACTAAATTAAACACATGAGGCATTTAAAGAGGAATAAATCATGTATCACAGGAAAGAATAAATGGTAAAAATCCATATTTAATTCATAGTAGTCTCAAATTAATTCACATTGACTTAGATTTTGAATTGTAAAGTAGTTCACAAGAGAGAATGAGGAAGATATTAATGTTTTCATAGTGGAAACTAAGATGAGCATTAGAAAATTTTAAAGATTGAGAATTTAAATAATTCATAAATTATGGAACCTATTAAAAATTGAACCCAAATATATAAATCCATGAATCCATGCAGTTGACTAGTCCACCTTAAAGTAAGATCCATTTCATGACTTTGTGACCACTAAAAAGCTACCATGTATCTTTTGTGTTGACCCAAAAAAAATTGAACTGCATTTTGACCATGTAAACCCCATTAACAAATGGTGTATGAAAGGACCCCACTTGTCCATTTGTGATCACATTTGTTTTTAAATTATGGACATATTATTTAACTAGGGATGCAACCACATATTATTTGTTATTTATATGTGCGATCACTTTTACTCATGGTGTCAAGTGGAAAATCATGGACCAATATGGACATTAAAGTAAATAATATATATTAACAGGTCAATGAATTTTAATTTTGGCCACTCTAAATATGTGGCTGAGTGACCATCAGATGATTATCACATGTCTCTTTCTGGGCCATCGATTTAATTTAAAGATAATAATACTTAATATATTTTTTAATATCAGTTAAATATAATTGAGGCCACTTTAATCACAGGTAAAGGCAGATTCAAGTGAGGTTTATATAAGTAAAGATGAAAACAAATCATTCCACATAACACACAATGAACTTCACATCAAATAAGATTCCATCTGTGAACATGTGACTAATGAGCCATTATCGCTTTTCAAATTCTCATTTGATGCAAAAAAGGTTAAAGGGATCTTGAAAAAATTAACACAAAATGAGACTATGTTGAAAGAAATTCAATTAGGAGCTACCACCTATAGCATTCCACATGGCCATGTAATTTAATTTAATTTAGATATTAATGTCTATAGGAGGCCAAGAATGGCCTATGGGACTAAAGTGCACAATACATGAATCCAGTACAATAAAGGAGTGCCAAAAACATCTCTAAAAGATAATAAGAGAAACAAAATTAATTAAAGAAACAACTATTATACTATTTGAGGTCCCTCTATATTCAAACAAGCAAAATGTGCATTGCCTTAAAGATCTTTACCAAGTTGTATGGGCATGTGATCTCTTGAGATTCCTTAAGTCCATTACTTGGAAGTAAGACTGATATTCCTGAAATTGCCTATGTGTGAAGACATCAATTTGAATGTTTTTTTCTGAAGTTAAAGTGTTTCACAAATAAATAAAGCTATGCATTTTTGGTCCTCATACTAAATGAAGCTCCTCAAGGATCCATGGGAATATCTAAAAATATAGTTCTTTATGTAATTCAAATTCATTATTAGAGAGTGCTTTGGTGACAATCATATAATTTATTCTTAGATCTTTTCCTACCCTTTGTTGCATACACATTTGTAACCAAGTTTACATAAATTGAAAGACTTTGAAAAAATCAACAAAGGCTTAGTTTTCATTCTAATACCTTTGTAATGGCTCGACATCTATCACTAGATGAAGGATAATTTGAAATATGACCCTAGGTTATTCAATAATTTTTGTACAAAAAAAATGTAGCTATCCTTATGATACAAAATAAATAACTAACAATAAAACAAAAGATGCTTCATGCATTTTCACCAATTTAGATCCACTTTTTATACAAAGTTAATGCAATTTGTTTTCTAAGCATTATTATTTTTTTAAGTCTAAGAAATTAGTTTTTGATTACTGTGCATTCACTGAAAACTATTTGATTTCTTTAATAGATGTCAAGAATTGTTATATGAATATTATGTATTTACTATTTTACTATTTTTAAAATAAAAGTATAACTTTATATTAAAATAAAAATAAAGAAAAAATTGCACCAGACCTCTATGGAAGGAAAAAATAGTAGGATCAGAATAAGGACCACAGTGCAGCGAGAATTATAATTAGAGGATCTTGTGAGCACAAGATAAATTTGATAGTCACCCCTGCTTGCCAATTATTTTTCTATGGTGGCTATTCATTAAACATTGCCCTTAAAAATCTAGGAAAGAAACATCAACATATTAAATATAGATTTACAAAAAACTAAATAGATATGTTTATAACCCTTATAAAATTTGATAACCCGCAAAATTATTCTTCTTTCATTTGATATAATACACTTAAAAAGATAGGAAACATTCATATGACCATCAAATTTAACCCACTTATGTGACGATTGTTCAAAAAATTATAACACGACTAAAATTCCCAATTGTATTCAAATTATTATCCAATAAGAGGTAACTAAAAAGAAACATAAAATAGTCCCCAATAATCCATCCAAAACACATTGTAAAAATAATATTATATAAACCATATTTATGTGGGAATGCATCAGCCTAATTTTTTACTAGTATAAGACATCCTTAATGCTTTTGAGACCTAATAACTAGGGAAACTTCCACTCCCATTTCCTTTAAGTGTTTTTAATAAATCTTAGAGGACATTAGGGACATCTTAGATGTCCTAGACGTCCTCTATGGCAATCCTAATTAAACTATAATAATCTGAACTTTCAAAAAATATTATTAAGATCCATATGAGGGCATATCCTTTCTCTTTAATTATATGTAATAATGAAAATATTGTAGACTATTATTCTAAATAGAACTTTACGACAATCAAGAACAAAAACATTTTAATTGGTGGAATCAAACCATTTCATTGGTTCGAACCACTTATAAATTATTTTGGAAGGGCTTGGTGGCATTCATTTTACCCTTCTAACTATAGTGATAAGTGAAGGAAACATTGTATTTGAGTTATTTATTCTAGTTTGAGAGAAAATCCTATCCATATCGTGAGTACATTATAATTTTTTCTCTTAGTTATCACATTTATATATTGACCAATTAATTGCAACTGAATCTACCCACCATAATTAATGAGATAAATGATATCATGAGCTCACTAAAATCACTAATATTCAACTAAAAATCAAATTTATCTTATGGTAGTATTATATGTTCTTATTTTTATCATTTCTTCTTGATTTTAAACAATAAATAATGTTTAGTATATAGAGATTTAAGTAAACATGTTTTGCTACTCAATATCTATTTAGAGCCCTATAGTTTATTTGTTCTTAAAGTAATGAAATTGGAATATGTTTTTACACCACTTACATGATACTTATGTTTTGAATATTATTACTAAAGTGTTTTCCACCAATCCTAACTGAAATATATTACTACTTGGGTATCAAAACTAAAACCATATTTTTAAGCCTCTTTCTGGATAGGGGTTACAAACTAGAAGCACTTTGTGCTATATTGATAAGTATTGAACATGTATCATGACACATGAAATGAGATGTAATTATGTTGTGACATATGAAAGTTTATTGATACTATGAACATAGAATGATTAAGGAAGATGAGGAACTATGATAATTAATATGGGAATCTATATAAGTTTAAAGGACTATGAAAAACTATCAAAGGGGTCAGATGGAATTATTGTTCCACCCTATTATGTCCCCTAAACCTTTTAATATGTATTATGCATAAAAATTGGAGAGTGAAAAACATAAACCATTACATTTGAAAGATATATTTATTGTTAACCCAACAAAGATTATGACTACACTTTTGAAGGCACCTTTTTCAAAGAGAAATTTTAATCTGATTGCCATTTTTATTTGCATGTGATATCCCCATAGTTTTCATTTTTTTTCAGTCCAATGTAGGTCTAACACACACCATCACTACATTTTATCCATGTACTATTGTATGGATGCATTTTTTTAATATTGTTTTAGACCTTTTTAGACATTTCAGACTTTTTACCTTTCAGGTGGGTTCCTCTGCTCCCTTCCATCTCCAATGGATGTGCACAAATGGTTAAATTATTTTTATTTATTTTATATTTTTGGATTTTTATAGATTTATGATGGATGATCTGGATATAAATGATTTCTTACAAACAATATATGTTGAGGTCGAATGGATTGTATGTAATTTTATCTATTACCCTTGATGGTTAATTGTTTAGTTCAATTCTTGTTTTTCGATGCTATTAGTTGTTACATTGATTATTTTAGGAAAAATAAATCAATATTCAATCCTCACTATAGGTATGTCCTAACTTCAAATGTTTTAATCGATTCATTAGAGATCATAAGAGGGTTTTAGATGGTACATCCACTAATGGGGGTGGTATTTTCACTTGGTTGGGACAACCACTCTGTGGCCGACAATATCTCATTATGGATTCTCACTGGGTGTTTGATTATTTTTAAAATATATATGTAGACAAGGGGACAACATAGGTACTTTTCATGATTCTCCTTATATTGGCCAAGCAAAAATTAATGTTCTTTTTACATTTGTATTATACTCAATATTTATTAACTTTTCATCCACTTTGTGATTTGTTATGTCATGTTTAATATTATAATGGGAGGGGGTGGAGTGGAGCCAAGGGGATGAGGATGTTCATGAACAATGTTGTGTTCCAAGATGTATGAGAATCATTAGTCGTACTTAAACTTTGTTCATTCATTTTGTTCATATATGCTTATTTTTGCATGCTTATAATACAGAATAATAAACCACTTTTGACACACCTTATGATTTTATATATTATTTGTTTGTATTTTAGTTAGAGTGGATGAAGTAGGGCCATGATGAAGAAAGCAATAATGACATGCATAATGACTTTGTCTGCATAAATGTGAGTATTGGTTGTTCTTATTTTTCTTTCCTTTATCATGCTTATAATTTTATTTTATTTTTTATATGTTTAGATTGACGTATATATGTCAAAAATTATAATGGGATGAGTTGGAGTCAAATAAGCATGATGAGAATGTCGATGATGATGATAGCGAATAACTTCTAGATGATTCGTAATTTGATGTGGAGGAGGAATCAAAACATGTTAGAACATTTTCTTATCTTTGAGGACCTTTTATTTAGTTTTTATATGTATGCTTATAACCTAAAATGGATTCTTTATTGAATAATAATTTGTTGGTAAATATAGGATTATGGAGATGTGTACTATGAAGTGAGATTTTATTTATTACTTATTTCATCCATGCAACATGTGATGATGTTGGCCATCTTTTTTGGTTACCAGGTAGAATTAAAACTCACTATTTAAAGATTCCATTGTTCCCAAAATTTGTCACTTGTTTTTGGGGACAACATATCAACTATTTTGGTCCTACAGGCCAAAATTATCTCTTCCTTTTTCAAAAAATGTTTTGAGCACTCAAGTTCTTCACTTATTCAAGCATTTTCAGCTAAAAAACTCGTAGGTTCAACAGATAGGCTTTCACAAAGAAAGGTTTGCAACACTTAGGCATTTTCAAAAATTGTAAAGGATAGTTTAACGCTGAGGTTCAATCAAAAGGTCCATCGATAGGCTTCAAAGAATTGGAATGAATCATTGAACCAATCAACCATTGAACCCTGAAAGGTTCAAAGTGGTTCAAAGGTTCAAAAGAGTTAAGCACTTCAAAAATTTCAAATAAGTCCAACCGCTTTAAAGAGTTCAATGGGTTCGATAACTTCAATGGGCTTCAAAGAGTTAGAATGAACCATTGAACCATTGAACTCCACTTCAATGAGTTCAATTGGTTTAACGAGTTCAAATTGTTAAAAAGAGTTCAATAATATGGAATGAATTGTTGAACCATTGAACCATTGAACCTTTGAACTTAGAAAGGTTCAATGTGGTTCAAAGGGGTTCAACGGTTCAATAAGCTCAAAGGGTTTAAAGTTCAAAGTTTGAGAAAATGGTTCAAGTGAAAGATTCAAAAATATGTTTAAAGTGGAAGATTCCAGAAGAATAGTTTACCCAGATGGTTCAATGATAAGTTAAACTTGTAAGAAGACTAAGTGAGCGTGGCTCTTTGCAAAGCTTTGAACTGCCGACCATTGAACCACTTTGAACCGTTGAACCATTAAACTGATGCACTCTGAAAGGTTCAAAGGTTTAAGGTTCAAGGTTCAAAGTGGTTCAAGTGACCAAGTAACTAGTGACGTCCCCACGAACATCAAATTTAGGGTAATGAAATATCCATTGATTTTCAAATATGGCTCAGACCCTAAGAACAAACTCAACGAACAACCAAAGAAAGAGTCGAAGAAGCCAACAGAAAGCAAGAAGATAGCCTGAGAGATTAGATCACCATGAAGAGACAAAATGCATTAAAGAAAGGGGAAATGATGCAAATAATTTAGAAATATATGTAGGGGAGTTATTCCAGTAGGTGGAACAGTCCACCAAGTGGACATCAGAGGATGGGAGTATTCAATGGTGTGACTTATTTTTCCCCATTTGAGTAAAAGTGAATGGAAAACTGTGTAAGCATCATAAAGAGGAATAGGCAGCCCATTTTTTGGAGGAGACATTTGAGATGATTAGAACACCAAAGTATAGGCTAAAAAATTGCTCCAGCATGGCCCCTTCATAGAATTTCCAAATGCCTTCAATGCATTCAATACAGCATGGGCCATTTTCATGAAAACAAGTGCCAAGTCTTTCTTTGAGTGCTATATATTGTAATCGCTCATTTTGGAGAAGGGGGATCTCTTATTTATTAGAAGCAAAACTCTACCCAAATTGAAAGGAATTTTTGAGAATTTGAGCTCAGATTTTTAATCATATTTTGTCAAGTGAATGAGAAAGAAAGTGACCTTTCAGACTTTGTGTTAAAATAGCTTATGTTATCTAGGAAATTTTTCTTATGTATTTTTATTAAATATAGTCTTGTCCATTTAATCAAATAAGTAGAACTAGTGGAAATAACCTGGAAGGTGTCCTGAAGCTGACTGTGAGAGACTTTGTGCTACCGCAAATTGTCTTTAGTCTATGTGTTTTCTGTTTCAGTATAAAGGATATTGGAAAGACTTTGAGCTCCCATTACCCTTTGTAATATTTTATTTTATTGTAGTTGAGGTGGAAATTTTTTTCTACACTTCATTCTACTGTGTTGCTTTGTCCTGATCAGTGAGAGAAGTAATGAAATACTTTATACTTTTGTGAGTTTCTTGTGGTTACAGTTACTACCCAAGAATTCTTCCTTTAGTTTTTTAAACATCATTTCTAAAAGAAGAGAAATGCTTTCATCATTACCTAAGATTTCTCCTTGTTCTTTTGAACATCATCTCTAAAAAAAGAGAGATGGATGGTGTTATCCCACCCCTAAGTTTATTTTCAGCTTAAATTAGTTATAGTAGTTTACAGGGAACCTCCCCTACCTTATAGGGAACCTCCCCTTGATGAGAGGAGAGATTTATCTCATTCTGCTATGGTAAATCTACACTTTTTGTCATATAAATCTCCTTATGCTGAGGTTGATATACCTATTTTTCCATCAGTTAGCTGGTGACAAAATATTCATCCAACATTTTTTAGTGACTCTGTTGGGAAAGAATGAGCAATTTGAGTTCTTTTCCATTTCTACTTTCATCCCTCTCGCTCCACGCCCACAATTTTTGGCGACTCTGATGGGGAAGAACAAGTAGTTTCCATTCTTTTCCATTTCCATTTTACACTTTGGCAAATCCACGTTATACATGAATCTAGATAGCTCAAGGTATTGTTAAACTTGTATTCGAGCTTGTGCAGCAAAATAATTTTGATTTTTCCCCTCCAAAAACTCACCTTTAGCAAACTAGGAGTTTTCCTCCTACCAACATCAGGTCACCAATAATAGGCAAAGCTTCTCTTTCCTCTACTAGCAGAGCTTTGTCTATACATACTCTACCTAGATTTGTTATCCCTCCTTTCAATCATCATATCATGGCAGCCCAAGGCCCCTAGGGTAACACCTTTGGTCCTCTGAATCTAACTCCACCCTTACATGAACTACCCTGTAGTTCAAGGAAGAATTTCCCCAAATTTTATGGTGATGAGAGAGTTCATCTTGATGAACATATTACAGCCTTATGCATAGCCTATGGTGTGATAGGCGTGGAGTATGAGGACATAGCAATCAGGTTATTTATATAAACATTACAAGGTGCTATTGCAAATTAATTTTATCATCTACACGCTCAGACTGTGACTGATTGGAACACCCTCAAAGCCAAGTTCAAATCAAGGTTCAATCCTATAGAGGATGTGCATGCCCAATTGGCTTAGCTCACACAAATGAAGAAAGAGCCTCATGAACCTATGAGAGACTTCATAGCTATGTTTGACAATCTGAGGAATAAGATTCCTACAATTGCTCAGCCAACACCTGAGAATCTCAAATGCTTCTTCGTCAATTCTCAGCTTCTTGAAGTGATTTTTTGTTGAGGTAGGCTAGCTATGTAGACCTTACTATAGCTCAAATTATGGCCACTGAATTTGAAGATGATCTTATATTGGTAGGAAAGATAAGAAGAGATCCTAATAGAAATAAATCTTCTTCATCTTCTGAATATTCTTCTTCAGGCACCACTGATCCTATGGTGCAAAAGCTGGAAAATGATTTGCTAGCTCTCAAAAAATAAATGGCACAAGGGATGTTTACTCCTCCTTAGTACTGATATTTACCAAGAAGGACATTTCCCAACTAGTCATACTAAGGCCACACTGCTAGGAATCAAGGGCAACCAAATCATCTTCCTCCCCCACTAGAGAAGCTTGCCATTGAAGTAGCTCTAGCTAACTCAGTAGTTGGATATCTTAAAACTGAATCTAATTTATCTTTCCAACCTGAGTTGAACTAAGAAGATGATGTTAATCTCTTCACAGAGGGAGAAGAAGAATTAGCTGGCGACTCCAACATTAGTTTTTTGAATTACCAAGAAGAAGCTAAAAGCAAGTCAAAAGTGCTTGATGGATCATACGCTATTTTTACCAGGTCCCAAAACCAATCAGATCAACAAGCTGATAAAGTAAAAATAGGGGAAGGATCTCAACCATCAATTTCAATTGCTAAGCAAGGGACCACTCTGCCTTTTCAATCAAAGGACCTGGTGATCACTAAAAAAGTAAAAACCTAAAATATTCCTGTCCCTTTTGCTTCAAATTCTCAGACCAGTACCACACCCCAAAAAATTAGGAGGAACTTCCTTCCTCTATTCCTATTCCATTTCAGTCATTTGATATAATTGACCATACTAAGAAGACCAAAATTCAAATGACTGAGTTTGAATATTTAAAAGCCTAACCCTAAACAATTGGATAGGTTAGTTGAATGTGTGAAGAATAAAGCCACCCCTGTAGGACCATATATTCCAAAAGTGACTCCCACATCCACCCAAAATAACCTTGTCATTACTCCTCCTGCTGCCCTTAGGAAAATATAACCTTTCTATGTTTCCTTGTTGATAAACAGACATAAATTGAGCAATTACATAATCAACTAAGGAGCTTCTAACAATGTCATGCCTGCCAAAGTGGTAGACTCTCTCAACCTTACATTGACTAAAACTTTTGGGAGATGTTTCTCCATGGAAAACAAAAAACTGCCTCTATTGGGTCAGATCAAAGATGCCTAGTTTGCATTTGTGATATTTCTAGAAAAGAGGATTAAAATGATAGTCGTGGTGGTTGATGTTCCAGCCTCCTATGGCATTCTTCTTGGATGAAATTTCTACAAGGATGTTGGTGCTGAATTAAGCATGGACCTATCTAAGGTGAGGATACTTGTCAAAGGCATCATGCAGAGACTGCTCCTTAAGAAGGAGTCAAATTACATTATCACCCAAACATTAGCCCCTAAAGCTCAAATTCTATTTAAATTTTTAGGACTGGGTAACTACTTCCTGTCTATAGAGGATGTTCATGTGTCATTTGATGAAATTCTTATAGGTGACAATCCAAAAATTAATTCAAACAAGATAATAAAAGAATTGATAGAGCATAGTGCAGGTGCAAAAGGATCTCCCCTGCCCATTATGGATCAAGTCTTGTAGACAGTGACTGGTTCAAAGATGTTATCAATGTTAGATTGTTTCTTAGGGTATAATCAAGTGGAAGTCGATGAAGTAGACCAACATAAGACCACCTTCACTACACGTTGGGGCACTTTTGCCTATTGAAGGATGCCTTTTAATTTGATCAGTGCTAGTACCAGCTTTCAGAGAGTAATGGATCTTACTTTTAGAAATGAAATTAGGAAGTTTATTATGGTATATCTTAATGACTTGACCATCTTTTCCAAACATCATCTTGATCATGTGCATCATTTGTAACAAGTGTTGGAACGATGTCAATAGAATGGCATTTCTCTAAATCCTAAGAAGTCAATTTTTGGGGTTACAGAAGGGAAACTTATTGATCACATTGTATCCCGAGAAGGCATAAAAATTGACTTAGACAAAGTCAAATCCATCTAAGAGCTTACTCTGCCTAAGAGCAAGATTACAATTCACTCTTTCTTTGAAAAGGTAAATTTTTTACGAAGGTTCATTCCTAAATTCATAGAAAAGACTCGCCACATTATCAATATGATGAAGGAAAAAGCTACTTTCCACTGAATTGAAGAAGTCAAGTCAGCATTTCAAGACATCAAGAAAGCTATCACCCATGCCTTGGTCCTAGTTTGCCTAGATTATACTAAAGACTTCATAATGTACAACTATGCTTCTGAACACACACTTTCAGCCATTCTAGTTCAGCAGAATAAAGAAGGTGTGGAATCTCCTATCTCATTCATGATTTGTCCTCTCAAATCTCATGAAATAAAATACTCAAATATGGAGAATCATGCTTACGTAGTGGTTAAGGTGATAAAACACTTCCATTTTTACATCCTGAACTCACACACTGTTGCGTTGGTGCCTAATACAATGGTAAAGTCCATTTTAACTCAACAAGAGTTTGGTACCAGAAAGGGCAATTGGATTGCCAAAATCTAGGAGTTTGATCTTGTTATCAAACTTACCAAGCTTGTGCAAGGAATAGGCCTCTGCCAATTAATTGTCGATAACATACCAGAGGAAACAGGGCATGAGGAAATAGAGGTTCAAGACATGCCTACAGTTTTATTTGTCACTACTACAGATGAGTGGTATTCCAATATCACTCATTTCCTTACCTATGGTGAGTGTCTTTTCCACCTATCTCATAAAGAAAGAAGAACTATTAAATTGAAGGCTGCTAACTATGTCTTGTGGGAAAATAGTTTGTATAAGAGGAGCCTTGATAGGGCATTCCTTCGTTGTGTGGACAAAGTGCAACAGTCTAAATTTTTAGAGTCTTTCCACAATCTATCCTATGGAGGACATTTTTCTACACATGTGACTGCTCATAAGATTTTGTGAGCTAGGTATTATTGGCCTACTATGTTTCAAGATGTATACAAATGGGTACATAGATGCAAACTATGTCAACAGTTTGTTGGAAGACCCAAATTGGCTGCATTACCTCTCAATCCAGTAGTAATTGAAGATTCATTTCAACAGTGGGGTATTGATTTCATTGGTGCTGTAAACCCGTCTTCAAGTGCTAGACATGATTATGTTCCTACAGCCATAGACTACCTTACCAAGTGGGTGGAAGCCATCCCAACTAAGCATGCTACTTTGGAAGTGGTATGTAATTTTCTCAAGGAAAATATTATCTCCCACTTTGGAGTGCCAACTAAGATTATAAAAAATAATGCTGCTTGTTTTACTTCTCAAGAGTTTACTAAGTTTTACAATAATTATGGGATTATCCTCTCCCACTCTTCTGACTATTATTTGTAAGGAAATGGTCAAGTAAAATCAAGCAACAAAAACTTGGTGACCATTATCAGGAAGTTGGTAGATGACAATTAGAGAACTTGGCATAAAGCATTGTTTGATTCTTTATGGGTAGACAAGATTACACCCAAGAGGGCAATAGGTATGTCACCATTTCAACTCTTGTATGGTTTGAATGCAGAGGTACCAATCACCCTAGAATTACCAGCACTGAAGTTGGTCAAGGCAGTCAAAGATCAAACCTTTGAAGATTCATTGACAAGAGTATCATGTGCTTGACTAAACTAGAAGAGTAGAAAATTATGGTATTTGATCGTATTGTTGTGATCAAAGTCTGGGAAAGAGGCTCTTCGACCAAAAAATAAGGATTCGTGATTTCCAAATTAGAGATCAAGTCTTGTTATGGGATAAGAGGAGATAACTAAAAGGAATGCATGGAAAAGTTGATTCCTTTTAGAGAGGTCCATTTTCTATTCATCAACTCAATGGTGAAAATAGTTTCTTGCTGAAGTATCAGGATGGCATGCCTTTTTCACTGCCTCACAGTGGGCAGCATCTGAATCACTTCAATCTTTAAAGTATTAGATAAGATCAATTGTACATTTGTATAGTCTTTTTTTATTTTGTATTATTCATTTCATTTTTTTTGGCATATTTTTCTTTTTGGGTGGCATGACTCCGTAGCCCAATGGCATACATGAAGGCACTGAAGAGTCTGGATTCTACTCCCCTCGATCATTTTTAAAATCAATGGAAGTTCCCCAATTGGAGCCAACTGTTGTTCCCAAAATCTGTCACTTGTTTTTGGGGACAACATATTAACTATTTTGGTCTTGCAGGGAAAAATTATCTCTTCCCTTTTTCAAAAAATGTTTAGAGCACTCAAGTTCTTCACTTATTCAAACATTTTAGCTAAGAAACTCATAGGTTTAATGGATAGGTTTTCATAAACAAAGGTTCGCAACACTTAGGCATTTTCAAAAAGTTACAAGGATGATTTAATGTCAAGGTTCAATCAAAAGGTCCATCGATAGGCTTCGAAGAATTGGAATGAATCATTGAACCAATGAACCATTGAACCATTGAATGCCAAAAGGTTCAAAGTGGTTCAAAAGTTCAAAAGAGTTAATCACTTCAAAGAGTTTAAAGAAGTTCAACCACTTTAAAGAGTTCAATAGGTTCGAAGAATTTGATGGGCTTCAAAGAGTTAGAATGAACCATTGAACCATTGAACCATTGAATTTCACTTCAACGAGTTCAATTGGTTCAACAAGTTCAAATGGTTCAAAAGAGTTCAATAATATGGAACAAATTGTCAAACCATTGAACCATTGAACCTTTGAACTTAGAAAGGTTCAAAGGGGTTTAACGGTTCAACAAGTTCAAAGGGTTTAAAGTTTAAAGTTTGGTAGAAGATTCTAAAACATGTTTCGAGTGGAAGATTCCAGAAAAATAGTTCACCTAGATGGTTCAAATGATTGGTTCAATGATAAGTTGAACTTGTAAGAAGACTAAGTGAGTGTGGCTCTTTGCAAAGCTTTGAACTGCCAACCATTGAACCACTTTGAACCGATGCACTCTGAAAGGTTCAAAGGTTCAAGGGTCAAGGGTCAAAGTGGTTCAACCAACCAAGTGACCAGTGATGTCCCCATGGACATCAAATTCAGGGTAATAAAATATCCATTGATTTTCAAATATGGTACGGAACCTGAAAACAAACTCAACAAACAACCAAAGAAAGAGCCAAAGGAGCCAGCAGAAAGTGAGAAGATAGCCTGAGAGCTTAGATCACCAAGAAGAGACAAAATGCATTAGATAAAGGGGAAATGATGTAGATAATTCAAAAATATCTATAGGGGAGTTATTCCAGTAGGAGGAATAGTCCACCAAGTGGACATAAGAGGACACAAGTATTCAATGGTGCAGCCTTTTTTCCCCCCTTTGAGTAAAGGTGAATGGACATTTGTGTAAGCATCATAAAGAGGACCAGGAAGCCCATGTTGTCAAGGAGACATTTGAGATTATTAGAATGCTAGAGTCCAGGCTAGAAAACTGCTCCAGCATGGCCCCTTCATAGAATATCCAAATGCCTTTAATGCATTCAATATAGCTTGGGCCAATTTCATGAAAAGAAGTGCCAAGTAATTATTTGAGTGATATATATTGTAATCTCTCATTTTGGAGAAGGGGGATCTCTCAGTTATCAAAAGTAAAACTCTACCCAAATTGAAAGGCATTCCTGAGACTTTGAGCTTAGACTATTAATCATATTTTGTCAAGTGAATGAGAAAGCAAGTGACCTTTCAGACTTTGTGTTAAAATAGCTTGTGTTATCTAAGAAATTATTCTTATGTCTTTTTACTAAATATAGTCTTGTCCATTTAATCAAATAAGCATAACTAGTGGAAATAACCTAGAAGATGTCCTGAAGCTGACTGTGGGAGACTTTGTGCTACCACAAATTGTCTTTAGTCTGTGTATTTTTTGTTTTAGTGTAAAGGATATTGGGAAGACTTTGAACTCCCATTATCCTTCGTAATCTTCTATTTTGTTGTAGTTTAGGTGGAGACTTTGTGCTACATTTCATTCTACTGTGTTGACGCGTCCTCATTAGTGAGAGAAGAAACAAAAGACTTTGTGATTTCATGGGTTTCTTGTGGTTACAGTTACTACCTAGGAAGTATTCTTTTAGTTTTTTTAACATCATTTCTAAAAGAAGACAAATGCTTTCATCATTACCTAGGATTTCTCCTTGTTCTTGTGAACATCATCTCTGAAAAAAGAGAGATGGATAGTGTTATCCCACCCCTAAGTGTATTTTTAGCTTATATTAGTTATAGTAGTTTACAGGGAACCTCCCTTGCCTTATAGGGAACCTCCCCTTGATGAGAGGATAAATTTATCTCATTTTGCTATGGTAAACCTACACTTTTTGCTATATAAATCTCCTTATGCTGAGGTTGATATACCTATTTTGTCATCACTTAGCTGGTGACAAAATATGCACCCAATAGATTCATCATTGACAACCTATTCCAAGGAGACCCCTAGGGCATGATGGTAATGGGAAAAATAAGATGAGGGGAAGAGCATACACAAAAGGACAAATAAAATGTAGGCCAATAGACCAAGTCTTACAAAACCAGAGCTTCAATAAAAGAGATTTGATATAAATAATGTGGATGGTGAGGGAGAATGTCTCTCAATCATTTGATCTTAATGAGATAACGTTGAAGGATATCAATAACTAGATGATTACATATGATTAAAGTGAAAATTTAGAATGGAGAAAGTAAGCCTGTATAAGGAGAATAAGCTACTATTGAGAAATGGAGTTTGAAAAATAATGAGTGGAATAAGGGCAAGGTGTAGGCAACAATGGACACCAAGTTAGATAGAATTTGTTCAATGGTTTACATAAAGTAAAATTTAAGTTAATTTTAAGTTTTAAAATATTAAGTCTAATATTTTTATAGAAAGTTGCTTGTCTCATTTGATAAATAGCTTCAAAGATAAAGGAAGTGATGACATTTTTATTGCAGGTACCATTTGAATAAAAATGAAACACACTTAATTAGGCCTTTTTAACCTTCTTTTGGGATGTTTAAAAATAATAAAAAATGTTTCCTTTGGTGGTTAATGAAAATTTTTAGGGTGTTTTATTGATTAAGTTTTGTTGTCTCCTTTTCAAAGTTTACAACTTAAGGCCAAGGGAGGAAAATAAAATCACCACACATTTTAATTGGTGATTTAAAATTTAACACATTTCTAATTTTGTATTCAATAAACCTTAGCTTAATTAGTTTTATTTGGTAAAAAGTAAGATCATGCGTGTATGCTCTCCCATCTATCCTCGTTATAGAAATTTTGGGATCAAAAGTGTCATATTTATTGCAAAGTGCCTTAGTAAAGGCCATGAATGAGAAATTTTGAAGGCTCTCCTAAAGGACCTACATGGTTTGAGTGGCCTAGAAGCAACCTTTAAAGCTCTTTCCCTTAGTCATTTATTTTCATTGTATCTTGGCTTGTGAGGGGGATTTCATCACCTCTCACGAGTTCTATAGGGAAGCCTTGACCCAATAATTCACCTTCAAAAATTATCTTAAAACCTTATCCATGGGTGGGGGTGGGTATATAAATTGGGATTACCCCACTGGGATTACAGGTTTGAGTAGTTAAACCACCTCTTAGTATTGGGGCTAACCCTAGAATGTTTGTGCATAATTAGACATTGCACTACATTGAGCAAGTGATGGATGTAGTGGTTAAAAAAAGGGAAATAATTTTTTTAAATAATATGAGTGCTATATACCTAAATTACATGAGCTTATTTTAAATTATGGCATGAAAGTCATTGTGCAACATAGTCAGGTAGGGTATACAATCAGTAGGTTAGTTTTGGTGTTTTAGCAATGTTTTGAGGAACCCAAGGTGATTGAAGTAATTTAATTGTGTGAAGATCTTAGAGGAATATTATGAAAGGTTTAAAAAGTAAAATACATAATTAGACACCTACAGGTAGGGTCTCTAAGAAGAGCAACACAGTCAGCTGATAGTAGTAGGACAATGACCAGGACTAAGTTTCAAAATGGTAGTCTAAGCTTAAGTAAAGTGTTAAATGGAAATAATAAGATAAAAATTGACTCCATAAAACTCTCAATGGGTTTTTATACACTATTCCATGCCTAAATCATGCAAGATAACTTACTAGTCATTGTTGTAAAAATCATAGTCAGTTTAAGTGGCACTCAACCTTGAGAAGTTTAATGTATGGAAAGGTATACAGTAGATTGGAATGGTGAGAGAACGGGAATACTCTTTTCATATTAAAATTTATCTCGTGGGACCCTCATGAGTTAGGAATAAGCAAATAAGGGACTAAAAAATCCTATATCATATAGCCTACAGTCTTAAACCCTGTTGAGAGTCTCTTTCACTAAGTCTATTTTGGGGTTTCAAAGTTTGAAGGGTCAGATGATGTCATCAAAGGATATAACTTTTTATGTGGAATATATAATACCTATATAAGCTACTCTAATGGTTAGTTTGTAGATAAAAATAGGGGAAGTTCCTTCTATTTTGTCTTAGACAAAGGGCACTTTCCCTATACAAAACCCTACATTCTTGGGAAGAATGATAGAAAAGGTGAACCAAAGGTTGATTTAGAATTAATTATAGGTGTAAAAAGTTCAATGACATATATTTAAACATGAAAAATAAATTATGAAAGAGTGGAATTCAACAGGGTACCCTACACTGCTAGAATTACAGTAAAGCATATTGAGGCATGGTTATGCCTAAAGGCCAAACAAGGCGTTACTTTCAATTTTACCATGAGATTAGATTTATAGTGGATTGAAACATGTATATGGGATAATTTTGGATGTGTTTAAGCTTGTGAAATATATGGAAAACATAAACTCATTTTAGGCTTGAAGATGCAAACAATCCTACTAGGCATGGCTAGGCCTAGAAGGCAAATGGGAGTCCAAATTCACTTGCAGACTTTGATGAGATTTAAAAAATATTGGGACATGATTTTTAGGAAATTTAAAGCATGTTAAATCCATTATATTGTATAAAAAACATTAAGAAGGCCATTTTGGACCCATATATAACTCAGACATGCAGGAAAATAGAAAAAGAGCTTGATAGGTTAGGTTTAATCACTCATATATTTCATGACTATTTGCATGGGAGTCAAAATAGATTTTATAAGGGTCTCTAAACACCATTTTTTTGAAATTTTTTTGAAGGTTAGATGTCAGATCTTTATGAACCAATCTTAAGATTAAAAATTGCCTAAAACCCTTACAACCCCTTCCTAGTGACCAATTTGGAGAAATGGAGTTAGAAAGATGATTTAATGGAATATTTGGACAATTAAACCTATTGGAACTTGGAAAGGACTCACTCAATCTACTCCACATGACTAGTTGTATAGACTTGTATGGACAACATGCAAAACATGGTAATTTTAACCATTTTTTCTGTTTTATAGGTTCTAAGAGATTTAAAGAGCTGAAATCAAGTTTGGGAGGAATATAAAGGATTTTAATAACTCCATATGTACATTTTATTCCAATCAAAAACTTATAAGTGTGCAAATAAACTACTTCAACTCAGTCATTCAAAATTGGCGTAGTGGACACAACGGTGAGAAGGGTGAGAACTTCAAGTGGATGGATTTTTAAGGTGTCCTTAATGATTATAAGGCCATGAAATGTATTTAAAATTGTCATTCACTCCCTCCCATGGATTTTAATGGAAAAGTAATGCCAATTTTGATGCCAAGTGTGTAGGGTGCATGGATGAGCAGTTTTCTGAATAACATATGATGATTTCTCCTTTACAAATTATTCTAGATGACCAAGACTACAACAAATACATGAAGAGGAATATATGATTTCCTTACCCTTCATCTCAATCATTTTACCTAGTCTTAATTAGTTATGGGATGTTCAAATAGAGGAAATCATGAAGGTAGGTTTTCTTAGCCAAAATAAGGAGTTTTTTGCCACTTTTCATGAGGTTTATGACTTGTATGGACACTTGGGATTCCCAAAATTTCAGGTTCATCTCATATCCTCCTCCCATATACAAGTAACTACTCCTATCAACTTGACAAGTGTCATTGTGACCTTTGGACTTCTCTTTTCTCCTCTCTCTCTCTCAAGTTCTATAAGAACTAGCTATTTTAGCCATTGTATTCTATACTCCACCTAAGTATGGCAAAGACCTTATCATATATATAATATAGACCAATAATACTATTGATTTTTACCTCTTCCATCACATAACTTATTGTGTTTTACTTTAATGTTTGATTTTACATAAGTGAAGACTATGGATCCTTTAGAATGTTGTTTCATTCTTGCATCCTATTTGTAGTTGGAAAGCTTCTTCTTATAGGGCATGTGATGTATTTTAGGATATTTCAAATATTGAGTGATTTATTATTTTCATTAGTGTCATTAAATTCCTCTTATCTAGTCCTTCTGGCATTGTGCATTCATCCATAACTCCATAATGTAACACTGATGTGAGAAATTGTAGATTGGAGAAGTGTTTGTTGAGTTAGTCTCTTATTCTCATGTGTAATATGAATATGGTTTTATGTCATTAGTTAATTTATTGTATCACCTCATTTAAGTTAGTTTGATTTTAGTTATCTCTCTCCCTTTTCACCGCCCAAGTTTAGTATTAGTTATAATCTGAAGTGGTACATCAAGGGAGCTAGCCCTATCTAGAGATTCACCTCATTCCTTAGGCCACCCATAAGCATAGAGGTGATTCTATTGTGCCACTTGGATGAGGATAGCTTTTTCCATCCCTTAAAATGGTGCATATCCAAGTGACAACAATACTTAATTGATCGAGTTCATGTCCAATAGTCAAATGCATAGTTTTTGCTATAAGTGTTTCAGATTTGTTAGATTAAAAATCTCATCTTTGTTTAAAAGTCTAAATTTTGACATTTCATTTGGCCAAAAGACCTAGCAACTTTTGTTTTTCCTAGATTAAACTGATTTAAAATAATTTGACCTTAGAGTTTGATATTTCAATTTTTAGTCCATCTACTTGATATTTTTTGTGTGAGATGTGTGACATTAGATACTTAACACTATCTTATTTATCACAAATATTTTCATAAACCTTTTTGGATACACATATCCATCCTTTTGACTAGACTAGACCAAGTTTTAACATCTTTTTAGACATTACCTTTTTAGAGTTTGTAGAACTATATTCCCTTTTTGTTGCAAAACATTTACTATAGATCCCAACATGTATTACTAATCTCATAGTGGCCTCATGTAAAATATGATATTTATTAATATCACTGCATAAGAAGAAATGGTTCAAGATCCCTATGCAGATAATGTTGATTATGAGACAGAGCCCTATCCATCTTAAAATGCTCAAATGGGCGCATACAGCCAAGACCCATTGGATCATTATTTGGTTAACATGCCACCATATTTAGATCAAGATCAAGAGTAAACTAATTAATACCTATCTATGGTACCTACAATTGAGGAACCATTTCCCCAATGACCATACTCTATTAATGCACCTTTCACATATGATCCATATTTGTCTGAGCATCATTTATTATAGAACAAAGATGAGATTTTGGTTAGAGATATAGAAGTAGGGGATAAGTTTTTGATAAACTTATCCCATGAAAATTTTCCAATTCTAGTAATAATGCCTCATAACATATTGTATAGTCAATAGGCTTCTTATAAAAATCCTTTAGATATAGTCTAAATGGCATAATCCTTTAGATATAGTCTAAATGGCATATCAAGACCCTGATATGCTTCTCAAAGGAAAGGACCTCATGGAGCATCACTTCATATAGATATAGATAACATATCAAACCTACTATAACTAACATGTGATTTTATTCAAATGATCTCGTCAAATAGGCCTCTCATTGATTTAGTTCCTTTAATAGGAGTTTTGATATAATTTATTGGTCAAGATAATCAGGGTGTAGACCCATTCATGTAAAACACTTCAGTCAATAACTTGTTCTATATGCCAATTATTGAGGAAGTTTCTATTATTTCTACATATAATATTGAGCAAAACACAGTGGATAATGCACAGGCAATGTCCAATCCAAACCAAGGTGGTGTAAGTACACAAATAACTAGTTCACAAACAAGTGCACCTTTAGTTAACACCATGAGTGGTTCTAAAAATCCAAGAGTGGGAGTTTATACATCCCAACCTCACCCAAATACTACCACTAATCCTCAACCACCTACTTCTTCAAGTGATCAATCAATAAGATTAGGTAGCTAGCCAATAACCAATGTCGTACCTTAGTAACAAAAAATGTTGAATCATACTCATCACAAAAATATGACGAGTAATATTATGCAACAACAAGCACAATCAAGTATCCTAATGCAATAGAGGTTGAACACATTTCCACCTTGATAGGGGACAACTAATGTTCCACCTCACCAGGTAGCAATGAACATATCTCTTATTTCATAGACTAATATATCAATTCAAAGGCAAACGACGTTTAATCAATAGCATATTCATATTGGTCAGTAATAGTTACCAAATATCTAACACGCATCTATTTCCCAATAGGGATTCATGTAGTAAAAAAGTTTTAATGTTCCTCAAGTACCTTATAGGTAGCAATTGTGTCTACTGTAGAATGTACCACAGGTTTAGAGACAAGGTCTTGGCTCACAAGTTCCCACTCAACAACAAAGTTTGCTTAGTCAGCAATGAGTTCCTATTCAACCATAGTAGGTAAAATAGAGGTATATCCCTCCATTCTAACCCCAAAATCCTCAAAATTAAAACTTTATAACCAACCCTGACTAGAATATCGCACAACCAAGCATGTAATTTCAATAAGGACATTCTAATCCACATATGTGTATTCCATGTTTGTTTCTAAACTAATCTAGCATAATGTAATAACTACCTCCATTATACGTCAGTTAAAGTTCTCCATTTATGACTTCCCAATCATCTACCCAGGCCAATATTACCATGAGTTTCTTAAAGTAAGAGTTACAATAGATGAAAGATGAAATTGACACCATCCAAGCTAGGAAATAGGTTAAAAAGTTCAAATTAGATGATGTGTGTTCCTATCCTTTTAATATGGAGTACTTAAAATTTCCATTTCCTCTAGGATATGAACCTCAAAAATTTGATAAATACAAAGGGAAAGGTGACCCCAAAGCACATTTTATGGATTTATTTATCGTATGCTAGCCAATGGTATATAGTGATATATACCTTTTATTGTTGTTTCCAAGAAGCTTGGTTGGACAAGCCTTAAAGTGGTTCTTAAAATTTCCTAAGAATTCCATCACAAATTTTGATGATCTTTCAAATAAGTTTTTGTAGCACTTTTCCTACAATATTGAACAAGATATCTCACTAGTTGATTTAACCTTCAATCAGACACTTGAGATTTATCAAAACCCATTTCCACAAGATAACCAATAATAACAACAACAATAATAATAGCAAAAATGGCTAGTGCAACAATAAAATCAACAGTATCAATAATAAAGGTTGAACCAGTAAAATAAATAGAAGAACCAACAATGCCAAAATAATAGATAGAACCAAGGTCAAAATGGCAACAACTAATAGACCTATCATGCAGTTGCACATGACTAAAATAGTGTTATAGGCCATATTGTAGGAGGTCACATTAATACCATTTCCATTAATCCTAGACCAAATACCAATCAATATAGACCTTTGCTAAACAATTCCACTCATCCAATTACATGGATAATCTTTCCTTGACCTAGGACCACATATAGGCAAATTAGCAAGCATAGATTAATCATTTTGGATCTAATAATGATAACTAATCATTGCCTCATGACCATGTACAAGTGCATTAGCAACCGACACTTGTCCTATCTAGTCCCACACCATCACCATCATTTGTTAGGAATCATGGTCTTGTATTTAATCTTAATCATGCAGTCACAACTCAAAAGTCAAATATTACCATCCAAGGTCCATAGCCATCTACCACTTCATCCATAATCCAACCAGCCATTCAACCTTAGAACCAACCATTGAACATTGTCTAAGAAAAGAAGTTTGATATTGTGGAACAATTATAGAAAATAGTAACACAAATATCCATCTTATATTTATTGTGAACATCATCAATCCATGAGAAATTTTGAATGAGTTCCTCAGCCAATCCACTATTATTAGTGTAGGTTTTTATTTTTCCCTATTTATTAATTAGAGAAATTGTATTTCTTGTGCATACATGGAGTTTTCCTACATTTGTGGGACAGGATAGCTTATGTGGAGGTGTGTGTCATAGATGTGTCATAGGTGTCATAAGAATGTCATAAGTAACTCTCTTGATGGGAGTTACTTCTCTATTCTTAGCACCTTATCACCACCTTTCATGGAGGAGTTACTGACTATTTTTGGTGTGCCTTGTCCACATTTTGTGGAGGAGTTACTTTCGTACTCTCCTATTTGTAGTCCTCATTTTGGCCATTCCATGCTAATTCAAATTTGGTTTCTCCATTTTGTCTTGTGCAATTTATCTTCTTGTTATTGTCAAATTGCTTTAGCATCTATGTGGTGTGCACTTGTTCATCTTGTGTGATCACGTCTTCATTGCACTTGCGTTATCCGGATTTTGGCAACAACTCTGATATGGTATCAGAGCCACTCTGGTAATCGTGTTTCCGGTTATGCTATTTTGAAATTATTGAGTTGCTTTCTTAGTAGTTTTTTGTTTAACTCCATTACATTTGAGAGTTTTGGTAGAGTTTCTTGAAAACTCATGCAAATCCATACGGAATTCTGTTAAAAAAAATTTACTTCTGTTGAGTTTCAATCTGCTTTGAAGGCATTGAATTCTACATTGAATTTGTATGGATTGTATGTATTTTATCTATTTCAAAGCTGGTAAGTAGGCCAAACCAGTGCTTGTGCTTATAGACAAGCAAATCTCCAGCCGTACGGATGAATAAATACATGGAAGATAAAGCTATTTGCAGATAAAGATTTGCAGACTTGATGCACTTGGGAACCATTTTTTTGTGTGCAGGGAGGTCGCATAGTTTATATATATTTTCCTGTGTCCTTTTCAGCCACGCTAAGTAGCAACAGGCACATCCAGTTCTGCCACGCCACTGTTCATCCAGCAGGTTTGCAAGTTTCTTTTCAAGCAAAAAAACTAAACTGCGCCTTTTTTTGTGAGAAAATTCTGCCAAGATTGTCTTTTTTTAATATGGTGCTTTGTTTTTTCTTGTATGGCATCCCTTTTCTTACATCTATCACTTCTTTTTCTGCACTTGTTTTGTCTCTTATGTGGTAAAAACTAGCTGGAAGTGTTAACTCCAGCAGTCTATGTTGAAGTACTAAAATCTGCATTGCATTGGAAGAGTTGAAGGGTGCATGTTCATTGGTGAAGCCCTGATTTCATCTTCTTGGCAGTGCCTATCAGGTCTTAGACATCACACAATAGTGATCTCCCTTTCTCTTATTAAAAAAAAGAAAAAAAAATCGCTAGAAATTCATTTTTGCCTTACTAGTATTTTTTTACTAAAAGAGGAAGGAAAACTTGCTTTTATGCATACCGAGACAATCAGTTAAACTTGTTTTCACAAAGACCTTTTCCTTTGTATTCCTCATTCCGTGTCGAATCCAATGAGTTGTTGGAAGGCCACCTTTTCTCCCCATAACAGGCATTTTTTTAATGTTTTAGTGCTTTTTTTTATAAAAACACTAGTTTATGGGAAAATTGTAACTTTAAAATCTTGAAAATGGTAGCTCGGTTTTGGGTGTATTTTTTTGAAACAGTGCTTTTAATTCAATTCTCCACAGCGTAGACTTGTTATTTTTAAAAAATGCACTAGTTTATAAAGTGCCAAAAATTTGGGTCTCTCAGGATGCATTTTCGACTGAGTTCGACGTATTTTGAGCGTGCACTTGCATATTTGGGGGGGCTCAATATTTCGGGGGAGTGTGATTGCTTTTAAAAACTTGCAAGTTTCAATTTCATTCTCCTTTCTGCATAAAATCACAACTTGCAATCAACACAACTTCACCTAATTTCAGCTAAAACATGGATTCTTTTCAACTTAAACCCCTAACACCCTTCAACTATCATGAATGGAAAGTTAAAATGTCAATCATTCCTAGAATCAAAGGGTTGTATAGGATCACCATGGGTGTAGAAGTAAAATCCAAAATAGATGCTGCAAAGGTTAAGTGGTACAACCGTAGTGATGAAGCCTTTGGGTTACTGAGCTTGTCTATGTCTCCAGAACTTCTCTTCCACTTAGAATCCTCCCAAACCCCTAATGACATATGGGACACCTTTGAAAAGTTTTTGGGGAAGCTTGATGAGATGAGAGGTCATGAGCTCAAAAATGAACTCATAAGTCTAAGTCCTAGCAACTTTGACACTCTACAGGACTTCTTCACTAAGTTTAAGGCCCTTAGATTGCAATTGAAAGAATGTGGGATAGAGAAGAAAGATGATCAACTCATTCTTTCTATTCTCGCAAAGTTAGGTCCAAGCTATTCAGTCTTTGTCTCCACTTTCCATGCCACAAAAAGTGCCCTTGGCACTACATGGAAAATGCCTTCTTTGGATTCATTCATTGCCGACTTGACTAGGGAGCAAGATAAGATAATTTAGATGGGCAAAATGAAGTCTACTCAACCCCAAGCCTTTATAGTTGTAAATGGTAAGGATAAGAATTCAACAAAGGAGAAGAAGAAAAATAACAAGGACCATGAGAAAAAGAAAGAAAACACTAATCCTACCAAAAACAACACTAAGACTTCATCCTCTAATGCTAAACCTAAGAAGGAGAAGGTTAAGTGTGCCTATTGTAAAAAGATAGGGCATGATGAACACAAGTGCATGAAGAAACAAATAGACCACCTAACTCATCTTCTAGAGAAGAACAACATAGGTCTTCCAGAGTCCATCAAGTAGAATTCATCTACCCAAGATTATACTAAGGCAAAAGGCAAGGGTAAGGAGAAAGAAAAGGGCAAGGCCCTTGTAGCTACAATAGCTTCCACATCTTCATGAGTCATCGACTCGGGTGCTTCTCACCACATGGTCTCTTCACTAGTGGAGTTTTCATCTTTAGAGCCTTGTAGCATGACTTCAATTAGTTTGGGTGATGACACTTTAGTTTCTGTTATAGGGAGAGGGTCAGTTGAAATGGAAGGAGGAACATTCAATAATGTTATAAGTGTTCCTTCTCTTTCAACCAATCTCCTATCAGTGTACCAAATCACTCACATTGGTCGGGGCATGAGAGTTGAGTTTTCACCAGATTCAGTGTCTATCAGGGAGTTACATAGTGATACTACAGTGGCAGTGGGAAGGGTAGATCACCAAGCAAGGTTATACACCTTTTCACATTTTGCATCAAATTCTTCTCCGATAGCATTGCTGACTCATTTAGATGGAATTAGCAAATTATGGCATGAGTGGTTTGGCCACCTTAACTACTACTATCTTGAGAAACTTTGTAAAAATGACATGGTCATTGGCTTGCCTCGTGTCCAATTCTCAAAAGGACTTTGCGAGGGGTGCTCCTTTGGGAAGCATCCCAAAGCAAAATTTGACAAAGGCAAAGCTTGGAGGGCTTCACAACCTTTGGAGTTAGTCCACAGTGATGTATCGGGACCCTTTCCCAAACCATCTTTCACAAGGGCCAAGTACATCCTCACTTTCATTGATGATTTCTCTAGGTACACTTGGATATATTTTCTCAAACAAAAGTCTAAAGTGTTTGAACATTTTATAGACTTCAAGGCTCTTGTTGAGAAATAGAGTGAGAAATCCATCAAGGTTCTTCGAACTGATAATGGAGGGTAGTATGTCAGCATCAGATTTGAGCAATTTTGCACCACAGAGGGGATTGATTTGTAGTGCATAGTCACCTACAATCCTTCACAAAATGGGGTTGCAGAACGTAAGAATAGGTTCTTGAAAGAGATGGCTAGCTGTATGATTCACTCCAAATCCTTAGCACCACAGTATTGGGTTGAAGCCATCAATTGTGCTTGCTACATTCAGAACAGGGTTCCTCACAAATCTTTGAAAGGGATAACACCCTTTTAAGCTTAGCATAAAAGGAAACCTGATGTTGAGCACCTTAGAGTTTTCGGATCCCTAGCCATGGCCCACATTCTGAAGAAGAAATGCAAATCTATGGAATGTCAGTCTAAGACTTGTATCTTTGTAGGATATCCAGATGGTATTAAGGGATATCGCCTTCTAGATCTAATCACTCATGAGTTGTTCATCGAGAGAAGTGTCTATTTTCAGGAGAGTCCTAGGGACTCAACACTTGACACTTCTTCTCCCTCATCGGATATACTTCTTCATGATGATTCCTCATCAGATTTAGATCAGCCATAGCAGGTTCTTGAGCTAGAGTCATCTTCTTCTTCTTCGAGTTTAAACAGTGAGGACAGTGATGCAGTGTCATCTGCCTCTAGTCAGTCAGAGGATGAGGAGTTAGCACCTGACTCACCCACTTCTGGGCCACTTTGGGCTAGAAAGACACTTGAGAGTGCTGGCACATGGGCAAGAGACCCCGCAGATGATAGATGTACTAGTGGGGATTTTCAGAGAGATCCACATGCCTTCTTTGCTTCAGTTTTAGATCCACAGACTTTTCGAGAGGCATCGGGGGTACCTGAGTGGGATAGTGCTATGGAGGAAGAATATTCTTCCTTAATCAAAAATCACACTTGGGACTTGACATCACTTCCTAAGGGAAGAAATATGGTTTGATGTAGGTGGATATATCGGACCAAGTTTACAGCAGATGGGTCGGTTGATAAGTATAAGGCGCGATTGGTTGCCAAGGGTTTCTCATAGGTGGCAGGCATTGAATACTCAGAGACCTTTTCACCCATTGCAAAGATGACTTCAATCTGACTCACTTTAGCTATTACCGCAGCACATGGTTGGGATGTGCATCAGATGGATGTGAAGAGTGCCTTTCTTCATAGAGACCTTGATGAGGAGATCTACATGGAGCAACCGCCAGGATGTGTTCAAGATTCTTCCTTAGTATGCAGACTTAGGAAATCTATCTATGGCCTCAAACAAGCCCCTCGGGCTTGGTATGCCAAGATGGATTCCTTCCTTCTCACAACGGGTTTCACTAGGTGCCATTCTGATCCTAATGTTTACTTCTTGTGGCAGGATCATTCACTCTTGATTTTGGTTTTATATGTTGATGACCTTTTGATCACTGAGAGTTCTTCATCGTCTATTGCAGTGGTGAAGGCATCTTTAGGATAGATTTGACATGATAGACTTGGGTTTGTTGCACTACTTCCTTGGCATCGAGATCTCACAGTCAGATTTAGGGATTTCTCTTACACAACCTAAGTATGCTCTTGACTTATTGGCTCAGTTTCACATGGCTGATTGCAAGCCATCTCTGACTCCCTTTCTATTAGGAGTCAAGCTTGAGACTGATTGTTCTTCACCATTGGTTGATGCCACTCGGTATCGACAACTTTTTGGTAGTCTCATCTACTTGACTCACACCATGCTTGACATTTCATATACAGTGGGACTTGTTTTTAGATTCATGCAAGAACCCCATGAGCTACATTGGAAAGCAGCTAAGAGGATCTTGCATTACATATAGGGTTCACATAGATATGGGATTGACAACAGATTTGCCACAAAGGTTGACTTGGTTGGATATATAGATTCAGACTGGGATGGCGATTCATAGACTCGTTAGTCCACTTCTAGTTATAGTTTCTCTTTAGGTTTAGGTCTTCTCAATTGGTCTAGCAAGAAGCAAAATGTTATTGCTATATCATCCATAGAGGCAGAGTACAGGGGAGCTGTTAATGCAGCTACTGAGGCTATTTGGCTTCAGGGGATTCTTTTTGAGTTTGGCATTTCTATCAGGTAGACCACCATCATTTATTGTGACAATCAGAGTACCATACAGATTTTCAGGAATCTGGTTCAGCACTAGCGGACCAAGCACATAGAGATTCACATGCATTTCATTCGGGAGCTTATTCATATTCAGGTCATTGACTTGATATTTTGCCATTCTTCAGAGTAGGTTGCAGACATCTTCACCAAACCTTTCATTGAGAGCAAGTTCATTCATCTACGAGCTCTTCTTGGGGTGCGGTCTACATCTGCAGTAGTGTCATCTTCAGGGGGGCCTTCTAGCCTCTTCTTTTCTTTTATGTCTCTCTTTTTGGGGGGGAGTTTTTCCTATGGGTTTTCTCTTTTTCTCTATCTTATGGGAGATTGCATTTGTACATGGGTACCTCATCAGGCCTAGTTGTCGGGACCCATTTTATATTTCCACACTTCCCACCTAAGTTGCACTTATGGGGGGGTATTAGTGTAGGTTTTTATTTTTCCCTATTTATTAATTAGGGAAATTGTATTTCTTCTGCATACATGGAGTTTTCCTACATTTGTGGGATAGGATAGCTTATGTGGAGGTGTGTGTCATAGATGTGTCATAGGTGTCATAAGAATGTCATACGTAACTCCCTTGATGGGAGTTACTTCTCTATTCTTAGCACCTTGTCACCACCTTTCATGGAGGAGTTACTGACTATTTTTGGTGTGCCTTGTCCACATTTTGTGGAGGAGTTACGTTCGTACTCTCCTATTTATAGTCCTCATTTTGGCCATTCCATGCTAATTCAAATTTGGTTTCTCCATTTTGTCTTGTGCAATTTATCTTCTTGTTATTGTCAAATTGCTTTAGCATTTATGTGGTGTGCACTTTTTCATCTTGTGTGATCACGTCTTCATTGCACTCGCGTTATCCAGATTCTGGCAATAACTCCGATAACTATTTCCAATGACATATCCCCTAACCAATTTTAAGCTTTGGGTTGACATCTATCTCTAGCACAACAAGTCACATTCAACCAAAGTGATATGTCATCCCTCGGCTCACTCCATAATAATCCATTATACATAGAAGTTTTTATAAAAAGGCACAAAGTGAAGCATGTCCTTATAAACAATGGATTAGGCCTCAACATAGTATTTCTAAAGCTCATCAAGCTTCTTAGGTACATAATGGTGGATTTTCAAGTAGAAATGATAACCATCAAAGCCTATGACAATCAAGAGAGAGAATCATAAGGCACCATTAGTCTACCAGTTATCATTAGGCCTTTGACCCATGATACACTTTGCCATGTGTTTTATTTTGACTTGTCATACAATATGCTCCTAGAAAGACCTTTGTTACATGGCACTCATGCAGTCCCATCAACATTGTAATGATGTATAAAGCTCCCCCACTTAGGAATATGTTTTCCCTGAAAAATGCCACTCATTTTTGGGACAACCTACAGACCAAAATTTCTCTCTTCCCTTCTCAAAATTTGTTCTGAGCTTTCAAATTCCTCATTTTTTAGCTTTTTCTGTAAAGGGGATTCACAAGTTCAATAGGTTAAAAAAGCTTCTGCAGGCAAGTTCAGTCAAAAGAACAAGTTTCTAGCACTCAGTGGTTTCCAGGTTTGGTTCAACATGCTTGGTGCAAAAGAACAAAGGACTTTGACAAATAACGAAGAATGAACCATTGAACCATTGAACCAACAGGTTCAACAAGTTCAAAGTTTAATGGTTCAACATGGTTCAAAGGTTCAGAGGCAACCTCTGTCAGAGAGAGAAGCAACAAACAGGTGGTTCAACGGTGGGTTCAACCAAAGGAATGGGCTCAGTTCAACCAAGTAGTTCAACACTTTATTTTGCTCGGGTGGTTCATTCCCTTTGTTTCAGTGTCTTTTGGTTCAATACTTAGTTCATCGGCTTGGTTCATTCAATTGAACCATCGGCTTGAACCATTTTTGGTTCAACCGATTGGTTCAACATTTTGGTTCAAAGACATGGTTCAAGCAACAATCAACCAATGACGTCCCTGTAGACGTCAAATTTAAGGTAAGGGAATATCCGTTGAAATTCAAATAAAGCACAGAACTCAAAGGAAGAACCAAGTGACTGGCTGGAAAGATAGCCCAATAGCTCAAATTGTAGCAGGAAGAGACAAAGCTGGAAAAGCCCGACTGAAGAGAAAAGCCCGCAAAAAAGTGCCCGATGGAAAAAGACAAGTGCAGCGAATGTGACAAGTGTTTACGTCCGTGTTATCCTTTTGGAGTTACTTGGGCAAAACATGTTGTGGACTCCATTTTCTGTGAGTTTCTAATGAGTTTCATAACAACAAAACTTGCCACTTGTCAAAGACGTAGAAAGGACCCCCCCTAAAGACTTAGACAAGAAGGGCTATAAAGATCAAATAAGCGCTTAAGTAGTGAAGAGAGGAGCGAGACTAAAGGATCAAAAATATCTTTGAAAGAGCTATTTCTAGCAGATGAAACAATGGATCGAGTAGACTTCTGAGCGCACCAAACCAAGGACGTAACTTATTTTCTTCCACAAAGTGAAGATGAATGGATGGTTGTGCAGACATCAGAGGGGACATACCAGATGATCCAGACTCGGGAGAAGACATATGGGATGAAATGACATGCCATAGTTAAGACAACTACCCTATTTTCAATGCAGTCCTTTGACAAACCTGAAAACACATTCAAGGCGTTAAATGTACAACATGGGCCGTTCTTTGAAAAATGAATGCCCAAGTCTTTCTTGGGACTCTATATATTGTAATTTCTCATTTTGAACCAAGGAGACTTCTCATTTTTACAAGAACGAAACTCTGCACATTTTGAAAGAAGAAGACTGAGACTTTGAGCTCAGGTTGTAATTTCATTTTCCTTGTTATTTGAATAAGAAAGCAGGTTTTTCTAGACTTTGTGTTGTTCTGACTTATGTCATCTGAAGGTGTCCTTATTCATTTAATTTGGTGCACATAATTAGTAAAGGTAACAAAGAAGTGTCCTGAAACCAACTGTAAAAAGACTTTGTGCTTTCACAATGAATTTCAGTTGGTGTTTTTACTTTCCTTTTTTGTGTTGAGGATTTTGGGGTGACTTTGCGCCCCCATTATCCTTTGTGATATACTCTTTGGGCAGTCGAGGTGGAGACTTTGCGCTACACTTTAGGTTGCTGGTTACCCTATTACCGATTACTTGATATCAGAAAGAGTCTTGTTGTTTGCAAGAACAAGCACTTTTGAAAGAAGAGAAGTGCCTTTTGTTGCCTCACCAGGATTTCTACTATTTAGGAAGGAATCTGGCTCTTGGCTGAAAGTTGCTTCTGAAAGAAGAGAAGCACCTTCCCCATCACCCAGTATTTCTCTTTTGTTTGTCAGCATCATCTCTGAAAGAAGAGAGATGGATGGTTTGTCCTACCCCTTATGTCTTACTTTATGCATATATATATATATATATATATATATATATATATATATATATATATATATATATATATATATATATATATATATATATATATATATATATATATATATATATATATATATATATATATATAGCCTCCTGCATCTCCTGCATACCTATAGGGAACCTCCCCTTGATGAGAGGAGAGATTTGTCTCCTGCTGATGTAGTAAACCTACACATCTGGTCGATTGATCTCCCTATGCTATGTTGATAGGAACTATTTTGGTCACCAGTTAGCTGGCCGACAAAATATTCACCCAACAGAATAAAGGTAAATATTTTAGGAGATTTGCATCCATATGAACACTACAAACATCTTAAAGCCAAATTTTAGAGCTATAACTACCAATATAGCATGAATCTAATTTTTAATCAAGATAAGGGAAAGGTCATACTTCTTGATTTACCAAAAGACAACTCCATTTATCCCAATTCCCTATATTCACTTTCACACATACCACCTCCTAAAGCTTCCAATAATTACATGATATTGACTAATGACCTAGGAGAGTATTTAACACATGATAATTTTCATATTTCAAACCTTCCTTAGAACCCCAATTCTTTTAGAAGACCTAAAGCTACACCACACATGCACTAACAAAGAAAGGGAAAAGGCCAAAATCATAAACCAAAACTAGTCATGTTCATACCAGTTTCTAACCTAAAATGCAACCCTCTTGAAGGAGATGAATCATGGTTGTATAATAATAAGTTGGTCGATTGTTATTAGAACCCCAAGTATTCCATTCCCAATCAGATCATGGAACATTAAGATTATGAAGGAACAAGTATCAAACTGAATCAACAAGGAGGCATTGAGCTAATTTTTATGACCAAGTGTAAGGAACTTATAGACTTGGATTTAAGCCACTTGGGGGCGACCCCACATATGTTATTCAAGTTAATTCACCAATGACTAGTGACAAAGATGACAATAATAAAATAGAGTTTGATCATAGCCTTTTTGATGACCTATAGCTAAGACCAACCTATTTGATAATAATGTCATTTGTACCCTTAGCCTAGTCATTCATAATAACCCATTGCCATTATACTATCCCCAAATGATAGATTGGGACCAATAAGAATCTAGTTTTCCAATTGATGAGTTTTAGAATGATGAGGCATTTTATGATTTTTTAGGCTTTAGAGATAACATTCCATTGGGAGACCATAAATCAAGGTTTTCAATTACACTGGATCCTAAAACCTATTTTGGAGAGTGGTTGAACACCCTTAGCCAAAAATAAATAAATAAAACATTGAGGTCTCAAAGTGAAAACCTCTTTGAGGCACTTTTTGACTAGGGAAAAAGTAAGGATAAAGGCTAGTCTAGTGGTGAAAACCTATTTTAGGCACCATTATATGGAGATGTTAAACCTTATCCATGTATAGACTAGGAGACCACCAATGATAAACTTATCTACAAGTTTGATTTTAGATTGAAGAGCATCAATATTTTGAGCAAATTATAGAAGAGACAAATAATAATGAATTTCACTATGGGTCTGAGTGCAGCATTGAAAAATGTCAAACCTTTGGTCACATCATTTAAGAAACTGATGGTGATGAACTAGGTTATAGGTTTGAGTTCAATTTCAGACAACATCAAATGTTTGATCAAATCTTTCAATAATTTTTGACTATTTTTGTTAGATGGCCAAATTTGCCATTAGGGGATTCAAATTCATCATGCCTTAGAGAACTAGAAGATCTAGTCCTAGTAGAGGACACTGATATAGCCCAATAGTTCAATTATTTTCCTACTATCTTAGAATATGGTTCAACCCTTCTAGTCAAGGATACACTAGGGGTGAACATTGAGACTCCATTGAACCCAAATTAGATAAAATTGGGCATATCCCTCACTAGGGAAGAATATAAAGTCTTTATAGATCTATTAAAAGAGTTTGTAGATATCTTTGCATGGGCTTATTCTAACATGCCAGGTTTCGATCTTGCCTTGGTTTTACACCTTGTGGAAAATCCTAATGCCAAATCGGTAAATCAAAATTTGTGCAAGATGCATCCTCACATAGCTATGTTACTAAAGAAAGAGTTAGAAAAACTCTTAGAAGTAGGATGTATTCGATCCATCGACTAATTAGAGTGGATATCTAATGTTGTGCTAGTTAGCAAAAACCCTAAAGGAATCAAAATTTGTTGGTTGAATATTTTGTTGATCAGCATACTGATAAACAAAATAGGTCTGATCAAACAAAGTAGGAAGATTAGTCGTCCAAATGTGTAGTTTTACCACATCAGAAAGACACTGATCTCTCCTCTCATCAAGGGGAGGTTCCCTGTAGGTATCATATATATATATATATAATACTCATGGGTGGGACAAACCATCCATCTCTCTTCTTTCAGAGATGATGCACTCAGATCAAAGGAAAAACTCAGGGGAAATGATAGATAGTACTTCTCTTCTTTCAAAAATACTAGTCAGCAAACCACAAGAATACTCCTGGCAGTAACAACAAAATGTAGCAAAGGATGTGATAACCAACAAATCAAGATGCAGCTCAAAGTCTTCACCTGGATTGCTCAAGATTAAGATATGAAGGACAATGAGGGCACAAAGTCGCCTCAAGGTCCTTTAAACAGAAATGAAAAGAAAATAGCCTAAAGGCAATTATGGGGGCACAAAATCTCTCCACACTCGACTCTTTAGGACACCTTTTTTAACTGCTATCACTAATTTTGCTTGTTGAATTATAGGAACAGAAGATATATTGAAGAAAAAGACATAAGAATGATTTCCTCAATAACAAAGATATTACAGTGCAAAGTCTGAAAAACCAATTGCTTTCTTATTCCAGTAACAAAATATGGTCAGCAATCTGAGCTCAAAGTCTCAACAATGCCTTACAATTTGGGCAGAGTTTCATTCTAATTATCAAAAAAGAGATCCTTATTACAATAGAAGAAAGTTCCTTATATAGCCTCTTCAAGAGGGACTTGGGAACAATCAATACACCAATTTGCATTGGAATCTATTAAGGAGACACATCGAAACTTAGGGGCGTTTTACCCATTTGATTTTATTAATGCAAGGAAATAAGTCACACTTATTGAAAGTTTGTAACTTTCGATGTTCCACCTGGAAATCTGATCTTATCTTCATTGTTCCTCCTTGTCTGGCTAATTGACTTGGGTCCTAGATTTAATTTACTATTTTGTTCTTTTTCGCTTTTTGCTGGTCTTGGCCTTGAGATCTATGATTGTATTTTGGTTTGTATGTTTAAAAGATCAACCGTTAATTTGCTAAGTTGAATTTGACATTTTTAGACGTGTCATTTATTTGTCTTCTTTCAACTCTTCTATTTGGCACTTTTCCAGATTGAACTTGCCCTTTTGGGCCTTAAGCAAGGATTTGTTTTGAGTTGAGAAGAGTCTCCCACAAGGGTATCTACCCTACAGGTAGTCTTTGAATGGTCTTCAAGATTTTTTGAACTTTGGCGATGAATCAATTTATTAAACCAAGACATTGAACCAATCGGTTGAACCAAAAATGGTTCAAGCCAATGGTTCAATTTGAATGAATCGAGCCGATGAACTAAGCATTGAACTAAACATTGAACTTGCCTTTGAACCATGTCTTTGAACCAACCGTCGAACCAAAGCTTTGAACCTTTCCATTGAACTTGGTCATTGAACCAAATTTTTGGTTCAACAGTTCAAACAAAGCTTTGAACCAACTGATGAACTGTTTGTTTGAACCAAAGAATGAATCAAAGCGCTAAAGCTGAGTGAATGAACCAAATGTTGAAACAAAGCGTTGAACCACTTGATTGAAACTACCTTTGAACCATTTGATGATGAACCAAATGTTGAACCTGTTGCTGATGCTTGTCGATGGAAATTTTTGTTTGAACCAAGGTGATGAACCAATTCTAAAAATGACCAATTGTTAGAAACTGATTCTTTTGATTGAACACACCTGTAGAAGTCGTGAAACCCGTTGAACTTGTAGAAATGAGCCTATTTACAGTCTGTAGATTTTTGAAAAGCTTGAAAAATGAGGAGTTTGAATGCCCAAGACAAAATTCGAAAAGGGAAGAGATTATTTTGGTCTATAAGACCAAAATAATTCAAATGTTGTCCCAAAAATAGCTGATATTTTTGGGGGAAAATAGCTGGCTCCAGTTGGGGAACTTATGTCAATTGCAAAAAGAATTGAAAGGAGTAGAATCCAAAATCTCCAGTGTCTTCATGTGTACCATTGGGTTATAGAGTCATGCTACCCAGAAATGAAAGGCTTCAAAAACGAAAACAAACAAAACAAAATGGAAATAAAATTGTACAAATATACATATATACAAAGGCAATGATCTGATACTTCAAGAATTGAAGTGTTTTAGATGCTGCCCATTGTGGGGCAGAGAAAAGAGTGTGCCATCTTGCTATTTCAATAGAAAGTTGTTTTCAGCGATGCACTGATGAATTATAAATGGGCCTCTCTAAAGGGAGTCAAACTTTCCATGCATCCCCTTTGGTTCTCTTCTTTTATCCCATAACAGGACTTGATCCCTAATCTATAAATCATGATTTCTGGCCTTCTGATCAAAAAGTTTCTTTACTAGAGTTTGATGAGCAAAAATTTTGTCCACCACCATGGTTCTCTATTCTTCCAGCTGAGTCAAGTACATGATTCTTTTGTCAAGAGAACTCTCAACTATCTAATATTTAATGGCCTTCACATTTTAAGGCTGATAACTCCAATGTGATTGGTATCTCAGCATTAATATCGTAAAGAAGTTGAAAAGGAGACATACCAATTGCCCTCTTTGGTGTGATCTTGTCTTCCCACAGAGCATCAACCAATGCTTTATGCCATGTCCTTTGATTATCATCTGCTAGATTTTTTATAATAGTTACCAAATTCTTATTGCTGGACTCAGCTTGTCCATTTCCTTGTGGAAAATAATTAGAAGAATGAGAGAGTGTAATTCCATAATGAAAATAGAATTGTGTAATCTCTTGAGAGGTGAAACAAGCTACATTATCAGTAATAATTTTGAGTGGAACTCCAAACTTGGAAATGATATTTTCTTTGAGGAAGTTGCATACAACTTCTAAAGTAGCATGCTTAGTTGGGATTACTTCTACCCACTTAGTGAAATAATTAGCTGCTGTAAGGACATAATTATGTCCAGCACTCGAAGATGGGTTTATTGTCCCAATAAAATCAAGTCCCCATTGCTAAAAAGGTTCCTCTATGATTACTGGCTTGAAAGGTAGGGTAGCCAACTTGGGTCTTCCAACAAATTGCAGTCTTGATATCTTGAAACACTGATTTACCTTCTTTAGTCCAGCTGAAGACAATCTTCCCTTTCATCATGTTCACAATATGTCTAGTCTTCTCAGCAAATTTGAGGATGAATCTTCATAAGAAATTAACTTTTCCAAAGAAAGAATGAACAACATTCTTATTTATAGGTAGATTAAGCTCTTGAATAGACTTGACTCTGTCTGAGTCAATTTTTATGCCTTCTTTGGACACAATGTGTCCAAGGAGTTTCCCCTTGGTTACTCCAAAAATAGACTTTATAGGATTTAAGAAAATACCATTCTAGTGGTAGTGCTCTAGCACTTGCTGTAGGTGGCGTACATGATCAGATCGATGCTTTGAAAATATTATCAAATCGTCAAGGTATACCACTATGAATTTACCAATCTCATCTTTGAAAGCTAGATTCATAGCTCTCTGAAAAGTAGCACCAACATTTATTGTACCAAAAGGCATTCTCTTATATGCAAATATACCCCAAGGCGTAGTGAATGCAGTCTTGTATTGGTTTGTTTCATGAACTTCAACCTGATTATAACCTGAGAAACCATCCCACATTGATAACATCTCTGCACTTGTCACTATTTGAAGCACTTGATCCATAATTGGTAAAGGATAATTATCTTTCAAAGATGCTTGATTCAAATTTCTAAAATCTACACAAATGCGAATTTCAACATTTTTCTTCCTTACAGGCACTATGTTTGCAATCCATGTAGAATGATGGATTGGGAAGATGATTCTAGCAATTAACATCTTTTGTATCTCATATAGAATAGTACTTGACATCTTCAGATTATACTGTCTAGATTTTTGCTTGTATGGCATTGAGTCGGCCTTGAGAGGAATGTTATGGTAGATTTCATCTAGTCTAAGAGACTTCAAGTCTTCATAAGAATATGCTAAGACATTCATGTATTGACAGAGTAAAGAAGTGAACTTGAATCTTTCTTCAGGGGTATAACACTTACCAATATTGATTATCTTAGGATTTTCTTTAGTAGACAGATTCACTTGATCGAATCTTTGAGAGAAATTTGAGTCTATTTGTTGTTGTTTAATGAATCTATCATGTTTGTCAAATAGCTTTTCAAGAGAAACCAGGCCTTTGGGAATTTTATTTCCTTTTAGCTACAATAACTCTTCATTTATATCTGAGTTGAATTCAGACACATTCATTCTTTTAAGGTTCGTTGCCTTCAAAACACATCTGTTCAAAATTATCTTTTCATTCCAAGAATTCAATGATTTGATGATCATCATTGAACACTTGCCAATGATCATCATTGTCAGGAACACTTGGCCTATAAACCAACTCAATGGTATACATGTCTTCTTTGAAATCTAAATGAGGAACTAAGAGAGTTTATGAAATAGCAAGTGCATCAGCTCTGTCATTAGACTCTCTAGGTATGGCAGAAATGTTGAAAGCATTAATACTTTCAATTTGGTCCCAAACCAAGTTACAGTAGTGGCGTAATCTTTCATTCTTAGTTTGGTATAAATTTCTCACTCGACAAACTATTAATTCAGCATCTCCTTTGGCATGAAGAAATTTAATGCCTTTTTCTTGAGCAGTCTTCATGCACAGCAACAAAGATTCATATTCATTTGTATTGTTAGTGTTGCTGAACTGTAATTTGTAAGATGAAGGGAACATATCTCCTTAAATAGATATCAAAACAATCCCAGCTCCTAAACTAGTAGAAGAATAGCTGCCATCAAATTCCAAAGTCCACATTTAATCTGATACTGACGTTCCTTCATCAAAATTGGAGAAACCTTCTTGGTCTATACTTCAGACTACAAATTTTTCTACTATTCTTGTTGAAATGATTTCTAAATTGATATTTTTAGGTGTTTCATGCACTTCATCTGTAGACAAAAAATAATTACCCATTCCTACGAATTCAAAAAGAATTTGAGCTTCGGGAGCTGATGTCTGAGTGACCACAAATTTTGCTTCCTTTTCAGGGAGCAATCTCTTCATCACACCTTGGACAGGGATCCTTGCCTCAGATAGATCCATGCTTAATTCACCTCCCACGTCCTTGCAGAAATTTTGTCCAAGCAAAATACCATAAGATGTTGGGACGTCAGCCACCAAAATAGTCATCTTAATTCTCTTGGGTGGGAAGGCTGTAAATGCAAATTGGGCATCTTTGATTTGTCCCAGCAATGGCACTTGCTTATTCTCCATGGAGAAACATCTCCCAAATGTCTTGGTCAGTGTGATACTAAGGGATTTAGCCACTTTAGTAGGCATGACATTGTCTAAAGCTCCAAAATCAATAATGCAATTATTCAACTTATATCCATTTATCAACAATGTGACATAAAAAGGTTTAGTCCTACCAAGAGCAGCAGGGGGAGCGGTGACAAGGTTGTTCTTGTTGGGTGCATTTCTAGCTACATCATGTGTCACCTTGGGGATCATTTGTTTAACATAGATGTTTTGATTTTTAACACATTGAAATAATTTGTCTAATTGTTCAAGATGGGACTACAAAAATTCAAATTCAGACATTTGAATTTTGGTTCTCTTTATATGATCAATGATATCAAATGCCTGAAATGAGCTAGGAGTAAAAGATGGGAGTTCATCCTTTTGATTTTTTAAGGGGGGAAGATTGGACTACAAAATTGAAGTAAAAGGCATAGGGGTATTTACCTTTCTTGAAACCACTAGATCCTTTAGCTGGAAAGGAAGAGTAGATCCCCATTAAGCAATTGAAACTACTGATTGAAGTCACTCCTCTACTTTCTCTTTATTAGCTTGTTGAGCTGATTGATTTTTAGATCGGGTGAATACAGCATATGACCCCTCAGTTGCTTAGCCTTCACTTCTGGGTTCATCCTGATAATTCAAGAAACCAATATGGGAGTCTCTAGCTAATTCTTCTTCTTCCTCAAGGAAGATATTAGCATCATCTTTGAGATTTAACTTGGATTGGAATGAAAAATTCATTGTAGCTTCAAGATATCCAACTACCGAGTTGTTTGGAGGTGCTTCAAGGGCAAGATTCCTCTATGGAGGAGGAAGGCAATTTTGCTGTCCCTGATTCCGGGTAGCATTGCCTTGGTATGCTTGATTCTGGAAAGTCCTCCTGGGCATATCTCTATATGCAGGATTAGATGACATCCCTTGCGCCACTTGCTTTCTCAGAGCTAGCATTTCATTTGCTAGCTTTTGTACCATCAGGTCAGTAGTGACTACAAGGGAGTATTCAAAAGATGAAGCAAATTTGCCTTTATTAGGGTCTCTCTTTATCTTTCCTACCAAGATAAGGTCATATTCTACCTTAGTAGCTATGTCTTGAGCAACAACAAGGTCTACATGTCTAGCTCGTCTTAGCAAGAAACTCACTTCAGGCAATTGTGAGTTGATGAAGAAGCATTTTAGGTTCTGAGCTGTTGGCTGGGCAGTAAAGGGAATTTTGTGTCTTAGCTTGTCAAACCTAGCAATAAACTCTCTCATAGGCTCATGAGGCTCCTTCTTCATCTGAGTGAGCTAGGCCAGCAAGGCATGTGCATCTTCTGTAGGCTTAAATCTTGCTTCAAATTTGTCTTTCAAAGTGTCCCAATCAGTCACTGACCCAGCCTGCAAGTGGTAGAACCAGTCAGTAGCAACACCTTATAGTGTCTTCAAAAATAGCCTAACCGCTATATCTTCAAATTCCACCCCTATTACCCTGCAGGCTATGCTGAAAGCTGTAATGTGTTCATCAGGATGAACCTTCCCATCACCAAAGAATTTAGGGAAATTCTTCCTTGAATTGCATGGAAGCTCATGCAGAGGTGGAGTCAAATTCAAGGGACCAAAATAATTTCCCTAGGGTCCTTGAGCCATGATTTGATTATGCAAAAGTGGGATCACTAATCCAAGTGGAGTGTGGGCAGGCAAGGCTCAACCAACAGTTTGTCCAAGTTGAGATTGTGGAGGAAATAACCCAAAATTACTCTATCATGCCAACTCAAAAGTAGGGTCTACAACACCTTGGGATTTTTGGCCTTTGGTATATCATGAAGTTGCCAGATTATAGAATAAAAATTGGAAAAGAGCAGGATCTGCTTCAGCTTGAAGTTTGAGACTTCAAAAATGTGCGCACTTTCCCCAGTGGAGTTGCCAAAAATTGTTGGTTGAATATTTTGTTGATCAGCGTACTGATAAACAAAATAGGTCTGATTAGCCAAAGTAGGAAGATTAGTCATCCAAATGTGTAGTTTTACCACATCAGAAAGACACTAATCTCTCCTCTCATCAAGGGGAGGTTCCTTATAGGTATGTTATATATACATATATATATATATATATATATATACATATATATATATATATATATATATATATACATATATATATATATATATATATATATATATATATATATATATATATATATATATATATATATATATATATATATATAGAAAATAATACTCATGGGTGGGACAAACCATCCATCTCTCTTCTTTCAGAGATGATGCACTCAGATCAAAGGAAAAAATCAAGGGAAACGACAGACAATACTTCTCTTCTTTCATAAATACTATTCAACAAACCACAAGAATACTCCTGGCAGTAACAACAAAATGTAGCAAAGGATGTGATAACCAGCAAATCGAGATGCAGCTCAAAGTCTTCACCTGGATTGCTCAAGAGTAAGATATGAAGGACAATGTGGGCACAAAGTCACCTCAAGGTCCTTTAAATAGAAATGAAAAGAAAACAAACTAAAGGCAATTATGAGGGCATAAAGTCTCTCCACACTTGACTCTTTAGGACACCTTTTTTAACTGTTGTCACTAATTCTGCTTGTTGAATTAAAGGAACATAAGATATATTGAAGAAAAAGACATAAGAATGATTTCCTCAATAACAAAGATATTACAGTGCAAAGTTTGAAAACCAATTGCTTTCTTATTCTAGTAACAAAATATGGTCAACAATCTGAGCTCAAAGTCTCAGTAATGCCTTACAATTTGGGCAGAGTTTCATTCTAATTGTCAAAAAAGAGATCCTTATTACAATAGAAGAAAATTCCTTATATAGCCTCTTCAAGAGGGACTTGGGAACAATCAATACACCAATTTGCGTTGGAATTTGTTAAGGAGACATGCTGGAACTTAGGGGCACTTTACCCATTTGATTTTATCAATGCAAGGAAATAAGTCACGCTTATTGAAAGTTTGTAACTTTTTATGTTCCACCTGGCAATCTGATCTTATCTTCATCGTTCCTCCTTGTCTAGCTAATTGACTCGAGTCCTAGATTTAATTTACTATTCTTTTCTTCTTTACTTTTTGTTGGTCTTGGCCTTGAGATCTGTGATTGTATTTTGGTCTGTATGTTTAAAAGATCAACGGTTAATTTGCTGAGTTGAATTTGACATTTTTGGGCGTGTCATTTCTGTCTTCTTTCAGCTTTCCTATTTGGCACTTTTTTGGATTGAACTTGCCCTTTTGGGCCTTAAGCAAGGACCTATTTTGAGTCAGGAAGAGTCTCCCGCAAGGGTATCTACCCTATGGGCAGTCTTTGAATGGCCTTCAAGATTCTTTGAACTTTGGCAATGAATCAATCCATTGAACCAAGACATTGAACCAATCAGTTGAACCAAAAATGGTTTAAGTCAATGGTTCAATTTGAATGAACCAAGCCGATGAACTAATCACTGAACCGAACATTGAACTTGCCTTTGAACCATGTCTTTGAACCAACCGTCGAACCAAAGCTTTGAACCTTTTCATTGAACTTGGTCGTTGAACCAAATTTTTGGTTCAACGGTTCAAACAAAGCTTTGAACCGACTGACGAACCGCTTGTTTGAACCAAAGAATGAATTAAAGCACTGAAGCTGAGTGAATGAACCAAATATTGAAAAAAAGTGTTGAACCACTTGATTGAACCTACCTTTGAACCATTTGATGTTGAACCAAAAGATGAACCAAATGTTGAACCTGCTGTTGATGCTTGTTGATGGAAATTTCTATTTGAACCAAGGTGATGAACCAATTCTGAAAATGACCAATTGTTAGAAACTAATTCTTTTGATTGAACACACCTGTAGAAGTCGTGAAACCATTTGAACTTGTAGAAATGAGCCTATTTATAGTCTGTAGATTTTTGAAAAGCTTTAAAAATGAGGATTTTGAATGCCCAAGACAAAATTCGGAAAGGGAAGAGATTATTTTGGTCTGTAAGACCAAAATAATTCAAATGTTGTCCCAAAAATAGCTGATTTTTTTGGGGGATAATAAAATCTATATTGATTTCCATGATATAAACAAAGCTTTCCCTAAGGATACTTCTTGTTGCCAAATATTTACATGATCATCGACTCTAAAGCAGGTTATGAAATGCTTTCATTAATGGATGGATTCTTTGATTATAACCAAATTAGAATAGCACCAGAAGACCAACAAAAGACAACATTCACCACTCCATGGGGAATATTATACTATTAAGTTATACCATTTGGTCTTAGGAATATAGGGGCCACCTATCAAAGAGCCACGATCATCATATTTCATGATATGATGCACGATATTGTTAAAGACTATGTCAATGACATACTAGGCAAATAAAAAACTAGGGCTGGCCATCTAATAGTGTTACATAGAATCTTTGAAAGACTGTGTGAGTACAAAGTCAAAATTAATCCAAAAAAATGTGTATTTGGAGTAACATCAAGAAAATTACTTGGATTCATCATGTTTCGTAAGGGCATTGTAGTTGATTCAGCTAAAATCCAATCTATAACATAAATGCCATCACCAATAAATTTGAAGTAGCTCTATAGTTTATAGGTTAAGATCTAGTCAATTAGATGTTTCATAACTCAGTTAGCATATAAGTACCACCCTTTCACACATCCTTTAAAGAAGGGATTTACATTCCACTGGGATAATCACTACCAGAAAACTTTTCAATAGCTATAATATTACCTAGCAAAACCACCTATTTTAATGCCTGCTATGTCGAGAAAGCCATTTTTGTTGTATATATTAGCTATAGATAATGACTTAGGGGCACTTCTAGCTCAATATGATGATAGTATAAAAGAGTATGTAGTATACTATTTAGTTCGTACACTAGTTGCATATAAACATAATTATATGCCCATTAAAAAAAATTATTTTTCCATAGTCTTCACAACTCAGAAACTATGCCATTGCATGTTAAACAATAAGACCATGGCCATTTCAAAACTAGATCTGCTTAAGTATCTACTATCAAAAAGAACTTTATAAGGTAAAATGGCCAAGTGTATCATGCTTCTTAGTGAGTTTAACATAGTTTATGTAAATTAGAAGTTAATCAAGGGGCAAATCCTTACAAATCAGCTTGTTGAAGCACCCCTTCCAGACTCAGAGCCACTCGCATTCTAATTCCCTAAGAATCCATAATGACCATCATTAAACACCTCTTGAGGAGCAGCCCTAGAAGCTATATTTTGATGGATAATTTAATGTACATGGATTTGGGGCATGCCTTTTATTATTACACCACATGGGGATTTAATCACTGAATCTTTTAGAATTAGCTTTCCTTGTACCAACAACATAGTCAAATATGAAACACTTGTTTTAGGACTTCGACAAGTTGTAAAATGGAACATATATCATCTAAAGGTTTATGGTGATTCTTATTTAATCATCAATCAAGTCATAGATCATTTCTAGACCAAAGATGACAAGTTGGTTCTATATAAAGCTATGGTTGACACTCTAAAATAGTAGATTGTAGACATCTAATTTTGAGCATATATCAAGGGATAGTAATAAAATGATGGATGTCATGACTACTATCAGCTCCCTAATTCAACAAATAGATAAGGCTAGAGAGTATTAATTCCTCATCAAGAATTTTTTCACACTAGCTCATGAGCCTTCAACCATTGTAATGATTTATGATATTATTAGTCCTAATTTTATCTAGTATTCAAACCTTTATAACTACCTCTATGACCAGGTTATGCCACCTAACTAATCCAAAAAATAATCCAAAGGCTTTATTCATCACTCCACTCATTATACGTTACTTGGATCAACCCTTTATCACCATAGTTTTGATGGAACTTTGCTTCGTTGTCTCACTTCAGTAGAATCTACACTAATATTATGAGAATTACATGGAGTATGTGGATCCCACACTAGTGGGGCAATTTAGTCCAAAAATCTTGAATATACTAGTTATTATTGGTTGACAATAGATCTAGATGTAGCTGCATATGTGAAAAAATGCAAAAAATGTCAATGGCATGCTAATATGATTCATGCTTTGGACAAGACTCTAAAACTGATGTTGACACCATGGCCATTTGCTACATGGGGCCAAAATCTCACTGGGAAGATTAATCCTATCTCATCTGATGGCCATAAACATATCCTTACCACCACTAAATATTTCATTAAGTGTGTCAAAGCTATACCCCTCACATGACTAAAAAACAAATTTCTAATTTCATTTTTGACCATCTCATTTGACACTATGGTATTCCTTCAACATTTTCTCTGATAATGGAGGATCATTCAAAAATAAATATGTCAAAAAGTTATGCTCAAAATATAACATCACACAACATTTCTCTACGACATATTACCCTCAAGGTAATGGTTAGGTTGAAGCATCAAACAAAATAATTATTAACATTCTCAAAAATATTATCAATGATGCTAGTCATGATTAACAACTTCAAATATTCTACACCCTTTGGGCATACTATACCAATCACCATACACTCATAGGAGCCACTCCTTATTCTCTTGTTTATGGTACTAAAACCATACTTTATATTAAGGTCAATTTACCTTCATTATGCATCTCTTTCAAGAACATCCTGGATGACCATGCCTATCGAGGAGCTTGCCTACAAGAACTAGACCTACTTGATGGAAAATGCACAACCACGCTCCATAATGTTCAGGTGTGTCAGAACTAACTCAGAGGCCATTACAATTAGCTTGTGAAATATAGAACATTTAAACTTGGTGACCTTGTTTAAATAGTTATAAAGGTAGAATACCAAGGCTGAGAAGAAGTATAAAGGTAAGTTTAAATCAAACTAGATAGGTATTTCCATCATTACTACAGATTATAGGGTAGGAGCATACAAAATCATCACACCAAATGGAGAAGAACTTTTTGAGCCTATGAACATTATTCACCTCAAGCACTACTATGCTTGAGTAACATGGTGTATTGTCTATAAGGACCATTTTAAGTTGTATCATATTAGTACTATTCTTATTTTTACTGTTCTGCCATCTTACCATCCTATCATTTTAACATTCACTTATATGTTCTACCATTCCATTATATCAACCAAGAATGTTTTGAAATATTTCTACATAGCCTATTTGACCTTGGTTCCTTATTAATTTCACATTTTCATCACCAAGAATTCTATCAGTTTCCATAATTTTTTCAAGAAATTCTAGACAGAGACAGTATTTTAGAATAATATGATAGAGGTTTTAGTGGTTTCATCCTTCATTTTTTGGTCTTTTATTATCATTGTTATTATTACTAATTTTAACCACCTATGGAAAAATTAGTATCATTGATCTAAGCCGTTATATCCTATTTATAATCTCTTATGGGAAAACTAGGGACAACAATTGTTTATCATACCTTGACATACCAACTTGTCATTTCTTATGTTGTATTTTGCCTTTATACTAATTGTGCCTATTTTATTTGAATTGGTAGAAATACTATGAATTAAGGCCATTTAGGGACTATGTGGGTCATGTTGGATTCAACCTAAGCCATGTTCTCAACATTTTGTGAGCAACCTAAGCCATACTCTCATCATTTTATGGGCAACCTAAGCCAAGCTCTACCCATTTTTTAATCTTGGACCATTTTAGTATCTTGTCATTCTCGCTTGAGTTGAGATTCTTGAAAAATTCTAAAAACACTTGTAAAACCATTTATAAAAAACCAAAAATATTGACCGCTTCTTTGTCTTAAGGATTTTAGGAACCCTTACTAAGTCACAACCAAATCACTTGTTCCTTAGTTTCCTCATGTTTTTTGGCCTTTTTATCCCACACACTTGTCATTTTATAAGACAATTCATATTATTCCATTGCATCCATTATGTTTGTTTTCTTCAGTTATCATTTTCTTCATGTTTCCTTGGAGAACTACATTTGAATTTAGATTACCCTGTAATTGAGTAGAAGATTGTCTAATATTTGATGAGTCTTAAATCAAAGTCCCTACTACCTATAATTTTTTAAGTGTTCAAGAATTAGGTGAATCAATAAATAACTCTTCAATATATAAGGTGACAAGAATATGGTGGAGGTGTGTCCCCATCACTATTATAGTCATCTATGATAGATGAAGAGTCCTCAATATTAGATATAAGATCAAACTTAAAAGTATCATCAATTCTAGGCCACTCCTAAGAAAAATATTATGGAGAGTTATAAATAAAGTGTGAGAAGGTATATATTCAACTCTAATTCTCGACCAATCTCACTTCTAATAAATTATCACTGTGCAACTCTCTAACATACACTGAATCTAGAGTGAACTTAACTCGCATGCCAAGACCAAGGTGATTAATATATTAAAATGATAAGAGATTAGTTAAAAGTGAGGGAATAATGATACCATTATTGAATTTTCATCCACTCACTTCAATAGACCCTCTCCTAAAAATTATGTAGAAGTGTTATCACCTAAATGAATAGTGGACATGTCATATGGTCCAAAGGAAGTGAACTCAATCTGTGAATAATCCATGTGATGTGATGTTCTAAATTAAATGACCCATATAGTATTTTTAGGTATAACCTCAACTAATACACTATATTTTGCTTTCTTCTCACCTCTTTCATTTGCCTTTTCTTTACCAATGTCATTTACCTTGGAGGGTTCTGGGGTTGATGAAGATGATTTGATAGACTCAAGAAAAACTATATTATTCTTCTCAATAAATCTTTTTAGATGGTCAATTTGTTTTTTCAAACATTTTATTTCATCATTCTTGCTTGTGTAGTATCCACACTTGATCCTTTATTTCTTAGGATTAACACTGGAAGAGGAGGTCTCATTGGTTTATTTGGAGGTAGGAGGTTTTTGATCCTTTTAATTTTGTTTCTTCTCTTTATTATTTAAATCCCTCTCTTTCACATTCATATAAAATAGTTTTTAAGTTTTTGTGTATTTAAATGTGCCCATATGTGTCAACTTGTATTACTCCTGAGTCAATTCAGCAACAAAGGCATCCAAAGAGGGCATATTTCATGTAGTCCCAGAGCACCTTTTGTGTCATGAAAAGTGGAGACAAATATAGAGTAACCTAGGACTAATTTGGAGAGAATTAACATAATAATTTGATCATATTTATTATCTATAACAAATTATTTCAAATGTAACCTGAGGGACTTAAACTTTGTGAAGAAATCATGCAGTGTGTCAAATTCACATGGGCTCAAACTGATGAGCTCATTCTCTAGTTCATGACCTCTCATCACATCATGTTTCCCAAAGTGATTTTCTAATGTGGTCCATACTTCATTATGTGTTTTAGAAGATTCTATGTGAAAATGTAAGTAAGTATAAATAGACAAACTAAGAAAACCATGTTCCTGATCACATCTATTCAACCATTTATTTTTCTCTACATTTGCTACAAGTTGAGTTTTCTCATTTATTTTCTTAGAGCCAATTGCATGTGTATTTTCAATTCATGATATTTTAATTTATTAATTAGCAAAAAATATCAATAATCCATGATAAAAGAAAGGAAATTACATAACTAAATGTGCAATCCAAATAACACACACACTATTAAAGTGAAAAGCTCAATCTAATTTGGATAATATGAACCCCCCAATTTGGCACTTTATAATTTTAATGTGTTTTAAAAAAAATTATTTGAATGGAACAAGCATGAAAAGTCATACACTTTTAAATAAAATGGTACTCACTTTCAAGCTATCAATCAAAAGTCAAAATAAAAATTCAATTTATGTCTTTTAAATGGTTTATTTTTAAAAAACATAAAATATAAATGCTCTTGATCAAATAAAAAGAGCAAGCCTAGCCTTATAACCAAACATAAGAAATAGAATAGAATTTTCAAGGATTTGAATCAAATATCACTCCAATAAAAAATCAAAGCCTTAATTATTCACCTTACCACCCATATGTACATTCTTATTAAAAAAATTACTTTTTTAGGGTGATTAAAACAAATCTATATTAAAAAACAAATAAAAGATTGATTGTTTTTTTAGTTTTAGTAAGAAATAGGTATTTGACTTTTAACTATGTGATAAGAACTAACTTGGGTGCCACCATAGAAAGATACATAGGTTTGTAAGTTCACCAATGAAGGGAAAGCACTGCCAGAAGAGATGAAGGCCCAAGAGAGTAGCTTGAACATCGATGTCACCACCATGGAGTGCAGGGCTAGAAGATCAAATGAAAATTGCTATTTATAGGCTTGATTTTAGGTGATGGAGTGAGGATGTAGTAGATAATAAAGGATTTGGTTAAAAATTGAACTCCCTACCAATAGATATTAGGTGCCACTTTTAGTTTTGACTGTATAAAGATGAGGAAAAGGAACTCATATGGTGCTACCAAGGAGAGTTTGTTACTCTGAACTTACCCTTTATGCCTAAGATAATGATTGGGTAGAATGAATGCCCTAATTTTTTTAAAATAATAGTTAATACCACTTGGAATGAAACACAAAAGTAACATTGGAATAATAAATGCCCCATAGTTTGATCTCCAACAAGTTGAGAGAGGGACAACCATCGAAGAGTAAAAATCCTATTTTGAGAGCCACTAATAACCCTCATCTCTCCATATAACCAATGCTAACCTATGATTGATGTGATTTGTTGATCTAATAAACTATGTGTGGCACTCAATGGCATTCTTCTAAACTAGCTATAAACAAGAAGCAAATCTAAGCATATGACCCTTCTATTTTGGTGGCTAGTTATGACCTTTCTAGGTATGCCTTTTAGAGAAATTTACTCCCTCAGAGTCTTTGACAACATAATTAAATTTATCTACTATTCAAATAAACCAGACCAAGTATGCAAATATGGAAAAATAAGCCTTTTTTGTAAATAAAATTCTAATGATTTAAAAAAATAACATGAAATAGCAAAATTAGACAATCACTAAACTAAATTGGTACTCTGATAAATTTCTTAATCAAGAGTAATATAATTCATAAATAATGTTATAATAAAAAAAAATAATCAAGTTAATATTGTAAAAAATAAGAGAAAGAATCCAACACACTCACATTGATTGAATAACTCAGAAAGAGGTGTACAAATAGGAGATTAATGTGTAACTCTTCCATGAACGATCACAAAGGCCTAAAATAGGCACATAAATCCTAATTTATAAATGACCAATCAAAGAGTAACATCCACTAGCTAATGATAAAGAAAAAGAGTAATTCCTTCAATCTAAGAACACCTAAGCAATCTAACTCAAGTGGAGGAATAATCCATGTGTGTAGGAATAATTCAAATAAAAAATAGAAGAAAAATAAATACCTACACTAATAATTTATAGGAATAAAATTTTTGAGTTAAAAATTCACATTAAAGATAAAATACATGTTCCCAAATTTATCATATAGATTTAAGAGGCATGAAACCAGTTCATGCACATATATAGTTATAATTGAATGATAAATGGTTTCCATTATGCTTCACACTTATTAAAACCTAAATATGTTATGAGGGAATGGAAATTTTTCATTCTCTTATGATCATGCATTTTTTTATTTTACATGGATGAAAAATTCTTGAAGTAGAATGTAACAATAAATGTTAATCTACAATCCATATGCACTAGTTGATTCACTTATGAGTGAACCTATCGTAATCGGTTCTCTCATTTACTTGTGTAGTTTTTTATTACATATTTTAACCTATTCATGTGGTTCTCTCTTAATTTTAATACATATTATTTTGGATTAATACATTATATAAATTTCCCCGCATACATGAGGGTTGGGTTGTATGACTATCCCAACTAAATTTCATACATAGTTATGTAAGTTTAGGGCATGACCATCCTGAAATATCTAATTATTCAATGATAAAACATCATATCCAACAATATTTGAAGGAAACATATTTTTCACCAACACACATGTACTCTAACCCTTATTATTTCAAATTTTGTATTTTATATTTCACATGAGACATTGACTACTTAATTCTCATTTTAGGTTTTCTATGTAGTGAAACTACACATTCAAAGCTATCTCCCCATAAAATAAAAGTATTTTATATGCACTCAAATATATTTATCTATTTACTCTATTAATTTTATTATTAGAATAAAAATGGGGTGGGAGAATTTTTTGATAGTAACATCCAGTCTTTAACATTTAAAACTATCAAGCTTGTCATAAATTTATCACTTATGACTTGAACAACTAAAAAATGTCCTAATTTTCAATCCTCTCACACTTGCATATTTTTTTTATGAGTCAATCCTTATGTTTTGATACCATACACATATAGAAACCATATTATCTATTTCAAATGTGCTAAATATCCCATATATACATTTGTACACTATTATAGTGGTCCACTTATACATGGTTTATTTTTGCTAGGTATGGTCATTAACGTCAGTCAATAACAACCTGGCTATTTAAAATTATCCTAATCCCAAAAATGAATAATTTTTAAAATTAAACCCATCCTTAGGTTCAACCTTTAATCATATCATGTTGGTGGTGTGATAAATTAATAAAAAAATCCATGAAAAAGTAATTAAGGTTGTTTATCAAATCCAGCTGGAATGTATTTTTCACTCATCTTTAAAGTACCAAACATTGAAAAAATATACCTGTCTCTTCCCAATTTTCATACTATTAACTAGAAATAGTTACAAAAAAAGTCTAAGGAAAATAAATCTATGTAAAATCAAGCATTTTAAAGTACCAAGCAATCATTAGTTTCATTCATATAGTGAAGGGACATAATTACAAAATCACACTAGCTAAGAAAACTATGTGCATCTTTATTTTTATCATTGGAGAATTAGATACATAGGAAAAATTCAATCACTTGGTAAGGATTATTGGGATCAAATAAACCCATTGTAATTACCCCATTTTTTAAGGTTTTCTAGCCATTATAAGCATATATAAGGTTTCAAGGGAAATGATCTTAGTTTATAGATTTGCATGCATCATAAGGGTTCAATATCATAAACATAAAGCAAATAATAATAGTTGTATGTGATTGTATAGTCACCATGTTATATTTATAAAAATTTCATTTACAACTAATAGGTCAGTATAAATTTATGATAATGATGTAATCCTATAGATCTAACCCATAAAGATAGTATATCAGTTTCAAAATCAATTCAACCATATAAATTCTCATCTCTGATTTCCACTTGTAGAGTAGAATCATAATTGGATAGTTAATTAAAATATATAAGTGTCATGATATCTATAATAATTTATGTATTTATCACATGCCCAAATAAAACCAAAATAATCAATTTCCAATCATTAACATTCAAATTGTATGCTTGGATACCATATCTATCAATATGAAATATCTTTCAAGCTATATATTAATTAGATTAATATTATTCATTAACCCATATTAGGGTAAAAAATAACCTAAAATGTTGTAATTATTATAATTTTATATTTTATATGAACATGATATGTTGAATAGAAAATAAATAATGAGCTTAGGTAGGAAAATAATTCAATCAAAGAAAATAAGATAAATTCTGTATATAATAAACCATACAAATGTCCTTTCTTGGTTCTCATAGATCAAAAAGAAATGAATTTGGACACATGTAAGAATATATATATGTATGAATAATTAATAATACTAATAATATGATTGAATTTATAAAGGATGAATTGAAAAATATAGACATTTTTTTTTCTCAAAAGTGCAAATGTTTCAAATTTTAAGCAAATCAAATAATGCATGGTATAGAAAAAATGAAGCATAAATGTCCACATTTGGATATACTTGACCAAAATACAAAGAATTTTTGGAAATTAAATAATATACATACCTAAAATAAATACAACATTAATAATATATTCAAATATATGAGATCAATAATACATTGACATCTATAGAGGAAAAAATGTTAGAAATACACTTATTATTTATGGGAATGTGAAGGCATATTGTATGAGTATTATTTGATATGAATCATGAAGTAAATATTGAATGAAATTTTAAGTAGATGATAAATTAAAGTGGGGTTTTAATTAAAAAATTAAGTATAATGGTAGAAGATAGTTCAATATTGATAAAGATATTCAAAAACCTAATATGGAACTTGGGATTAGAGATATTTAGGTGTCAAGAGTTCATATGCTTTTCTTTTCATGATAGAAGATAAATTTTGATGGTTTATATTTTTATAAATGATACCTAAACATGGAACATAGGCTACAATGACTTTATTCTTATCATGTTATATTTTGTTAAGATCCTTCTTGAAATAAATTAGAAATATATTGCAAATATGGAGAAATAAAACAAAAAATGAAATGGAAAATGACTATTTTTATTAAAATAGTGTATAATATTGTAAAAATATCAATGTAATATTTAAGGGGAAAACTTTCTTTGATCAATCTCAATTCAATACAATTCATGGATGATTTCTTACTAGTGTAGAATCCTATCTATACTAATTATTCACTAACTACTATTTCCCCTGAATGTAGGTTTTTATAATGGGATTAAAGGAATATTAAAAGTCATATGTTTATATATCCTTTTAATAAATATACAAAATATATTAATATAGGTATGAGGAGTGGTTCTAACATTCCATCAAACTTAAAAATTTTTCCATCAAAGCTAAAAGTGAGGTAACTATTATTGGAGCTAAAGAATAGTTTTCTAAGTAACATATTTTTGTGGTATCCCCTACCATTATAATAGTTCTTGTTTGATAAAATGATTTTGGATCTCATGGGATAAAATTTATAAGATAATATTAGGTTTCAAAATGAGACATCATTCAAAATAAATCTCTAGGATATCTATCTTTAAAATACTATTCTAGCTGAGGACCTTCTTTAAGTAAGAGAAATTTATCTGGTGGTTCCAACTTATAGGTGATAGGGTTGATTTGAATGAGATATTTATATGGCCCATTAAATTTGGGATCCCATTTTTCAACCTTTCATCATGATATTTGGCTATTTATAATGTTTTAGGTGAAGAAAAACCAATATCCCCGAGTTGAAAGGTTCATTCTAAGGGGTGTTATTCTTCCTTATCTTTCAAGAAATGTTGTGCCATGTGAAGATTTTCCATGAAAAATTGAAATATGTTGTCTCATGTGTTGATGGTTATATATCATACCTAACCTAGGAACTTCCTGATGTATATGATAAAAGAGACACATTTTTACATTAGATAACTTAATATAGGGTCATCATGGTGGTGGTGTGGTATGAGGTGTTGTAACACCATTTTTCATGTGGTAACTATTCTATCCCAAATTTTCACCCTTGGAAGGTTATTAAAGCCTTAATAATTTGGGCTAAAATGGACACAATCCTAGGTTATGGGTGGATTAATAGGTGGATTGAATCTATAGATTGTAGGGATATCTCCCCTTGATGTATCAATTAGGTTCACAACTCTACAGTACTAGATTGTAAGGGGAAAAAAATAAGGAAAAGATGAAATAAACCTAATTAAGGAGGTGATACACCAAATATTAATATCATTCACACCTATTGCATATGCTTTATGACCTGTAGAACTTAAAGGCATGCATTTCTCTCAACTTTCGCCTAGTACATTAGTGATTTATTGAGAGGTAAGGTATTGTGGGGTTAGGAGGGAAGATTATTTCTAATTCTAATCGATAAGTGACCTCTGATGACACTCTTTACAACTTAAATAGTAATATAAACTAAATTAAGTCAATAAGAAGAAGACAATAAACCAAGGTGAGTTGATTATATACTTAATTTCATCAACCATTCAACTATTTACACTACATGTAACAATGAAAGAAGGTAAAATAAACTATATATTGATTAGAGGCATTAAAAAGGAGGAGGGATTAACCATACACATGGTGGAGGATACAATAAATGTTAAAATTAAACATGTTAATAGGGGGGAGAGAGAGAGAGAGAGAGAGAGAGAGAGAGAGAGAGAGAGAGAGAGAGAGAGAGAGAGAGAGAGAGAGAGAGAGAGAGAGAGAGAGAGAGAGAGAGAGAGAGAGAGAGAGAGAGACTTATACTAAATGTCACTATTATAGAATTAGTTATAAGAAAGAAAAGAGTTAGAAATGGATTTATAGCCTTATTCATATGTATCAACTTAATTGATTATGTTATCTTGATAGAGTTGGCATATTAAAGGTTATTCAGGTCTTTAGATGACTCAACACCTTCTTATAAACTTCCTTCCTTCTTCCATAGAAGTGAAAAGTGGCTTATTTATCATCAAGTCACCTTGAAATTACCTTTTCCTTATTTCTTGACACCTAGTATAAATTTTAGATCTTTCTATAATGATATTTTAGTGGAATTCATGTTTCATTAGGTGCTTTGAAGCTAATCAACCTCATTACACCATCTCCCTCAAAAGTCTTCATGATATACAAGGATATCATGCCAAGATTTATAGGTATCCATTTGATTATAATTTGTTATGATCTAATTAGGATATGAAAATCACCAACAAGTACTCTTACAAATTTTCCAAGGACTCTCAATCTCTCTATGATTTCCCATAGGTCTATAATTAGGCTTCTTAAACAACAATAATGGTATAGTCACTTCTTGGGCCCAAATTAGTGACATGAAAGATCATGTATCATATTAAGTGGTTTAGATAAATATAATATATGGCCAAAAAACATTTGAAAAGGCATTTAAATCCTTCATATCTGATTTGAATACCTACAATCACCTTACATACACTCAAATAGGACTATAACTATGCATTTTAAGCTAAATTTGTACTATTTTGGCCACACTTGTGACACCATGTATCTTGATCAAGTGTACATGGGATATATAAATGTCAAAATATTCATTTAAAGACCAATAATGTTCATTATAAGGCATTTTATGGCCAAACTCCTTCATTAGGTGACTACGAGAGGTTTAAGAGGGTTTAAGGTATGTTTTAGTCTTAATGATTGGAACAAATCATGTTTCTATCTCCTACCACCATAGGGTAGAAGTAGATAGACCTATAAATCATCTATAAACACAAATTGGACCCATGAAAAACATCATTCATGTACCAATTAAAATATTCTTCCCTTTCAAGCTCCTCCATAAGGCAAATATAGGGTTATGAATGATCCTTTGTCTTAAGGAATGTCTATACAAGTGAGGACCCTAAAAATGAACCAATGACCTAAATTTTGAGTATAATAGCTCATTCATATCTTATAATCCCCATTTTCACCATTAACTTCCTCAAAGTATTTATGAACTTCAAAAGTGATCTCTCAAGCATGAAGGACTATGTGAGAAACTAAGAGAATGATTTAAACCTAAAACCCCTTGAAATTACAAATGTTTGACTATAATCATCTTTATGAAATTTTATACACCTATACTTATTATTTTAGGTGAAATTTTTAGTATCCTTAAGTCTTTTTGTATTAAATATTTGACCTCTCTACCTGTAACAGACCCAATGAGGGTTTTAGGAATTTTTGTGTCCTTTTGCCCTTAGATATAGGCTTATTCACTCATGAGGCCATCTAGAGGCCTTTAAATAATTTTAAATATGTATACATAATTATTTAACTCTTTGATGTGTTTTACCAATCCTTATATATTACACTTAATGTAACTTTCCTCATTTTACCATAGAAAACCTATAGATGCACATTATGTTTCTTAAGACCATCCCCACCTTAATCTAGGGTTGTGCATTTTCTAATAAGATATATCCTAGCATAATTATTATCTTTTAAAAGTTAATGAAAGGTATTTAAAACTTATCCCTTAGTCTACTACCTTATTTTCATAACCAAGACACTCTCAAACTTCTTCAACTATAGGAGTAGGCATGTAGGCTTCTTAGGGATGACTGAGATTGCATGCCTTTAGATAATTAAATTATTATGAGCTCTATCCCTTATTTTAAATATTATCCCTATGGTTCTCATGATCACCTTGAATATCATAACATTTTAATTTATCTTATATTTCAGAAATTTCCTCAAGCCTTTGGCATAGGCCTCTAAGTCTTCATTTAGGCTTATTGATTGTCCACTACGTTACACTAGAGACTTTGATATTTGATATTTTAAAACCCATGATATTTGTTTGAATAACATATTCACTAGGAGAAAATATATTATTCAAATTTGAGTATAATTATTCATCTCTTCAAGTATTAGGATAATGAAGAAACCATAATCCTAGACTTTCAAGTTTAGTGCATCATATGAGAGCATGCTCATTTGAGGCTTGAAGGGATTGCAAGTGTTTAAGGATTATTGATACTATCCTAATAACATTAGAATAAATATATGTCATCTATAAAGTTATAAAAAACTTTTTTATAATGGCATTCATGCAATACTAGGTAGAAATGTTGACCTACAGATATGTAGACCTGTAGGTCTACATTCCTATTGATTTCAATCATTGAAGCTTGATTAGGAGTATTTATATAAAATATTATCATAACCTAAATTTATTATAAATATTTTTATTTAAAAAAACTTATAAAATACATATCAAGATGTCATCCACCCTTAATTTGCTTGTAAACACTTGAAAACCTTTCAGTGACCCTACCTCCAACTCTCAACACCATTTGAACATGACATTCTTTGGTATTACAGGTTTGGTGCATGGTTACCTTCATGAATATTTGGTATTATATGGTTCATAAAGGATGTGTATATTGTGATCATATCACCACAATGTATCAACCAATCTCAATACTGTTGGAGAAGATGAAAAACTAAGCTAGTGGGGATTGTTAGTCATTTTTGACCCCTCAAGATCTTAAGGATTGTTTATAGAGCTTGTGGATTTGATATAAAAATAAATTCCATGAATAATAATTTTATTGTGTTCCAATTATCTTGACAAAAACATAGGTCCTAACTCTGTCTCCTTTGTATGGACCAAAAATGCGAAACTATCCCCTATGAGTTTGCCATGGGCTCGATGAAGGTTTTGATGCATTTGATTAATTTTTTGACATTTGTATGATTTTTTTCATCAAATTAACTTTAATGAGGTGAATAGACACACATAAAATAATTTACACCTGAATATATACCCTTCATGTCTATACAAGTGACTAAAATAATCTTATTTAGAGTGATTCATTCTTTTTTGTACATTAAACTGCAAGAATTCATGACTTTGACCATTCCATAAAATCATACACATTATAAACTATATTTATAGGATTTTAAAAGTGTTTTTATGTACCTTTCATCTTTTTTAGTTTTCACATTGACTTGACAAGTCTAGACATACATTAGACTTGACCATATGTACCTTCCCTTTGCATGAAATTTACCTTAAACTTTATAAAAAAACCTTAACTTAAAATATAAATTGTATAAAATGATCAATCAAGGTGTAAAAATATTAGGATAACCTAAGATACACTTTTTTATCTTGACACATCATGACTAAAGCGTAAGATTCTCTAAGTTGGCTTTGAGGGCTATAGGACGCTTGAGAGGAGTCAAAACCTTAATCAATGCTAATGAGACTTTAAAAAGAATATTTTAGGACATAACATGACCAATATGGCTATAAAAAATGTTAAGAGGAATTAAAATTAAAGTTTTTAGCTATAGGGGCTGACTATTTTGGCCTAGGGGCCAAAATTGGTCAATAATTTGGCAATTCACAGGGGTAGCATGCCTACAATGCTAATAGACTAATATCCTTGTCCTTCTATTAAGAAATAGAGACACTTTCACTCAACTAATTACTGATATGGGACATTGACCTTAGCTTCAATACCCTTTGAAAAGAAAATATAACTTATTTACCCACATAAACACACAAAAACCAAGAACAACATGCACAACAAGGATAAAACAAGACAACACGCCACACTTATTCTAACAAGCACTTAGGGAAAATAAAACAAGTAACTATTATGTACAACTAACATACATATCTTCATCATCCAGGGTCAAATGGAAAGATTATTAGATCATTTTCTTCATGAGATGAGAGACATGTTATAGAATAAGCTACCCTTTTACTATAGTAATTGATGGACCATGCTTCTTACTTGCCAACATGATTGGAATGATTTCATGTGGATCATCAACAATCATGTCTTGAATATAGACATACTCATATTGTGGTTCAAGGTATATTCTATATTGATGACAAACTTTTGTAGTGTTTGATAGATCTACTATGATCATACCTTGATTTATAAAGGCAACATCAACCTCAAATTTTATTGTCCTCTCAAACTCTATTTATTATTCATTTAAAAGAGTGTTATATTCAATATACTTTCATGAATGATGGATTTAAACTTCTTGGTGATGGCTAACCAAACTTTTTGGATTTCTAATAGTTTTTAACTCTTCATCAACTTCTTCTTGAGGTGCTATCTTACCAATCTCTTCAAAATCATTAAACATTTTTGAGTAGGACTTCCACATGTCTTCAAGCCCTTCATAAAATTACTCGTAAGAATCAATAAGGTCATCAAGCATGGTGTTCACTTCAAGATATTTCTCATGTGTCTCTTGATCATGATCACTAGTCAAGACAACATTATTAGTGACTCTTCACATGTGTTATAGGTTCACCATCCAAACTATAGAAAAAAAATTCTATGTCATCCTAAATTGTATCTTCTTATTCAAAATTTGAAAGTATGCTAAGTTCAAATTCAATCTTTCCATTCACTTAAGGGACAATAGGCTGATAAAATTCTTGGAAATATTTATGACAAGGCTAAAATTTTTATTCTTAAAGTTCTATCTTGATCCTATGGTTTTCAACAAGATCAAATTCCATTGTATCTTCAAGAAAAATTACCTCATGTTCAGTTTCAACTTTCTCAACCTCTACATAGTCACTATTATCTTAATCAAGACTCAATCAATAAGAACTATATTATTCTTATTCCTCTATAAGGAATGGAATCTCATATGTATATTCAAGGTCAAATTCATAATGTTTAATTGGTGTCAAGCCTGATTTTTATTCTTCTTCATCAACATCAAAGCCATACAAACCAAGTACATCTACTTGATCATTTGTAACATACTGAAGGTTACTTAATTGTTGGATAGAAGGTGGAGACTTCTACTCATATTTGAAATTTGATTTATTTTCCTCTCCACCAAGGGGAGTGTCTATGTGATCTCTTCTTCATCTTCACTATAATCACTCTCTTCAAAGTTTTATAAACATATACTTACATCAATAATATCTTTATTCTCAAGGGTAGCCAACTCATCATTCTTTCTTTACAAGTTCTCCTTCTTAATTGAATTCTCAAATTATTCCCTCATTGAAATTGGTTATCCTTCATAAAAGGAGAGGGTGGGAGGGAAAGAGACTTCATTACCTTTCTTGAAACCCACTAGAGTGTCCTAAATTGAAACATTTTTAGTAATAAGATGATCATGATTCTCTTGAATAGATAGAGAAGGGAACTAAATTAAAGATGTTATATTATTCTCTTTCCGTTCTTTAGTTGATTTATCAAACTTAGATGTGTCTTGAACTTCATAGATGGATGAAACCTCATGCTTGAGTGTAAGTGAAGAGTTTGAAGGACTTGGGAGATAATTTGGATTGATTTACATGCACTTATCCTTCTCTTAAATTTGAACATGCATGAAATAAGTCTCTTTCTAAATAATGGGCATAACATAATCAAGGTTTATAGTCCAATAAGTTCTCCAAAAAGGGGTTATATTAGTCTCTTGAGGAAGAGTTGGTGTAAATTACATTGAAAAAAACCTCTCTTGATGACATGTTGTAATTTGGGCTAGGTTTGGAGTAAAAGAAAGTAGGCTTGGTGTAGGAGGAGGCAGATGTATTTGGTCAAATTGGATGTGACTTTTCGCCCACCATATTAACATACCCTCCACTAGGTGTATCCATATTCTAACTTCTATCTTTTCATTGACTCTATAGTCTACTTCTTCAATAGCTTCCCAACCACTCAAAATGTTCTATATAAAATCTCTAATATAATGAATGACATGGATAGGACAATCTAGATGAAGCTCTATTTATTTTTTAGTCTTTAACATCACCCTTATGTATTCTAGTATTATTTTTTTGAGTTTGGATAAGTATGTAATAGGAGAAACATGACTTCGATAAGGTTGATTAGAAGGATATGTAGGCTATTGGTAAACTTTGTGGGATATTATTTGAGGTATACTTGAGGAGAATCCATGAACATAATTAAATTTAAATATTTGATATTAAGGTACTCAAGAAGCATTTTGATCATATGTGTAATGATACATACTAATTTTCTAATTTTAAGAACCTGGGTTGCTTAATTTGACTGAGATTCATTTTGAGTCACCATTGATGTTTGTTGAAATGCCTCCAAAAGATGATATGTTGAAGGACAAAACCAAGAATCCTTCAACCACTTTGGAACTTATCTCACCAAGCATGATATAATTGTTATATCCCAAATTTTTACCCTTGGAATGTTTTCAAATGTTCACAATTTGGTATAACATGGAGACAATGCTAGGCTATGGGTGGCCTAATAGGTGGATTGAATCTCTAGAATATATGGCTAGATCCCATTGATGTATAAACTAATCTCAAAACTCTACAATACTATCTTGTAATGGATAAGGGATAAGGACAAGATGAAAGAAACATAACTAAGGAGGTGATACATAAAATCTTAAGATTAATAACACTTGTTACATATGCACTATGACCTATAGGATTGAGTGACATTCACTACTTTTAAAATGCACCTATTACATTAGAAATTTTTAGAGAGGTAATTTATTTTTTGGTTATGAGGGGATATTATTGCCACTTATAATTCACAATTGACCCATAATGACACTATCTATAACCTACAATAGTGAGCTAAACTACATGAAGGCAAGAAGAACAAGATAATAAACCAAGATGAGTTTAGTCTACACTTGATTTCATCAGCCATTCAACTATTTACACTACATATAGCCATGAAATAAGGAAAAATAGGATATATATTTATCATAGGAATTCAAATAAAATAGGGATTCTCCATACTCATGGTGGAGGATACAATAAATACCAAAATCAAGCATAATTATAGGGAATGTGACAAAGGAGAGAGAGAGAGATGTTGGAGAGATTTATGCCATGTGTCACTATTATAGAATAAAATAAAAGAAATAAGTGAGTTAGAAATGGATTTATAACCTTTTTAATATGTGTCAAACTGATTTATGATGATCTCTTCAAATGATAGGCATAGGAAATGTTCTTTAGCTCTTTATATGACTCAACACCTTATTAGAAATTGCATTCCTTCTTGATTTGAAGAGATAAGTGGCCTTATTTATCATAAATTCACCTTTAAATTCCATATACCCTCTTCCTTAACACCTTGTATATGATTTATATCTCTCCATACTAACATTAGAGTGGTCATTATGTTTCATTAGATGTCTTGAAGCTAATCAACCTCATTACACTATCTCCCTCAAAAGTAATCATGATACACAAGGATATCATGCCAAGGTATATAGGTACCCATTTGATTATAATTGTTCATTATATAATAAATATCTTAAAATCATAAAAAATTACTCTTACTAATGTTCCAAGGACTCTCAATCTCTCCATGATTTCCCATGGGTCTGTAATTAGGCTTCTTGAACAATAATAGTGGTACAGTCACTTCTTGGGCCCAAATTAGTGAAATGAAAACTCATGTATCATTTAGAAAGGTTTATATAAAAATATTATAGGTCTATAATACCTTTATTGAGGCTTTTAAATAATTTATGTATGATTTTAATACCTACCATCATGTTGTGTACTATCAAATAGGCTTGCAACTATGCCCTCTAGGACAATTTTATACTATTTTTCCCTCACTCATGCCATAAAGTGTCTTTATCAGGTTCTCATTGGATCTTAATAGGTAAAAAAATCCATTTAAAGACCAATAATTTTCATTATAAGGTATTTTAGGGCCAAACTCCTTCATCGGGTCACTATGACGGGTTTAAGAGGATTTAAGGTGTGTTTTAGTCTTAATGATTGTTCATAGAGGTCATATGCTCTTTTTATCTCCTAACACCATAGGATGGAAGTGTAAGGACATCTCCATATTCTTAAAATTCTAATTTTCCCCATGCATAACCTCATTCATGTACCAAGCAAAATATCATGCCCTATCAGGCTCCTCCATAAGGCAAATATAGGGTTTAGAGTGATCCTTTGTCTTAAGGATTGTTTATACAGGTAGAGACCCTGACCAATGTAAAAATTACATAAATTTTTAGTATATTAACTCCTTAACATCTTATAAAACCTATTTTACACCATGCACTTCCTCTAAAGAGTTCTAAACTTCTCAAGTGATCTCTTAGGCATGGAGAACTCTGTGAGAGAGACTAAGAGAATGGTTTAGGACTAAAAACCCTTAAAATTGAAAATGGTTGACAATAATAATAATTATGAGCTTTTTTAAACCTATAATAATACTTTAAGGTGCATTTTTTATTAACATTATGTATTATTGTGTTCAAGATTTGGCCTATCTCCTTGTAATAGACCCATTGAGGCTTTTAGGATTGTAGGTGTCCTTTTGCCCTCAGACCTAGGTTTATTCACTCTTCAGGCCAATTATATGACTTTAAATACTTTATAATTTTTATATAACCTTATTTTACTCTTTCATTTACTTTACCAATCCTTATTCATTACACTTAATGCATGTTTCTTTATTTTACTATAACATGTCTATAGATGTGCATTAAGTTTCTTAAGACCTTACCCAAATTGATATAAGGTTGTGTATTAGCTATCGTAGAATTATTATGATCTTGTAAACCTTAATTAAAGGTATTTTAATCATATCCCACAATCCACTACTTTATTTTCATAACCAAGACACTCTTAGACTTCTTCAACAATAAGAGCATGCCTTTAGATGATTAAATTCTTATGACCTTTGTCTATTATTTTAAATATTATTCCTATGGTCTTCATGATCACCTTTAATGTCATAATCTTCCAATCTATGCTTATGCATCATTTAAAAATTTCCTCAAACCTTATGTACAAGCTCTTAAGTCTTCATTTAGGCTTGTTGATTATGCATTGTGTTACACTAGAGACTTTGCTATTTAAAATTTTCAATACAATGATATTTTTTTGAAGAAAATATTCACTAGGTTAAAGTATTTTATTCACCTTTGGGTATCATTTTTCATCTCTTCAACTCTTAAGACAATGAAGAAACCATAATACTAGACCTACAAGTATAGTACATCATATGAGAGTAGGCCCATTTGAGGTCTGAGGGGATTTTAGGTGTTTGAGTATTATTGAGAATATCCTTATAACATTTGGGGAAATAGAGGGTGACTATAAATACATCAATGACTTTACTGTAATGACTCTCATGCAATACTAGGTACAAATGTTGACCTATAGGTTTGCACTCCTATAGGTCTACATTCCTATTCATTTGAATCATCCAAAAATGTTTAAGATTAATTAAATACCATATTATCATCACATAATTTTATTATACCTATTTTTAGTGGCAAAAAAATATCCAATACATATCAATATATCATTCACCCGTACATTCTTTGTAAGCATTTGAAAACCTTTCATTGAGCTTGCCTACAACTCTTAACACCATTCAAACATGGCTCTATTTGGTATTAATTTTTTTTTATATGGTTACCTACATGAATATTAGGTATTACATGGTTCCTTATGGATTTGGATAATGTGCTCATATTGCCATAATGTATCAACCAATCTTAGGACTGATGGAGAAGATGAAAAACTAAGCTAGTGGAGATTGTAGGAAGTTTTGACCCCTCAATCTCTTAATGATTTTTAATAGATATTTGGGAATCAATATAAAAAATAATTCCATTTATTTTAATGATATTAAGACCCCATACAAAGGTGTAAAACTCAATTCCCAACTTTCTCTCTTTTGTATGGACCAAGCATGTGAAACTACCCCCTCTAAGATTGCCAAGGGATTGATGAATGTTTTGATGCATTTGATACTTTTTTTGGACATTTTTAATCTTGTTTTTCATGAAATATATATGAAGTAGGTGAAGATACACCCCTAAACTCATTTAAAATTGAATATGGACCCTTCATGTCCATATAAGTGACCAAAATTATCTTCTTTGGAGTGATTCATTTTATTTTCTCCATTGCCTTGCAAGAATTCATGACTTTGACCAATTATTGAAATTATGAACATTATTAACCCTCTTGATGGGATTTGAATTTTTTTCATTTATTTACCTTTCATCATTTCTATATTTCACATTGACTAGATAGGCTTAGACATACATTGGACTTGACCATATGCACCTTCCCTTTACATGACTTTACCTTAAAATTTACAAAAAAACATTAAATTCTAAAAAAAAAAATGTATATAATGTTCATTCAAGGTGGTAAAAGGATGAGATGACTTGATAGACACTATGATTCATCTTTACACATCATGACATAGGCTTAGGATTCTCTAAGTTGGCTTTGAGGGCCTACGACAATTGAGAGGAGTAAAAACCTTGATCAATGCTAATGACACTTCAAAAGACCACTTGAGGACGTCACAAGACCAAGATGGATATAAAAAAAGTTAGTAAGAATTAAAAGTCAAGTTTTGAACTACAAGGGTTGACCTTTTTAGCCTAGGGGAAAAAATTGGTCAACAATAATGGTTTAATGAATTGATGTTGTTGTTCCATGGAAAAATAATGAAAAAATATTTTTGAAAATTTATTGGAAAATTTCATATTGACATTAGTCCTTGGATAGTATCCCAAACTCATTTTAATATGGGTGCCTATGCACCTAAATAATTCCTTCAATAAATGATTTATGAAATATAACTCATAATCCAATACAATGGATTTTGGAATGCCATCATAATATGAAATATTTTATCAAGAAAAATTTGGAAATAATGTAGGGATGGACCACAACATATAAATGAACATATTTATAAAGTTGATCAAACATGACTAGAATGATATATTTATCTCCTATGTTTTTTAATCCTTAAATAAAATCCATTTAAATTTTGGTCCAAAGATGTTTTGGAAATGGTAATGGTTGGATTAAACTACATGATACCACTATTTATCCTTTGTGGTTTTAACACATCATATTCTGTAACAAATGTCTTCATATCATACTTTATTCTAGGCCAAAATAAGTTGTTATGGAATCCTTCATAGGTTTTCAAAAATATTGAATGTTTAATATAAGGGTAGGAATAAAAATCATATAAAATATGTTGTTTGTACCTATATCCAATAATCAATACAATCCAAACTTTATATCACAATATATGAGAATCACAAGTATAGTGAGGCTTAATAGTGGCATCATTATATAATTGATGAATTACATATTATTTGTGGATATCATGATTCCAATATTATTTAATATCATGTATCCACTAAAAAATAATAACATATATGACACATAGTTGTGGCCATTATTAAAACTAGTGAGAAAGTGTATCATCCACTAGATTTTTAATTTTTTTTTTATATACAATCTCATAGGCATACTTCATGACTTTATACAACCATTTATGATGATATTGGGAAGAGACACATTCTATTAAAAACATTGAGACTTTGGAGGTCAAAGTTTATGTAAAAGTGTGAGCTTACCATGTATGGGTGTCATTTGTTGACCGTATGGAGGATATCTATCATCTCCTTATCATATGTGGAATGCTTCAAATTTCACCAAGTGATGACCCTGATAGTAAATCTAATGTATTTTACTTAATGAATGATCAAAAAACTAAATCCCATGCCACATGCATCACTTTCAATGACAAATATGGATAACTTAGGCATCACCAACACTGATGTAGTGCACATCACATACTTTAGGTTATTAAAGGATTCTTTTGATGTATTGACCATAAAAAACAGTATTTTATGATCATAATTAATAATGGGGTAAATTTTTTTTGTAATATGTTTCAAATTTTTGGTATTATTCCCTTAGTCTACAAAATACACACACAATTTTGAGTGTCACGGGTTTAGTCCAAATTTTCATAGCCATAATTTTGGAAGGGTCTACATAGAAAATAATTAGTGAGACAATATGTCATAATTAAATGACAACTTGTTTGTGAAAATAATATTTGGAGTGTTTTCCACATAATTGGTTCTCATAAAAAATTGTAAGGTGATGTCAACATGTTTGAGTTGTCCTCAAATTTTATTATAGATGAGAATGTGAGAAGAATGAACTTCCATAAATAGGGAAGTAATATTCATTCATTAAGCCCTATAATGTGGAAAGTAATTATTAAGCATAAATGGCATGATGTGAAACTATAGTGACCATCATATGTGTGAAATCTAATTTTTGAAATATCTACATTGTGAATGTGGATCTAGTGATAGTTATAGTGCGAATCTAACTTAGAGTAAAATTTGGCACCATGAAGTTAAACTATAATATCATTAATTACTATAATGAAATAAAATTATTTGATGTTTAGCTTGTTCATTTTTCAAAAATAAATTATAAATCTGCTAGGATTCATATTTTTATAAACAAATAAGATTGGGGATAAGTATTGGCTAATGTCATACTAAATGACTATGACACCTTGAACTATATTTTTAATATCTTGTTTTTGGATAAATGGGTAGTACTATGGCCATATTTTGGGTGGTGTACTATATGGAAGAATCTAGATGTGGTTGTCTTTGAGTAGGAGAGGTGTAAATCCTATTGGTTCCTCAAATACTTCTACATGTTTAACTGAAATATTTTACAATTTAGTTGGTTCGATAGAATCACTTAAGGAGACTATGTGAATAGATAAAAGTTTATAAATAATTATATGGGATTTTTTTTGATAATTTTATCCATGTGATGTGAGATGATGATGCTAGTGGAACCTGGAAGAAGGCCTTTCAGTTTATATTATTATTTATTCTTAGAAAACTACATATAAAACTCTATAAAATCCCACAAAAAAGATTAAGATTTTTTAGGAATTATAAACCAAGAATGAAAACACATCCACTCAATTAAAAAAATGTGATTATTGAGGTTATAGTCTCCTAATAAAATATAAACATTGTTACATTTAGCTTTGTAGGGGAATGTTCTACCATTATAAATCATTACCTCAAAACTAGAATAGGGTACACAAAATTATTTACCTATTTATCTAAACAAGGGTCAATGAAATTATACATGTTCCTAGAATAAATAAAATTGTTGAGTGTGTGTTTGTTAAAAAATTCATTTACAATAGTTGGTTGAGGAGTGGATATCCATACCAAGGTATGTATCTAAATTTTAGGGCATGATTCTGATGACCTTGATTTTTTACTTTAAAGCTCTAGATCATCCAAATATGAATCAATAACATTCTTTGATTTGTCAAATTTGGTAAGGAATAAACATCAAGAATACATAATGTTTATTTGACTTATTTATAGCATTTGGATTATTTTTCATCACAATTATAGCACAACCCCTTATCACAATGTGCATACATTTATTCCTTCGTGAGATATACAATGGGAGTGTATTTGATAGGGAATTTATGATTGGATGCTATGAGTTAGATGTACTAAATGGTAAAAATATATAAAATAAATTATAGGACATGATCTTATCTTCACCAAACTTAGCTAAGCTTAGATTTCATCTTAATCTAAGGTTTGAGCATTTGACCTCAACTTCAATCACATCCTTGAGTATAATGATGAAGAATTTTTTGAATAAATCACTATATATCCCTTAAATCTTGTTTCCATTTTCTAAAAATTGAGACTCTCACATTTTTATAGTTTTATGAATCTTATTTGAGGTACCTATGAAATCATCATAGGCAATAGGCCCGAAATGTACCAATAGGAGCCTTGAAAAACTAGCCCAATTTTTTTCTTCATTTGAGTTTTGATATAATTGGTAAAATTGGATGGATTGTTTTTCCAAGTGGAATAAATTTATAACTACAGTATCTTCCCCCATTATGTTATGAAAATTGAAATATTTTTCAACATAATATATCAAGTTAGCAAATTATGTACTTTCAGATTTTGGAAAATACAATTTATTGCCATGTCACTTTGTTATGGAGGAAATATTTACATTAGAGTGTATTCCCACATTATTTATAAGTTATCTATTTTCTTCATGGAATATAAGTATTAAATAATTCAAATCATATGTTAATTTTATTATCACCACAAGATGATTACATTAGTATAATTTCCAACCAGATAATTTTTTTTTGAAAAGGTGCTTTCAAGATTATAGGTGAAAAAATATTTGTATGTGATATGTTTTTGAAAAATTGAAATTCCCATAAAAATGATAATTTTAATGATAAAATAAAAATGGTGCATTTTCCTTATGGGTTCAATAAAAAAATTACTATTTTTTTCTTTTTTATTTGTTGGTTATTGCCTTGAGTGTATGTAACTATTTAAAATATTCATAGCTTTTGACTACAACTATTAGTGTGTTTGTAAATTTATCCCTAATATATATCATCTAGAATAATTTGTTACCCTACAACAAGATTTTTTTCATTGATTTTTTATAGAAATCAAAGTTAGGTTTTTTAGTGTAGAATGTCAGGGTTACAAAGAAGTTCCTATAGGGTGTATTTATGTTGTGAGATTGAAAATATATTGATAATTTTAATAAAATAGTGTCATATGAATATTTTATATCATTAAATAAATAACGTAACCATTCCATAACACATTATGCTATCTACAAGGTATAGTGCAAGTAACTTACCTAGGCCAACCTCTTACCAATGCATCAAAAAAAAAGGATTGAGACTTCTTATGGATAGAATATGAAAAAAACTACATGGCCTGAATATATAATTGAAGGTATATGTAATAAAAAATATGTATGCAATGCTATATAATGGCTTACGTATTTGGGCCTAACCCTTCACTCCATGGATGTAAGGAAAACTAAAATAAACTTAGCCTAAAAATGAAAACTCTCTGTTAATTTCAATACTACAAAAACATAATTTACAGATAAAAAAGATGAAGAAATAAACATAAAATGTATTATATATGGGTGAAATTATTAATACCACCACTTCATTACCACTTTCTGATCAACAATATCCCATTTGGGTGTGGTGAGACCATATGATGGACATAAGAAAATAGATCTAAATCACTGATTCTACTCTATAAAATGGCCCTAAAAATTTCTATGATACCATATGTTAATATCCTTCCTAAAAAAATTAGAACTATATGGCAAATATGTATAATGAAAACATAAAATAAAATAAAAATGACTATTTGTATTAAAAAAAGGAGCATAGTTTCATTACAAATGTCATTGGAATATTTCAAAGGAAAACCTCCTTTGAGAATGCTCAATTCAATACAATTTGTGGATGCTTTCTCACTAGCATAGATTCTTATTTATACTAATTCTTTGCCACCCAAATATTACTTCTCATGAATATGGTATTATTATAATGGTATTGAGGGACAAATTGCAAATCATATGCACATGTAGCATTTTATTATAGATAATAATAAAATAAAATGGCTAGGACATAGGGTCCAAACACTTTATAGGTCAATGATACAGAGATATTTTCTAAGACTTTTTATTATTTCAACTTTAGTCTAAGTCAAAAATATAATAGGGTATACATTAGTTAAAACTATGTGTTTAACCTTAGTAAATCAATTTCATTGAGTGGTTTAATTTTTTACCAATACATAACATCTTTATTTTATGCCCTACCTTACAATCCTATTTTTAATCATATTTACAAACACATTCTAGGTTTGTATAATTATTAATCAGTCTTAGGATAAATTATCCTATTGTAAGTTTTAAAAAATTTAAGGGTGATAAATACTTGCATTGATCCAACCACTTTTCCACCATATGGTTATTATAAAACCAAACACCTATAAATCATGCCCTAAATAACATATAATTATAAAATAATAGGGATTGTCAACATAAAAAAATTTCATCCTAATTTTAATTCTCATTAATATAAATCATGTAAATAATTTGATGTAAAGTGTACTTATAATAAGAATCTAATATAAGTTGTTAATGCCCACTAATGAGTAATGGTCCACACCATAGAATGTCATAAATTAAAAAATCAAATATTCTAGGGTAATGGTCATATCACTTTAGGGAATATTATGCAAATGATGATGCAAAGTAAAAATTAAATATTTATCCTAAATTTTCATATTAATTTCAAATTATTATTATCATGGAAAATAGGTTACTAGGATGAAGGTGGTCTCAAATAAATAATATTTTATTTATAATGATTCCAAAAGAGTGATGTTGTAAATATTTTTGAAACATTTGGTATATTATTATGATAAGTCTAAGAAAAATTAGGTGAAGTCTTAGAGATATTTGGTCTATTATTAGATTATTAGAAGGGTATTTTATTTTGTATTTATATCATTTATTTATTTGAATTTGGATGAGGTGGAAGACCTTTATATTACATAAAAGGATGCATACCCTCCCCCTCACATATATATGGACATAAAATGAGACATAGATATAAGAAGGAAGACACATAAAGGCAATAAGGAAGATAATAAGAAAGAAAAAACTAGAGTTAGAGTGTGAAGGAATTTATTTCGTTATTTGAAATTGATGTTTCTCCCATAAAGTTTATTGGAAAAGCTAGTGAGTGGAGTCCATATAGAAGTGGTAACACTCAGTAGAATCTAGATTGACCTTTTGGGTGAGATTTTATACACATAATTACAATAATATAGTTATTTCTTTAATTTTGTTATTATATAAATTATTTTTTTTCATTTTTCCTATTACCATTTTTTTTTTAATTGAGTTATCTCTAGAATTACACCACCACAACCAAGTTGTGCATTGGTAAAAAAATCCTATAGCAAGTAGTTCTTGAGTAAATATTTCTCTTGTTCTAGATTGAGTCAACATTTTGGTTCCATTGTTAGTACCATTCCTTAGTGTTGGTATCCTTAAAATTATGTTGAGGATAAATATATGGTTATTTATGTAGTAACCTTGTTCCTACCATGAATGAAAATTTCCTATAGTCATTATAGTGTTATTATGGTAATTTAATTTTAACCATTTAGAGTGTTCACCATAATAATTTTAGTTTTTAACATGGTCATTTCAATTGACATTCTAATTTTTTTACCAAAGTAAATTAAATTTTTACCACAATCATTTAGGTTTTTACAGTGAATAGTTTCTAGTACAATATAATTAGCTTTTACCCTAGGAATTATAGTTTTTATTGTGAATAGTGTTGACCATATTAAATTAATTTTTACCATGGTCCTTATAATTTTAAATATGTTCATTTGAGTATTCACTATTGTGGTAAAAATAAAAGGAAAAAGAGGGAAAAAAATTCATTTCCACTTGTATTATTGGTTCAGTAAATTATTGTCATCAGTTTACCACACAAGTTGTAGAGATAAAGAATTGGTTTGTGTTTTATTATATTGAATTATAAATTGAAGTATTTTTACTTTTTGGTATGGAATAGCTATCTTTGACAAATTAAAATGTGATAAATTCCTATATTTCATCCCAATCCAATAAAAATGTTCTTTCCTTCATTAAAGAAATTAAAATATCTTGTATTTGTAATGGGAATTTAATAAGGGAATAATAGATATAATTTATTCCCACATTTTAGATGGTTTGAGACATTAAATTACAATGTAAAAAATTCATTGGATTTGATATATGATAGTTTCATCAAATGATTTGATTCATAAAAAAAATATTTAAATCTTAGAATAGATATAAAAAACTTAGTTTAAGGAAAAAAAGAGAATAACCAAGATATCATTTACATGTTTTGGATATGAGAATGAATTTAAACACTTAAATCTGAAAATAAATATTGGTAGAGTGCCCAATGAATGATGTGAAAACCCTGTTGTGAAATAACTTCATACAAGGGATGAAACCACTAATAAGATAATTGATGAAGTATGATCAACTAATGAACCTTGAACAAGTAAAGAGCATCACTAGAGGACAAGAATAAAGCATGGAGTATGAACTAGTAAAAGTTTCTAAAAAGTTTGAGGTTACACTAATGCCTTTATCCCAAGCACCACACCCTCTAATTTTGACCACTTCTATCTCTCATATTACATAAAGTGAGTATGACAACTTAATTATTGACATGGGTCAATTGATAATGTTTCTCTAAGGGAAGGATTTGGGTTATCTACACTTTCAAGGAGGAGATAGGTATCTAAGAAAAAAATTGTAGAATATTTTATGATATGAGTGTAGAGATAAAGTCCATTATAATTTTAAATTTCTGAATAAAGCATCTAGCTCTAGGATAAAATATAATTATAAGGATAAATCACATGTTAATGTACTTCATTTTACTAAGAACTCAAAATTATAAAGTAGATTTGTTCATAAAAAAATAACTAAGGAAAGTGGTACTCAAGATAATATAGAGAATTAAAAAAATGAAAGGATACCATCAATAAAAATAGAAGAATAAATTTGGGTGTGCAATATTTTATAATCTAGTAGGGGTTAACACTATACTCCATTCATGAAGAGCTTTCCCAGTATACTGCTAAGATCACATATGGTATAATTATTGCTCTATCTTAAAAAAAATAAGATGGAGTGTTGAGTTGGAATAAATTATAGATGTAAAAATGAGCTTTAAGTCCTAATTCTAGAGGAAAAGATGGACTTACGCTCCTAAATCTGAGGTATTATGCAATGATATTTATTTTCTTGATGTTTTAATTGATGGTGAAGCTATAGTTAATGTTATGGTTGAATATATAATTAACATGTTGGGTTTAAAGCTTGATTATTCTTCCATATTAATGTTAATATCTTTAAATAAATGGAAAAAATACAAGGCATTTTTTTTTAAAAATCTAGCAAAAAATGTTATGGGTTTTGTATGTGTAGTTAAATTTAAAGTGATAAAAGGTTGCAATATTGCTTACTAATTTTTTTTTGGAATTCCATGGTTGATAATATTACATTCAAGTAATAATCAAAATGAGGGGCTCATTACACTTTGTCATGGAAATGGGAAGGCGATAATAAATTTAGTTCTTTAGGGTCAGCTTATAGGACCTATATAGCCAATCATTTATAGTGATGAATGGATATCCTTTGATTATTCTATCACTAATAATGTGGAAACTAATTATGATGACAGAGACATTGATTTTTTAGTCATGGGAATCCTCTGAACATTAATTTTTGATACACACAATCAGTTCACTGAATAAGAGATAAAAGGGTACCTTAAAAAGTTAAAATGTTAAGGAGAATGAAATAAAAAACTATTTTAAAATCTTCCAAATATATATTAATCTCTTCACATTTGATTATAAGTAACTTTTACAAGTCAGTTCGATATAACATTTTATTGAATTAGTGGATAATGTAAAACTTGTTAAGAAAATGTCTTATAGAAGAGATATTCAAGATCCTTAATACAAGATTTATCTTCCTAGTAGATAATTCATAATGTGTCAACCCATTGTATTAGTAAATAATAATAATAGGAATTTAGTCATTTGTGTTGACTACATAAATCTTAATATGGTGAAGAAGAAAGATAACTATCCTCTTCCCTTCTTAGATCATATATTGGATGAGATGGTTGGGAATGAGTGTTATATCTGTGTTGATTGATATAGTGGATACAACCAAGTTCACATAACTAAGAAGGATCAATGAAATAATACATTCACCAATCCTTGGGGAAAGGTTTTTTATAGATTGATGTCATTTGTATTATTTAATTCACTTGAAACATTGCAATGGTTAATGAATAGAGTGTTTGAACCCTATATTGTAAGATTACTTAGGGTATTTATAGGTAATTTTTTTATTTATTAAATAAAGGTTAATAATTTTTACTAGTTGGAAAATAATTTAATAGATGGATAAGTCACAAGCCTCACTGAATCTCAAATCCTCATTGAATCCCATATAGTATGTGTTTGGATTCTCTAAATTTGTCATTTTAGGACATGCTATATCTAATAATGTATTAGTATTGATCCAAAAAATATTTCAAATATTAAGTAGTCACCACGTCCTATGAATATAAGTAAGCTAAGATCATTCTTAGGATATGTTTGATATTATAGAAGATTCATCAATAAATTCTCAAAATGTGTATTTTGTTAACTCAATTCCTAAATAAATATTATCCTTAAGAAATAAAGGAAAAAGCTCTTGAAGATTTTAAGTAGCTTAATAAATCCCTGGTTACTACCTCAATTTAAAATAATATTTACTAGAATAAAATATTCATTGTTTATAATAATGCTTAAAATGTAGGTCTAGGAATCACACTAAGCCAAAATGATGAGAATGGGAATGATAATCCAATCTAATTTGGAAATAGAAAAATGAGTAGTATTGAGTTAAACTATAATATAACTAACAAATAATCTCTAGATATTATTATTATTTATAAATAAATTTAGGAGATATTTTCTAGGATAAAAGTTTTTAATTTTAAAAAATATCTAAAATTCATTGTAAATAAGTGTAATCCATCAATAAAAAAGGAAAATGGATAATTTTGTTCTAAGGGTATGAATTTAACATGAAAGTTAGGCCAATAAAGAATCATGACAATGTACATGCACTTTTTTGAGCCTATGATGGTATGAGTTCATCTTGTGATGATAATGGATTTCTAGATGTAGATTTAATAATTTTTAGTGTAATTTAATGTCAGTATAATTATATTTAATTATATGAATGCATTAAAGTATCCCAATGGTTATATTTCAAAGATAAAGAGGAATATCACCTAAGAAAGTCACCCATATTCCATTGCACATGAAGTCTTATATAAAGTAGGAGATGATGAGAAATACATGAGAGTAGTTAGTATGGATATAAGAAATGATATATTTGTATATTTTCATTATGGTACATGTATAGGTCACTTTTTAGGGAATTTTAAAACATAGAGAATCCTTGATGTAGGTTGTCACTAGCCAACACTTTTCAAATATTATTTCAATTATTTTAAAACATGTGATATATGTCATTCATATGAGAATCATAACACTTATTCAACACTATTGTGTCCTTTTCTTATAGTCAATCCATTTGATAAGTTATAAATATATATTTTTGGTCTACTTCCTCCTACACCACAAAACAATACGTACATTTTTAGTTGACACTTACTACTTGACTAAGTGGACTAAGGCTAGCCCTCTAAAAAGAAATTATATAGATGAAGTGTAAATTATTCTTGTATAATTTAATTATTACAAGATTTTTTTGTCAAATGGAAATTTTAATAGATAAAGGTAGTCAATTCATCAATGAAGTGGCGAAATATTTGGTAAATAGCGTTTCTATCAAGAATATGAAATAAACAACCTATAATCCAATCAGGAATGAATAGTTGGAGCTAATAAATCATGTATTGTGCCATATATTTCTAAATGATGTATATATATAGATACACACATAAGACAAGTGGGTTCATGCAAAATTATGGGCATGTACGGACTCATCCAAATCAACATTAATTTATTATCCCTTTCACCTTTCTTATGGTATTGATCTTATCCTACCCATTGAGTTTGATGTTCCAACTTTAAGAGTTTTTTTTCAATCAGAGAATGGATGGAGGTGAGTATATAAGTGATATGTTGGTACATATTCATATTTTGGATGAAATGTAAAAAATAAAAATGGACACTACAGTTAAGAAAAAGGTGAAGAATAATGTTTATTTTGATCATAAGTTGAAGTGGTCCCCATTTCAATTGAATGATTTGGTAATGGAATGTGATTCTCGACATCACAAGAGAAATCATGGTAAGCTCCTTGTTATATGGATGGGAGCCTACAGTATAGTAATAAAACATCAAAATTGTCCTTCAAACTTCTACAAGGAGGATGTAGAAGATAATGAGGGAAAACTATGTAAACACCAAAAAATTCATTCTAAAATTTAGTTCTCATTATTTTTAATCTTGTGAATAATTTGATGTAAAATGTTGTTAGTAGTAGCATCTATAATACATTTTCATCCCATACTAAGGAATAATAACACACACTATGTAATGTCATAAATTAAAAAATATATATTCAATGGTAACAAACAAATTACTTAATGGCATATTGTGAAAATGATGGTGAATAGTAAAAAGTAAATATCCATTGTAAATGATCATAATAATGTCAAAATATTTATATTATGGTAAATAGGTTACTAGGGTCAAGGTAGTCCAAAATAAATAATATTTTATTTATAATGATTCTAAAAGAATGATGTCAATATTATTATTTTTTAAATATTTGGTCTATTTTTATTAAAGGTCTAGGAAAATTAAGGTGATGTCTCGGAAATATTTGGTTTATTATTAGTAAAAATCAAGGAAATATTATGTGTAGTCTATTATTAGGTTATTAATTTGGGATTCAATTTGGTAGTTTATTACATTTATTTTCTTATATTATGATGGCATTAAAGGTTTTATATTTGGATGAGGTTGAAGGCATTGATACTATATAAAAGGATGCATACCATCACCTTCACGTAAACATGGACATACATTGATCCATAGATAGAATAAATCACACAGAAGAAGGAAATAATTAAGATAACAAGAAGACAATAAGTAATGTAATTAGTTATAGGAACTTGAAGTTTCTCCCATAAGGTTATTAGAAAGACTAGTGAGTGGAGTTCATGTGTAGGTGGTAACACTCAATGGAAACTAGATCACCTTTTGGGTGATATTATACACCCATAATTATAATAATATAGTTATTTATTTCATTATATTAATGTATAAATTATTCTTATCATTTTTTCTATTACCATTTTATTGCATTTATTTATTTATCTCTAGAATAGCCCACCACAACCTAGTTATCCATTTATGAAACAATCATAGCACAAGGAGTTCTTACTGAAAAAAAATTGAGTGTTGGATTGATTCTATGACATTTATCTCATCAACCTATTATTTGGGTCTAACCCATATCAATAAGTTAGTTGGTATTATAAGGAGGTATTTTTGAACCTCAAACTCAAAAAAAAAATATAAATACCACAAAGACTCATTAAGACCAACTCTAAATTAGGTTGATGGTTTATTTAACCATTAGAAATTCACTAAAGATGTAGATCTTTTGAAGACAAAATTTCAAGAACACAATAAATTTTCCTTATACATTTCAATCCTCACCAATATAAACCTATGGCTTGGTTGACAAAATAAACTATAAATGACTTAGGAGATGTCCATTATTTTCTAAGAAACATAGAAAAATGTCTCCCTAGGTTCAGACATAAAGAAGGATGGACTGATGAGGAATTTCTAACCTCATTCAATTATTCCTTAAGAATTTTGAATGTGAAAATTGATTACATAGAATATAGGAAATTTTCATTTAGATTTCAATATGTTGCATATCACTAGTTATTGAATTTACCTAAGCACTTTTCTAATAGTTGGATTCCATTTAAAGACACCTTTCTAAATTTGTATTGGTATGTAACTGAACTGAATATCTTGTACTATTAGTTTTGATATAATGAAAAGATAAACCAACTAGCCAATCTAGAAAATTAATACATGATTTTAGAATATGTATAGTTAAGTCACAAATTGTTATAGGCCTTATGCTTCACTAACACTATAAATGTATAAGAATGTCTTGGACACCGTGACAATAATATTTTTTCATAGAAATGTAAAAGTCATTGATTTGAAATTAGATTATGCTACATCCATTAAAGCAAATAGAAAATTAAAATCTCAAGGTAATGTGATTACAACCATCCCAAATGTCAATCCAAATATTCCATCCCTAAATTCCATTCCAAATGTAAATTAAAATTTTTGCTTGCTCAATCTAGTTATATTCACCAATAACCTTTTAGACATATTTCCCCAAATTAATATCTTGGTATTTTAGGTGTAAAACTACCTCAAGAATTACCCATAATCAAAATTAGGATTTGGACCTAGTCCTTAACAACACTTAAATGGTCCCCCAATATTACACAAAAGGGAACTAGAAGCAATATAAAAAATGGTCCATAAACTTAGAATTTATTTTATCAACTTGTATAAATAAACAAGAAATAATAGTGGGGAAAAACTAACATAAAATTCACATACCAAAGATATAAAAGGCCTTTCAATTTTCCAAATAATAATACAAATCCTTCACCTAATTGAATTCCAATGATTAACACTTATGAGTTGGATTTTCTAAATTGGTGTAAGGTATATAGTATTGTTCAAGATCATGAAATTAACTTTGTTAAATTATATAATTCCACAAAAATATTTCAAAAGTAAATTTATGTATATGAGTTTGTAGATAACCAAAAAAAACATTGCAAGTACATTTGAATCTTTAAATTTATCCTCCACCCATAATATAATTATGACTTTGGAGACTTTAGATTAACAAGTTAGGAGGAAAATGAAGCTAAATAAAACACTAATGAAGTAAATGCATTTAAATAGCATTAATGACTAAATTATTCACTAAAAATAATAAAAAACAACCTCTCACAAATTCAAATTCACCAAATAATGGTGCTATAAATCTATATGTAAAAGCAAATAATGTTTATCCACCCATAAATGGTAATGATCAGTGCCTTACTATATAAACTCAACATACTCTTTTTTTAGGCTATTACAATATAGTAGACATGAAGAGAATTAAATAAAATATCAATTTACATGAATTGGATAAAATCACTAAATAAAATGACTTGCTTCTAAAATTTCTCATTTATAAACCTTTCTCAAATAAAAATAACACAACACATTCAGATATGGTTATACATAAGACAAATATTTATGTCCCCCCATATATTCTTACTTTAAGAATGTTTGGGAAGAACTTTCATAACTATATGGTTAACTCAGGAACATGGGAAAATGTCATGACTATAGGGATGAGTATAAAATTAGGATTGAATCCTTTAAAATATGATAGGAATTTTAAAAAAAATTTAAAGATTTTGAATTTAATATAGTTTTGGAAATGATAGACATACAGATGCAATTAGCCTTAAATCTTATAATTTAAAAATTTATCAACATCCAAATGGTAGAGATTTTTGAGGTGTGAAGAATGTTACTAAGTAGGGATTAAAATGAAATGCTTAATGATTATATGGACATGTAATTTTTTTCACATGTGGTTCCCATGGATATCCATGGGTAATCAAATTTAGGTTGACAGAGAACACAAGATGAAATAAATGACCATTGAATAATATGAAAGGAATGAAAATGTAAACATTATTTATTTTGAGATAGGCAAGATGAAATAAATGACCATTGAATAATATGAAAGGAATGAAAATGTAAACATTATTTATTCTGAGATAGGAATTTATAGTCTTACTATGGTGACCACTAAAGACAAAATGTATAAAAGATTCAATTCACACTACAAGTGGATCATAATTTTTGATGGGCCCCACTCCAAATAGGGTTTAGGTATAGCAATAGTTTTGGTTGATCCTCATGGAAAATAATACATAGAATTTGACCTTTATAATTATCTTACACTAATAATCTCACCGAGTATGAATATTTAATCCTCATATTGAAATTTCATTTGAAATATGATGTGAGGGAGTTATAGATATATTTGGACACTAAGCTAGCAATCAATAAAGTAAGAAGTATATTTAGATTAAAATTCTCACATCTAAAGAAGTATAAAAATGTGTCATAATATATAATCAAGGTGAGTAATAATCTACCATGTTTTTTTATTGAAGTAGCAAAGCATGTAAAGGTCGTGTTTATATTGAAGTTTTAGGATGTATTTTTCATAAGGAGATAAATTGGACAACATGCCTATTAATAAGTAGGCTAAAGAGGAAGGGATGGATAATTAGTTATAATAAGTGTTGGATAAAACTTTGGAAGAGATCTGTAAGTCAAAAGTATTTATAGATTTAAAAAAAAGGAGTTTTATCTATGACCTATCCTATGTTCTGATCTAAGGAAAAGTATGGAATTAGAGAGCTAAAAAACTAAATATCTTCATTCATTTGTCTCTTCTTGGCATAAGGTGTGGTTGGCTAGAGAGTTAGGACTAGAGGTTCCTTAATCCACTGAAGATTGCTTATAGGAACTTATATCTTTCCTATTTAATCTACTCCTATTATATATTTCTCTTTGATCTTACCTCCTTCACCTCCAACATTAGGTGTATTTTTTTCTTATTCTACACATTTTGGGGTTTGAAAATTTGATGGTGTTAAGTTATCTCCAATTTAATAGATGATTTTATGGATTATATTCCCACATATAATGGTTTTATGGCATTTGGTAATTCTTTGTTTGTATTGGTACTATATTATATTAGCAAATCTACTCCTAGGGATGTGTTTCCTTATGAAAGTTCATGTTTTTGGGGTTCCTTTCATTTCTCCTCTCCTAGTCACTTTTGATTTCCTTTTAGAAGAGGACACATGGCTATGGTGGGTTGGTTCACTCTTGTTAATATGGTAGGCTAGTTTCCATTATCACTTTAAGGTTGGTAAGGTGGGAATGGTCTTGTTAGGGCCTTTCTTGGGATGTGTTTCAATTTTTAGAATCACTCCCCACTTTGGATCTTCATTTTTATGGATTCCTAACAACTGGGCCTGTAAGGAATTATTTGTTGGTTGGGATGGATGACCATATAAAGTATTAAATTCATATAGAAAGAAACAATTAGAAATAGGGTGAAGTGGAAGCCCACACCTCACCAATGGTAAATTCCTCTTCATTTTTATGGATTTTAGATCTCAAGATTCAAGGTTTTGTAGTTTATGGGTTATGGTGTTTGGTGCCAAGGAAGGTAGGTTCTCATATGTCTTCTTTGGTTATTTATGGTTTATCTTGTTATTGCTATAGATTATTGCATTGTTATTAATTGAAACCTCATCATTATCTCTTGGTATGGCCCTCCTAGGGGTTTTCCTAGTAAGGTCCATTCAGATTCAATAGGTATTGGACCCAAGATAGTGTTTCTAGTGTTTTTAACCTATTGGTTTTGGTCCTTGGGTTATTCTTGTTTTCAACTTTGTTATATTCCTGGGGTTTATCCCTTTTTTTCATCTTTCTTGACTTTATTTTTTTAGCAAAGAGTTGTCTTATATGTGTCACTCTATGGTATTTTTTCTATTGCCACTTATTTTTAGATATAAATAATTTTTGTGTGGGTGAGGGACCCTCCAAACCTCAATTATTAATCAAAAAATCTATTTAATTGAGTTATTTTATGTTTTTAATAAACTCCTACTATTCTCAAAAAATAGAACCAAATAGTTTATTCCTTAAAATATTCTATAACAAATCTATTTGCCTTTAATGATTTGATGTTATATAATTTTTAAATTGACTTAATCCCATGTCTTTTTCCTTGACAATGTTGATAAGTTTCAGTTATTTGATGTTTAAAATCAAATTATTTAATTTATGAGTAATGTTGGTGTTTTTAAATCATAATTTATAAATGAAAAGGATATATATGCTTTTCAAAAAGATGAACAAAGATATGATGGAGTTGTAAAAGTTATATATAATAGATTCTTAAAAGAAATAGTGTCACTAGAGAGGATATTTGACTTAGATGCACACATTAAGTACCTAAGGAAGTCAAATTTTTGAGGGAAATATTTTACCTTTAATAATATAAAATAAGAAATACTTCCTCAATATAATAACATAGGTCTAATTTGTAATAAACATTAAAAATAAAAATTCACATCCTTACTACAATAATATAATATGAGGATGTGATTGCATGATATTATCATAACTTAAATATATTTGATCCAATGGTCATTACCCACATCATTCCACTCAAAAAAAAGGGACAAAAATCTTTTAGACAAAGACAAAGGCTAGCCAATCCGTAAATCACCTCATATATAAGGAGGTGAAAAAGTTGTTAATAGAGAGAATTGTATTCCCAAAAATACATTTAACTTTGGTTGCCAATATGGTAATTGTTCATAAAAATAATGAAGGGATAAACCTATATGCTTATTTTAGATACTTAGAAAGGCATACAGTAAATATAATTTTCTATTACCTTTTTAAAAATAAGTTATTAAAATGGTTAATGATTATTGTATGACATCTTTCATAGATGATTTTTTTTTTTACATCCAATTCTTACTTCTTGAAGAGGATAAAATCAAAACAATTTTAAATACCAAGTGGGGAATGATTACTATAAAATAATTCATTTTATATTAATAAATTCATATACATATTTTCATCATGCTATGGGATTCACTTTTAAAAGTTTGGTTGGCAAATGAAACGTTATAGATATGGATGATCTTATATTTTTATCTAAATTCATAGCCAAACATATACATCAAATGCCAAAGGTATTTTTCAAATGCATAATGTATGGTATCATATAAATTAAGTTATTAGGTCATGTCATTATTGAGGAAGGTATCTCCATAAATCCAAAAACGCTAGTTCCATTTCATATATTACATACTTTCAAGGTAAGAAATAATTAGTTTTTTAAAGAAAAATAAATATTTATGCAAGTTTGTTTTCATATTTTATAAGATAATAAGACTATTTAATGACATGTTAGAAGAAGATGAAATATAACAGACATTTAAGTACAATTATTCATTTTTAGATATCGAATGTCATTGCTCAAGAACCAATGTTGGTTATTGCTCATTTTACAAGATATTTGTACATTTATTCATTTTCATAAAGCCATATTATTTATATTGTAGTCACTCATAAATTTAATAATGAGGAACATCCTATAATATTCATTAGCATAAATTTAAAGGAATATGAAAACAAATATTTTGTTTTAGATAAAATATCTTATTCCTTTATCAAGTAGTAATTTTTTTTATAAATGATATCTTATGTAACTAAGTTCATGCAATTGTTTCGATGTTAGTAGTAAAACTCATGCTAGGATAGAATTAATTAGGCAAACAAAATGAAAAAACTTCAAGAGGGGACATATAAATTAGACCAACCAAAATTGTATGAGGTCAAGGTCTCACATAGTTAATGATAGAAGCTGATCTTAGAATCACTATTTTGCAAGTAGATCGAGCAGAAATCATAGGCCATGATTTGTATGTTAAAATAATTAACTAATTTTTATATGGAAAGTGCACTACTGAATTTAAGAAATAAAATATAAGGAAAGATCTCTCATAGTAAAGTCAACTAATTATGATACAAAAAAGTACTTTTATATGAAAATAATAACAAATTAATCTATCTCAAGTATGTATCAAATAAATAAGATGAAGAAATCATGATTAATTCTATGAAATATTATATAGTGTTTACTATTATGGGAATAATACAGCACATAAAACATTAATATTACAATACTTTTGGTATATGATTTTTATAGATGCATAAAAGGATGTCATAAACTATCATGAGTGCCAAACATTCACCAAAATGGAAGTCCATGCAGTTATACCTCTTCAACCAACGGTTGAAGGTTTCCCATTTGTTTAATGTGGATTAGATTTTTTTGGATCGATCAATTCTAACTCTTCATAAGGTCAAAAGTTTATATAAACTGCAATCGATTATTGCATAAGGTGGACTAAATTTTTTTTCACAAAGAATAATACTGTAAAAGAGTTATTAAGTTATTGGAAGAAAAAATAATCATAATATGTAATACATCATCATTTATTTGTGAAAATAAAAGATTTTTTCAAATGACAAAACTTACAGAGGGGATTATGATAAAAACATCACGTTAAAATTTTAATCTAATTAATACCCAAAAGGAAATAACGTAGTTGAATCTATTGACACAAACTTGATTGATGCAATTAAAAAATCAGTTAAAAGAACACCTAAGGATTGACATTCCTTTTCGAAATATGTAACATCGGAAGAATAAACTAGACACAAACATGCACTTATGAATTTCCTTTTTTTGGTATATGGCCATGAGCTATTACTTCCAATAAAAGTAAGAGCTACCACCTACCTTATAATGCAAGAGTATATGGAAAGTGATGATCGGATATAGTCAAAATTACTAAATATCATTCAAATGTAAGATGCACAAAAGGAATCCCTTAAAAAATTTAGTAAACGCCATGATATTATCAAGAGATGGTTTGAAAATAAAGTTTAAGTAAAATATTTCACAGTTTCAAACCTAGTCTTGATTTGAAATAAATGACGTGAAGAAATGGCACCACAACGGATTAGTTCCATACCATATTTTATAAATTTTGGGAAATAATGATTTCAAATTGAAATATTTTTAGGGAGTGATTTTCCACTCTCTATCAATATAATTTTTTTTTCACTTTATTGAAAGCCGGGTAAACTTTTTAACGTGACCGGCACTGCTGGCTAGACACAACTAATACCGGTACCATGGGACCGGTGGGGGACTTGAACACTGATGGGTAGAGCCGCAACGAAAGTACCTGACCAACCGACTACACCCCCTGACCCTCCCTATCAATATAAATTAGTGAAGCATTAATTTTTAGCTATTTTAGAATAATCATAATTTGTAGTTAATGTAGAATAATATTAAGTAATTAAGTTATTTTATTTTAACATTGCTTTATTTTCATAGTTACTTTTGATTTTTTAATTAGATAATATCCTCATTTCATAGAGTATTTATTTTTCTTTATTTACAAAAGTATAATGATTCATTCTTTATATAATAGTGTAGGATTTTATTCCTATTCTAAATACAAAAAATATTTAATAAAATAGTTGGTTTAAGATGAGTATACTACAAAATGTTTATAATATGAGAGGATTTCTCTGAAAATTAGAGTACATCAATAATTATCTTTGTATATTACATATTATTATAATTGATGTGATTATTAAAAAAATACCATGTGAATTATAAAATATTTTTTCTTTCAATAACGGTCCCATAACACTTAACTAAATGAATAACTGCATGAAAGAGAGATAGAGTGGATCACAAAGGAAGGGTTTTATAGATTTTTTTGAATCACTATTAACATGGATACATACATTACAAACTTTTTAAAGGATCAAATGAGTAAACCAAAATCAAAAGATAAAAAAAATATTTAAAAAAAAATAAAAAATAAAAAATAATCTTAAGAAGGTGATTTTGGTAACCTCCATCACAACTATGGATAAAAATTTAAAAAAGTAACAAGACCTAAAATATAGAAAAAAGGATCTCTATTGGGGAGATATGCCTAATTGGTAATAGATAAATTTAAAATCCCTCCCCCAAGCCATCCCCACGTAAAAGTGAAGTATTAACCCAAAAAAAACATTCAAAATATCTTATTCTTGAAGCTAATCCTTAATAGATACATTCCAACTCAAACATAAGGTAACTAAATCATTGTGCACACATGTGGTTCTCATTTTTAGTATGAAATTCTTTTATGTTAGTTGTTATAGCTAAAACTTCAGCTTCAAACTTATTGAGAATATGAAATTTTAGATATTCAATTGATATATCTCTAATGTTTAGTCAAAGATCATAGATTCTAAACATTTTGTAGTGCTTTCCTAAAAAATAGCCATTTATTATCATCAACACACACCCATTTTTTTGAAATGAACACCCACTAATATAAATAGATTTAATATTAAACTATAACTATTATTTGATTAGTATTTTATGAGCTCAAACATGTACACAAAAAGGTAAACATCTTTTGCTATAATTTTTAATATTCAAATTTTGACTTGTTTAATGTTTATCTCATAAGAGACTCTTAGCAATTTATTCAAAGGTATTCATACTTCATTCAATAACACATGTAGTGAAAATCATAAATCTAATAATTTGGAATTTTATTGTTTGTGCAACTTTAATAGCATTTGCATTGATCATAACTTTTAGAATCTGAATTTCACGTTAGTTTTATGATATTAGCATGTATTCACACTATGGTAGACATACATAGTAAAAGTTATAGAGATGCGAATTCACTCAGACATGCTCCACGTGTCATAATTATCTTTGATCACTCTCTTTTGTCATAGTGTTTATAGCATTTGTAATTTTGAGATGTTCTCATTTTTTTGGCATTTGAACTTATATGTGCTCATCATACATCCTCGAAAAAGTGTTTTCAAATTCAAAGTGTGAGAGTGTGAACTGATCAAATGATATCACACATTTTTTCACATTCTCTCACCACTTTAAAATTATTAAATATTGTTCATCAAATTTTGAGAAGTGGGAGACTAGAAGGTAACAAGATGAGTTCAGGCGCACAATTCTTTTCACTTGCAACAGTGCCCTATCCATATATTAAAATAAAAAAATTCTAAGTGTGAAACTCTGAAATAATAGTGATTCCACATGTGACACATATATTCATCATGCACCTCAAAAAGTGTAAAATCATTTTGTAGAGATCGGACAGTAAGGAGAATCCATGTCTTACTTACAGGGACCTCACGGTCAGAACATATTAGTAGATCAAAGGTATAGTATAACTCTAAACTAATTACAGATCGTTATATAGAATAAAAAAAATGTTACATTTTAATTTAAAGCTCAGGAGTTAGTGAAAAATGAATACACATGGATGACCACTCTCTCTTTATCAAAATTTTGAGTGAAGTCTAAAAAACAAAATTTTAAATGGACTTTGGCCATATTTTTTTAGTAAGGAATACAATCAAGAATTAAAGCTAATAATTGAATTAAGATTGAATTCAAAACTAGTTTTTTTCTTTGAAATAAATCAACACATCAAAAAATTCATTTTAGAAATTATACAAAAGATTAAACACTATTACCTCCATTCTACATAAATCAAAGAACTAATTCAACAATACCAAGCTTGAAAACTGTATTACAGTGGTGTCTTATTAGTTATCCTTTGGCACCCCACATATTTTTACACACATGGATCTCAAAAAAATAATTATCATAAATTTTATTATGTTTTAGTGTAGTGTTAGAAGAAGTGGAAGCTATCAAGCCAATATTAAATGGAGAGAGCCCACTTCAAATGACACAACATATACAGATGACCTTCTTGATTTAAGGAATGTGGAACTCGGTATATTTCTTATCAAGCCATGTTCCTATAATTATTTTACTTTTTTATTCACCTCTTCATTCTTCGTGGGTATCAATCTATATGGGGACTTATATGGAAAACAATATATGGGAACTAAAATTTTGTGAGAACTAATACTCCTTATGGATGGTAATCGATGTAGTAAATTATTTGAAACAATATAAACATATTCATCCAAAAAAATCATTCAATCTAATTTCAATTTTAATTTTCTTATTTTATAGACCCTAATATGCATGGGTATGGGATGATAACAATGTGCATACCTTCTCTTTCCATTCCTCCTTCAAAAACTAGTTTTTAAAATGATTAAATTTAAGACTATTGTTCACATCCTCCTTTTTATGTTGGAGGTGTTTTATATGGGATAGTGTTGGAAGATTTGTCTCACATCTAGCACAAAAGATTAAAAAACATCACTCATTTAGGTGTTGACACATTTTGGAAGGTATTATTTAAGGTTTCCTGGCCACTAAGCAATGATATCCATGTCGATTTCAACACATACCTGGATGGAATTGGATATTTAGGTGATCGATTGATGTGATTAGTGGTTGCATATCAATGGCTGTAAATGACATGACAAGTGATGAATGGAAACTGATTATTACAATCATTTATTATTAGGCCTTTCATTACATTGTTGTTCTTCATTCAAATCATGAATCTCCCTTCTTTCTATTATTAATCTATATTCTTTTGCCTTGATCTTCTCTTTCAATTGCATTTTCTGCATCCCCTTTATATGTGATCAATGTATAATAAGGTTTATCATATGGGCATTTATAGATACAAGAATATAAGTCCATTCTCCCTTGCCATAATCTGAGATTCCTGTGTAACTTATTTGAGTCCATATTTTAGCTTCATGACATTTTTCCCTTTTCTTACAAGTTTATTTTCAAACCCTTTCATGACTTTCCTTATGGAAATTAGTTGTATTGTAGCTATAACTTGTTTACTCCTTTTTTCAAAGAAAAGCACCGAAAAGAACTAACAGGGCATTTCAAATTTCATGTAGTGAATGCAGAATTTTTTTGTGGATATGGAATTAGTTTACACAAGTGTAGAAATAAATAAAAAATAATCATTGTTAAATAGAACTTCAAATATGTTCCAAGAGTTTACTCCCATGGCTGAATCTATCCAAAAAAAGAGTTCCATCTTGAATATTACAACATGAAAAAAGCTTCTGCTACCTATAAATAACCTTGTGGATAGATATGATTTGAATAAAATGTGGAAATTCATATGGACTTAAACTTTTCTTAAATTCTCATTCTTGAAAGCCAGAAGAGCATCTATTTCATGTGATAAGCAAGTAATATTATCATAACATTTTATGTTGATGTATGAACAGCATATCATCACAATAAGTAAGCATTTCATAGCTGATTATTTATTTATTATCATCTACAATAGTTTGAGGAAAAAATTAAATACAAATAAAATAAATGTGAACAAAACATATAAGAAGAAATTTTTGAATCAAGCATCTGTTAAAAAACCACCTTCCACTGTAGAGATCTGAGATATTCCCATAAAATGTATTCCTCGCATTCGTGAAGGTTCAATGCGTATTTATGCTGAAATAATCTACCAAACTAATCGAGATACCTTTGTATGCCATCTTCTCAAAAATCTCGTTTCCTTCACAATAATCCTTATTACAAATTTAAATCTTTTTAAAATGGATATTTCAACCTAAAATATATAATCCTAGTTTGAGCATGTTTATCAAAAATAGAATAGGTGGCAATCCGGCCACCTATCCTGGACAAGGTTGAAATACGCACGAGGCTACAACTACGATAAACCCTACTGTAATGCCACCACAATGCCCACTTGTAACCAATATGGTTACTTGATTTGGAAGAGGGATAAATCGTATGGGTTGATATTGAGTATAAGGTCGCCATTTGGGCCAACGACTAGGAAAAATTTAAACTCTGATAGATATGTGGAAGACTAAAGTGTTCTTAAGCCAAAGTTATATAATTAAAATTTAAATTATTATATATCTTATATAATATTAATTATAAATATATAATATAAATAATGTATATAACATAAAATAGTATAATATTAAAATATAATATAATATAAAATAATATTAAAATATATATCATATAAAATAAGATAATATTAAAAAAAGGTATAATGTTCAAATATATATATATAATTTCCATTTTCTCAATGTAGAGGTGATTTAAAATATTTCAACATGATGAATGTCTTGATAAAAATAATATTCTTTGTAAATTTATTTAAACCGTGTTTATCACTCCAAGTAAATAGTAGAGTGGGTTTATATGAAAAATATTTGACATTAGTATCAAGGTATGTGTTTACCTACCCCAAAATTACATTATATTAACTTATTTTCACATATTCATGTGTTTCTAGTGAGGTTGAATGGTCAATTCACACTTGTCACTTTGTGCCTTGAAGTTGGGGAATGTGTATGGTATGGGTTCTCTATTTTATGATATTACATGAAATACTCTATCACCACCCCCAATTTGAAGAGTATATTCATGTTTTAAGTGTACAGTGTGTGCATCCCTACTACATAATAACTAAACCTAACAACTCTCACTACCACTTGGGGAGGATCATTAATCGACCACCTATTCCATCAACCCTTGAATCCTCTGCCAAGTCATTCACATTATATTATGAGTGATTCCATCGTATACATCCATGTGGCATGAACTTTGTAAAATCTTTTGTACTCATTTTAACCACACTAAAATCAACAAGATAAACTCCATAATCTCAATGTATTACCCACACATCAGTGTCATTGCATTGTTGATTTGATCCACATATCGAATAGGCCCATCAGATGTAGATTCTTTTCATAATCAAATAGAAAATAGTCCATAAAAAATGCCACTACTACTAATAAAATATGCCACCACTTCCCTGATGTTGAATCTTGTCAATGATATAGACTCCTTGATGTAATATCACATGAAATATACACTTTGGAACCTCAATGTCATGTATCCACATCATTGGCATTCAAACAATAATTTGCTTCAAGTATACCAAATTTCCCTTCCTCCTAGGATGATTTCCAATCGACCACCTATTATCTCAATCATTGAATCCTCTACATTAACATTCATATTATATTGTGAGCTATGCCCCTGTATGCATCAATGTGGATGAAAGCAACAAGATAAACTTCATAACCT